>CM077032.1:35761039-36121453 GCA_039090855.1 Macrothele yani | reverse complement strand
GAGATTGACAGGTCTGCTCAGACCTTGTTCCCGCTCATCCAGTAGAATGTGCATTCAAGAACTACTACTGCGACGGATCAGTGTGTATGGTACCGTAGCCTGACAAGCTGTGGAATCCAACATCTGATAGTAAACCATACTCTCTTCCAATTTCGTGAACACTAGTATTAATGCTCATACTCAACGAGTAAAGAGTACCGATTTACGGCCCATGGAATTAAGCAGTTCAGATGGAACTAACAATAATCATTTAGCACACCACATTCCAATATTTGTTCCGACGGAGTTGTCGTCTTTCCTCCGTAGAATACCAAGCTTCGAGGTGATGACTGTATGTCATCAAACAGTTCTTCTCATGTACGTAATAAATTTAATTATTGTAACAGAAAGATAGATTTTCATTCTGGAAGAAACATACATTCCGTCCCAGTAAGTATTTCACAATTGATATACCATTAACATTCAACAAAGGCTCCTTTTAAGGGCCAGCCAGAATACTACACACACATATTCGTTACAGAAATAACCCATGCTCCGTATTTCATGTCGCTCCAGTATATTACTGGCACTGTGTCTCTTATAGCAGACGACGGAAGGCCGGGGATGAAAGTAGCATTCCATTCTGAAATATTTATTCTGACGGTAATGCCCTCTTTCTTCAGGACAATATTTTAAAAGAGTTGATTCGCATCATCAAACACTTCTTCCTTGGCAAGTAATTACATATACTTGATTTGTAAAGCAAAAATAGAAAAGTTCTGATTCAAAAGGTCTTAAAACTTTTCTTTGGGAATATGTATTTCGGACTAGGCACGCAATAAACATTCCTCAAAGGTCATTTTTAAGGAGCTAGCCAAAATTAAACAGGTCTTTGAGATGTATACATCACATTTGTTGTCTTCTCACACATCGGGCGAAAGATGGCAGCACGTCCAGTTTGAATTCCTGCATCGGTGCAGAGTCCTTGGGCATATTTTATGAAACTTATGTTCATTTAAAAGCTAATCCTAAAATTATGTATATCGCTTTTAAACATTCAACACCAGGAAAGGTGTTTAGCATTTAACGCGGTTAGATTATGATTATTTTTTCATTTTTGGAATAAAATAGTATCCTTCACTTGCTCTGTTTAACATACGATCTCCGCAGGGAAACTATACGTCTTCAAAGTGTTGCAGGACTGTAAGGGAAGTCTCAGCAGGTATACACAGAAGTATTTTCATTCTTAAGCACTACACATAGATTTCCTGTATGTCATCTCGTATCTAGCATTAAACTTATATTATGGGGTAATTGCAAGTATGTATCTAATTTAAGAAAATATTTCCTACCGATGAAGCTTTTCGGCATCGCAGCTACGGTAGAAGAGGAAAATATTGAGTACTGTAAACTACTAACATTTGCACGTACGTAGTGTTCATGTGACACTAATATTTTTATGGTTCACTGCTTCTCAGGAGAACGGTGGGAGTACTTTTAACACAATCATCTCACAACAGCAAAAAGCAGAATACACAATGTTGCATCTTAAACGTTAAATCTAGAAGCTTTAGCTTTCAAAAGTTACGAGACTAAGAATGAACATGCATTGGGAAACTTTTTGTGCTTCAAGAACTCCAAACCTTTTCGTAACATAAATGTATATTCGATGAGCTATCTGTAACAGTTAGCCATATTTAATTTATTATGTGCTAGCAGAAAATGAAATTTACTGTTTTCGAAACGTTCCGAGATTATTAGACCATGGAACTAATATCTGCTATCACTGCTTCATCCATCGCACCCTTCCACAGCACACATGCGACACGCACTTCAACCTGAACATACGTCAATAGCTTATCTATTTGATCCCCGGCGGCTCTGGTGCTGCCCAATGAGATAACGAATAGAGAGGGAGCCCAAGCCTGGCAAGGCCAAGACAGTAGTCTGAAACACTTTTTTCCACAACAGGGTCATATTTATTAGAGCGAACGTTCTTCTTCAGAAATGACCAGGACCAGATTTGAGTTAATTCGGCTGGAATTCATCACCCATTATAATATCTTGTAGGGTGGTAAAACATCCTCTCGTGCGGGGTTGCATTTGTTGACGTCCATAGAAGAGAGCGGAATAGAATGCAGAGCGTGGTCCAAGTACCTCCTCCCACCGCTCAGTTTTCGTGTTATTAGACCTAAGGAGCAAAGCGTTATAGTCTCTCCATATTATCTCAGTGCACCTTTCAACTTGTCCAGTTCCCTCCTAGGATTGAAAGGAGTGGTTCGACTAGTAGCAACGCCGTGCGAATTTCGAGTATATACCGACTTTCCAATTCTTGGGACATAAATAATGCTCCTTCTATCAGAATGTATATAGCAGGTAGCCCAAATGACAGAAAACAGGCTTTTTAAAAGCCTTATTGCAGTGGCTGTCGGAAAACATTTAGCACATGTGGTAGAGCAGAAAACGAAACCTTCTTCAGTATTCGTCAACATTAATGAGAATATATCGATATTGAGAGACTCCCTGGTAAAGGAACTTTGAAATCTAGATTTGGCAAAGAGTCTCTCAAGAGGTTATGTAATTTTTATTAGTTTCCCTTGATGGTTTAAACGTGGCTTTATTTCTGCGCAAACTCAGTACGAGTTAGTGATCTTTTTACATCTTCAGTAGAATAAGGTAGGTTTTCTGCGCGAACACAATGGCTCATTCCTGATGTTCTAGGGTGGCAAAGAGCCTCATGTAAGGCGCTAAGATTTGTGGCAAAGTTAATCACAGCAGTTATTCTCGAGAGGGTATCAGCGGGCGCATTCTCATTTCAAGGTTTGTAGATTATATCAAACTTGAAACAAGCTAATTCTAGACTCCATCTCAAGATATTTTTACATTTGATTTTACTAGAATGACACTAATCGAACATAAAAGACATAGAACGTTTTTCGGTAATTACCTCAAAATGCCTACCAATAACGTAATGGCATGAACTTCCTATTCTACTGAAGAATGTCGCTGTCCAGGCCTACTGAGGGTTCTTCGTGCATGGCTCAGAAAAGCGGCTATAGCAAAATTAGACGCATCAGTTTTTACCCGAAAAAGTACTCCGTCATCCATGGAAGCTACTGCCGCTTGAGCCGTTTCATTTTTCAAAGCACAAAATACTGAAGTAGCTTCTTCAAATAGAAGAAAAAAAAATTTGCACTAAAAGTCGAATATCTTTACTGCAGTGTGAAGTGTGAAAACATACCCAGAGAAGGTCGTAAGCAAGCTTCATTTTTAGGTATAGTTATATCAAGAAGAGATCCCAGTCGATTTGGGTCTGGCTTGATATATTTTAGAGTTTTTGTACCCAAGTAAATTCTCAATCCTAAAAGAAAACTGACATTTTTCACTGTTCGACGTGCGATAATTTTTTTCCAACAACAACTAAAAACTTCGCCAAATTACTGTCTTTATCATTTTGATTTTTCCCAACGTCATCCAGGTAAGAAAAAGCATTTTCTAGGCTCTCGTCCTGGGCAATTCTATCGATCACTTCTTTGAAAAACAAGTTGCAACTCCAAAGCGAACGCTTCGGAATTAGTAGAGCTTTTGACAGGCTTGGAGAGCAGTACATGGCTTCTCAATCTCCAGGATGGGTAATTGGCGATATGCACTGTACACCTTATTTGCCGAAAACTTTAGCAGTTATCTCTTCTATTATCGGTATAGAGTAAGCATCCAACAACGTAAATTTATTTATGGTTTGTGAATAATCTACAACCATTCTAGCCTTGTGATTTTATTCTCTAACCACAAAAGCTTGGGCACGTCACGGATCATTTCTAGGCTCAATCACACCTTCATGTAGGGATCTTTTCAATTTCTGCAGCCAGAAACCGACTATCACTTTTTGAGTGTATTTTAGACTCCGTAGCTGTATGCATACCATCCTGGTTAAGGTTAGCAAACAGAGAGTCTGGATGCACATTGGCAATTGTCAAGCCACAAACCCTGAGTGGAGGCTGTACCATGGAGGACAATTTGTAGTCCGATTATGGCTTCAGAGCAAAGATCTTTCATATATACCTTCGGTGAATAGTGAGGAGTTGGCCATAGCGAGTGACTTTGCCACTGTAAGGTAGTACTGGTATAAGACATTTATTTACAAAGGTTTGAACAATAAAACTTAATGAACTTCCAGTGTCTATTAGAACATGCAAATTGAATTTAATTGCTGCTATAGACTTCGAAAAGCAGTTAGGTGCAGCATCCAAAACTGAGGTAGTTGAAGCAGAGGTGTCAATAGTAGATCTAGTAGGTTTTGATTTACAAGCTCCCTGAAAGTGTCCTTCCTTCCCACATGTTTGATACGCTACATTTCTGACCGGGCAGGATGTTCTAGGGTGGCGATTTCCTCCACAAAAATAGCCTTTCTTTGTTCCAATCAAAGCAGCAGTTGTAATAACAGATGTACCAGTATTTATCTCAACATCATCGCTTATGTGAGCAGCAGCCTCCATCAGTCCCGAGTAAGAAGCAGAGTGTAGTTCTGCCATTTCTAAACCTTAGCTTGATCGAAAGCAGCGTCTAGAGAGAGAAACGTGCTTTTTTTAAAGTCGTTGCTGTATGCGAGTGCACTTCAATCCGCCAATGAAGGCATCTCTAATGTATTCATTCTTATTTTGTTCAGCCGAGATACTTTTAAAATTGCAATCCTTATTCATATGTTTTAAGACCTCAGGATTCAGATCTATACTCTTCAGCTAGTTGACGTCGTGTTATCAAACTATGTCGGGCGTAGATTTCCTTCTTAGGCTTAACGTATAAGACTCCAAAATAGCTATAGCATCAGTAAACGTTCTAGATTTTTTAATATACTGAAACACATTAGGAGCGACATAATGAGTTAATAGTTGCAATTTACTATCTTCAGATACTCCATCAATGTAGCCTAAGAAGTTTTCGAACGTTTGCTTCCAATGCACCCATTGCCTGTCAACAGATGCGGCAAATAGTTCCATATCAAATCTCTCAGATGGTAAATACTTGTCCATTATTTTTTATTTTTGTTAATTAAATTCTTGAGAAGTAATATCAAAAACTCGCCTTCATTTAATAAGGTTTTAATTAACAAAAACTACAGCTATCGTGTTAACCATTTATGTTCCACTTCGCGGTCATTCGAGCTGCAGTCGCACAACTAACTTACTCACAGTGGATGTAAACACTGAGTTCTGATGCCAACTTCTGATACGTTGATATTAAAATACAGTACAATAATATCATATTGTGGAAATCCGACAATTCTGTGGATGTAAATATCGCATTATGTGGTCTGCTCTACCACACGATGTGTTTGATTTAATAGTAACTGGTCTGTCATGTATGGTTTGCAATGTTTATGAAATTCGTCATATTCCTTGTGCTTCCAACTTCACCAAAAGAAAAACAAACTTTCCAGTTCCTTATCTTAACATACTCTTCCTACCCTAGAAACGGCTGTACTTCCGTAGCGCAACGTGTCCTCGGGCTAATACGTTTCTCCTCACCAATCATGTCTCTCCTGCCCACTTCGCGATAGACTACATCGAAATGCAAAACAACACGCGCATGCTAAAGTAATTACTGATGCTTTTTTTAAAAAGGAAAATTGCGTTCTTTGTTTGTTTCGATATTATTTAATATGCACTTAATTAAATCTTACTTAATCTAAAATTGCTTGGCTATCGAAGGAGACATTGTGTTAAAGCAGTCTTTCAGTCAACTGGGTAGTTTTCGTTCAATCGGATTGAATGGTTTTATATAGCAAGAATCCGTTGGTGAATAGTATTGGATGATATTATTAATCAAGTTCGAATATCGTCAGCTCCATGGTTATATCTTACGCTATGTCGCTCCCTTGCAGGGGGTATCAGGGTTTAAACTTAAACTTAAAAAACCGTGGTTTAAATCACAAAAGCAGCTTTATTAAACAAATGCGTAGGGAAAAGCTGCGGAAGGATACAATTCGCACTTCGGAAGTCATTTCCAAAAAACGGTTAAAACAACTGACAGGTTTCCGCTACAAAATACACCGGCAGTAAAATAGAGCTAGCGGAGGAGGGCGAGATGAGATGTGCTGACTGCTGAATCTCTCGGCCCTATGAAAATTAGAGGTAGTAGACATAATTCGTGTACATCTTAATATGGGAACTCAAATGGTCAAATCTCTACCTATGAAGAGTTATTTCTGTTTTCTCATTCTCACTGTAGGTGTTGAAGACTAAAGGTAATCAATAATGCATGCAGTGAAAACAACGAAGCAATAAAAGGACGTAATAGGTACAGCAAGGCATAGTGTTCATGTCACGTAACACTCCTAAGATCCGCTTACATGAAGCCTACAAATCGGGCTCCTACCATTCGCATGGTCGAGATGGCGTGAATTCCGAATTCGTACATACAGTTCTGGGGTATCCCGCCGCTGTGTCTATCGTTGCGTTTGTTTACTTCTAACACAATGGCTTTGGGGATGCCTTTGAAGGATGTAAATATGTCCGTAATAATTTTCTTGCGGGTCTGTTTGCGATTTAGATTAAGTTTTTTTAAACGTTTGGGTTCAAATTGTGGTCGCCCTGCCATCGGCGACGCAACTGAGCATATAACTATGAAGCGTCGGTCTAAAGCGTAAGTGAAAGACTTTTTAAAAAGCGAAGTGATATATTTCAATCAAACATAAAACAAGTGCAAATGAACGAACCTTACAAATATATGAAAAACCTATCACCTTGTTTCATCCATACAGTTGTGTTAATGTTTATCAGAAAAAATGAGGTAAATGTGTTATTAAAAACCACCCGAACCAACGCATCCTTATTTTACAAAAGTCTTTACTTGCACACCGGTGTTATTTTGCATTTCGAATTGGAGTACTTACAACTTCCAGTAGCACGGGTAAACAAATAAGCAAGACTGCGAAAACATTATTAAGCGAACATTTCCTTAAAATTTGATCGAGCCTACGGTGATTTTGGTAAGTAGACGAACGGGCTACCGTTCAAGTTGTAATTATTTTAATTTTATATTTTTTCTATAACTTAGTGAAAGTAACAGTAATAAATTGCCATCAATGAAGAGTATGAAACATATTTTGCGAAAACTTTCGATGAGACAACGTATTTCATTCCTTTGCTGCCAGAGCTACTTTTTTAGCGATTTTGCGTCAGATCTGGATTCACTTAATACATTTTCAAAGAGTTCAGGCTATCCCTGCAGAGTCCGCATTTCAGATAAGAAAGTAAATTCATCAGCTTAGCTTACACCTGGTGAAGACCTGTCGTTGTCGGTGATCGGCTGCGTGAGTTTCTGTGCTTTGATTAGAAATTCCAAGCGAGATTTTAGTTTCTTGGCGGTAGCTACTTCATCTGACAAAACGTTCACGCACTCCCATTTTCGCTGCTATCCTGAAATTTGTTTTGATGCACTCAGTAGCAGCAGACATTTCTGGGTCTGTGTGCTTGGAAAAAATTGTCCTTTTCAGGACAAGGTTCAGCTCAGTCGAAGACTAAAACTTCCCACCGACAAAAAATGAATAACCAAGGAATAGATTGACGACCAGAGCACAGGAGTTTTTATCATGAACTGAAGCATTAATACAATTGACGTTTTCACATTTTTTAGAACGTTTCCGATAAGAAATTACAGAAAATTAAAGAAGTTCAAAAATTGAAACTGGCAACAGCGGTTTAGTTAACACGAGGGAAACATCTGCTCCTGTTTAACATCGTCTTCTTAAAAAGTGGCGTATTTACATAAGCTGTGGTTAGAACGTTAGGTTTTTGCTCTTTACTAAGGGAAATAATTCGAATTTCGCAATTAAAAAACGCTATGAACGTCATGGAATTAGCCTTTACAAAAGTAAAGTGAGCAATGTTATTAAAAACAGAGGGAAAAATCGTCAAGCATTGCTTTAGCAGGAAGAAGAACACCAAACGGATATCCAAAGAAGGTATATACTTTTACGGCTATTTCAAACGTAAGACCTCTGATCTTAAAAGAAAATCTACCGACACAAAAAGCAATCGTTAATTCGTTAAAATTATCTGTAGGAACTTTAAACAAGATAATCAGCAAATATTTGAATCCGAACAGATTTGACTCTGAAAAATCAACATAACGTTAACCGTTTTTTGCCTAGGCGCGTGGCTGAACGCATGACACGGTGTAGACTTCTTCATGAAAATGATTAAGCTTGAAGCAGGTGGAAATTTATTGTGACAATTGATGATAAATGTATCTTTCTAAACGAATGTAACAAAAACTTTCGATTTACTATAGCAAAAGAGTAGATGAAAAGCTTACAAACTTGGTTCTAAGTATCCAAAAGAGTTTCATTTTATAATTATCGCTGGCTTCTCGTTCAGTGGTAAATTAAAGTTAAGAAAAGTTGAAAAGGATATTAAAATCAATTCAACATATTACCAAAATCATGTTTTAACTTCTATATTTAAATATAAAATACCATCCCTTTGTCCGCAGAGCCTTCAAAGAAAAGAACTCGATCAGGATAAAGTTACCAGTCATACATCCAAATCTACCACTCTTATTTCTTCAAAAAATGAAAAAAATAGACGGTTTAAAGTTCATATTCTTTGCTCATATTACTTTAAAGTCCGATGATGTGTCATCAAAGGACTATTGTGGCTTCGGATTCTTTAAAGGGTGCTTTCTAAACGCAGGCCTAAAACAATGATTGAACTATAGGAACCATTTAGAGAAGTGTGGAAAAAAATACCACTACCAATTTTAGGAAATGCTCTGTTATGTTGGAAATCTAGATACCGGCTCATAGTCCAAAGACAGGTCTATCAGATAGAACATTTAGGAGTGAAATAATTTTACTTTGAGCATTAATTCTATTGCTAGAAAGTCGTTCTGAAAACGCATGAACATTCTCTGCATAAGTTCCGTTAAAAAATATTTTACTCTGGAAACATTCGAACGCAGTCGTTACTTGTTTCGAGTGGAATTGCAACATACGAAATAAGAACATGATATAAAAACACATATTTTTTAATAAACTGCATAGGCATTGTTGTTCGTAAAAGGATCCTTCATTCCTCGAGCGTTTGTTTTCCAACCCACTGCATCGCGGCTGGTTCAAGAAGTGACCCACGACAAAAACAGTCAGGTACACGAAGACAAATATGACAGACATAAAGTATTAGCACAGTATCTCATTATGACTGAGATGTGATTGTAGCACAAGAAAACGTGTTGGTAAATTAGCAATTAAAGAATGTTTGAATGTATGTTAGTTTAAACTAACCTTTAAAGAATGATTAAATGCATATTAATTTTCAAAATATTAAATTTGGGATTTCCTTTCAACACATGTGTGCCCGAAGACTCGTTCTGCTTTGGGAAAAAATATGCTAACCAATGTTCTTTTTTAATACTTCATATTGAGCCATTTCATTTCGTATACGAGCTGCTGGCTGGCGAAATCAAGCAACACAGGAATCGAAACGGATCCTACTTTTAGTGCCATAGTCCGTTCGGATTATATGTTAGCAACGCATGTAAGTAAAGAATCTATGAAAAATGTTTTTCAGTACTTGGAATTTTGGACTCAATAATTATCAACTTTATTAGGCTCGGTACCACCTGCAAGACAATTTCCTGTTTCTTGAAATAATGATTAATTTTAGAACTGTAAAATTTTGCAATATCATCCGAATAAAGAAATACACATGTTCTGTAAATATATATTCTGTGAATAAAGAAATACACAAATACACATGTTCTGTAAATAAATATAATGCTGCATTTGGTAGTTCACAGGAAATTGTAATTGCAAAATTTTAATGCCAATGCAAAAGTTTAAATTCTTAAAAATCCGAAGTATTCAAACATTCATGATAAGTTAATAAACAGTGATGTGGAAAAGCGAGAACATTTCAAATTTAATATTCAGCATTCTATTTTTGAGAAATAAATTGTTTTAGAAAATATCTTTCTGTTTTGCATAAACATTTGTTTTTCAAATTATTTGAATTGATGGTACAAAAGTAGTTCAGATACAAAATTCCAAAACGTATATAATGCTATTGCAATGGTATGTGTAATTTAAATGGATTAAAGCAAAAATAAAAACTTACAACAGTGGAACAAATATTTGGAACCGAACATTAGGCCACTTTGATGAATATTTCCACTTGCGCGATTTTTACGCTGGTCCTTTGCTGCCTTCTGCGCCTTAGCCTTTAGATTCCAGAACCTCAGTCGTATTAATGTCCTAGTCCTTGCATACATTATGTTTAACTCGAGTCACGTATGAAGAATTTTCTTATATGATCACAGAGATTCTTCACAATCTTTTCATCTCATGACGGGAAATATTGCCAATGAAATGAGGTAAATAACATCTCAAATTGACTGATTTTGTTGACCCATGCTTTCCATCAAAACAATGTAATATCATAAAGAACAGCAAGTAATTGCCCAGTGGAAGAGCTTATGGTATTATCATATTTTTATCCACGATAAACAAAAATGACAGTAATATATTTAATGCATTAAAAAAATTGTCAAGTAAAACAAGTTGGAGGAGGATTAGGTTCAACAGACTCTTCAAGCACAATGTCTCGCATCTCAGTGATAACTTCAACCGCAGACACAGTGGTTTTAATATATCTTGCGAAATTTCTCCTAATAGCTGACATGTCATAAGAGAATCATTGTCATCGATATGTGGAACAACTGGCGCATCATTAGATAAGGAATATCCGATATGTTTCTATCCAGTAATGAGAGGCAAATTAAGAATTTCACTTTTGAAACTAATGAGTTTTCTTAAAAGTAACCAACTCTTCTTATACGTGAGAACAATTTCTGAAGCAACTCTTGGTTTTAATGAGACGTCGATATATAATCGTTGTCAAAGTTAATATATCAGCAAAGAGTCTCATCATTGGTTGGATAGAAGTAAACCTATTGAAAAAGCAAAAGCCATTTGAAGCACCAAACCACATCCCTTGGCAACAGCTAAACAGCTGCCTGAGAGCTATATTTTGAATGACAGGACGCAACCCAAAACCCACATGCATGGGCTATCATCAGGGGGCTTTCTAGTACTGAAAACGTCAAATAAATTGTTGATCAACTATGTAAATTCAGGAACAGTATCTCCATTTTTTAGCATTCAAATCGCGTGTTTTGCTGTGCATACTCATGGCCTATCATCCTTAGGAGGTTTTCTATACTGAAAACGTCAAGTGATATGTTGATTAGCTATATACGTTCAGGAACAGCTTCTCCTTTTTTTGGCATTAAAAACCTACCGTATATACTCGTTTATATGTCGACTTTTTTAAATGAAGTATTTGGGTCGAAATTAGAGGGTCGAACTATACACGGACATTATTTCTGATATGTTGAAAACCAAAATTTTGATGCCTTATGGAAATGCGCATACTTAGTCTTTGCGCCATCAGTTCATTTGCAGTTGTATATTTAGTCATTTTTCGGGTGTTACTGTACAGAAGAAAGATATTGTTAAGAATTTTCTTGATATTATATGTACGAGTTCTTTTTATTCACTAATAGAAAAACTCATTTCTCAAGGATGCCTTAAAGTCCATTTTAGATCTGTTGATATGGCCTTGACTGCCCCGCTGGTAAATCACCCAGAGAAAGAGGTGAACGCGTCAGCCAGTAGTTTAAGTTGCACCGTACCGTGACATACGACCGTGCTCAATTTTCGACAGGATGAAGAGGGAAAAGAACAGACTACTGAAAACGGAAACCGCTGCCCCTGCTTAGCGACGGCGGAGAAGAGCGGCGTGACAATTTACAGAACAGCGGTAACTTGATGAATGCATCCCGAAACCGAAAGTGTTTATACTTGGCTGATCGCTCAGAATAACATTGCCACTGATAGTAAAAAAGTGCATTAGTTTAACAACCTACTTACGTTTGTAATTAAATTGAGTGTGCCCCGGCTGTAAAAATCAAACAAACAGTAACCTTTTCTGAAGACTAAGAGCGAGCAAAAAGGTTGCATCTTTACTGAATGGTGCGATGTTTGGTTTGTCACAAACACGGTGGAGAGGGGGATGAAACTCGGGAGTAGATAAACGACCTCTCTGTCAATCACACACGCTTCCAGCTCAGTAGTTGACCGAACAGCTGCAACGCTGCACAGGGTAGTGGGAGAAAATTTTATAGAACAAAGTTTCTTCAATTTTTTAAATAGTTGCGTGCAAATTTTCTAGTGTCCACAATACATCAAAATAAAGATTCATTTTAAAAGTTGAAGAGATCCATTGAAAATTTCAAAAGTTACACATTTATTTTTTACGGCATGCATATTCTTTATGGGATAAAAAACACCCCATCTGGTTGACATCAAGACCTATTTACGCTTTCCAAATATGTTTCAGGAAGTGTGGTTTTTTTCTTTTTAAATAACGATGTGCCTTACGATGTTTGGTAAATGCATCATAATTAGTTTGCTGCGGGAGCAAATGCTTTACTCTCCATGAATGAAGTAACTGCAGAAAACTCGCTCGCAAAAAGTGGGAGAAAGGGGACTATGTGCAAAGGTGGATTCATATATTGTTAAAGTGTGTAATCTTCCCCTGAAAACTCTCTAACCAGGGTGGTGAGTGCTATTATCTTCCCAGAATTGTGCCTCAATTCCACCCACATTTTGCGGGAAACTTCCGCAAGCAACATTGCGAGAGCCAGCTACAACAATAAATAGTAGGTTCACATTTCCGCATTCGGGCGCATCCTCGGAAAATATATTTTTTTTAATTTGTTCACAAGATAGGTTGGTATAAGAAAACTGCAGATATTTACATTAAAATCAGGGGGTCGACTTATACACGGGGTATACAAAAACTGCAAATATTCAGACAAAAATCGGGGGTCGACCTGTACACGAGTACATACGGTATGTATTTTGCTGTACGGCTAAAAACAGTTCGACTGTCTCACAGAAAAAGGTAGTGGTACGTAGTTAGGTCTATGTTTTTATACGTTACGCACAGCACGAAATGATGTTATAGTGATCAAGGTAGTGGTCGTTGCTCACTTCTTTTACTGTGAGGTAATGTGGTAGTAATTCAGGACGAATATTTATTTCACCACAATCGAAAGACTACAGAAGTTCAATAATGTTGTTTGTAAACTTTTGCTACACGTTAATGTGAATCCAGCATCAAGGACGTGATTCCTGAGCAACTTATAAAGAAGTGGTGCTTCCTCAAATCTAAAAATCGTTTTTTCGTGTTCTGAAGCATTACGAAATCTTCTGCTAGCATGTGAAACATTCAGTTCTTTGCATACTGCACGAGGTTTTGGTATAAGGTCATATTCTAGAGCAGCAAGATTATCCTTAATATATTCCAAGGTTGATTTTAGTTCTTTGAGCAAAGACGTTGCCAGTGAAATATCAGAATCACGAAATGTTGCCTACTGCAGCTGGAAAACATCACTCGTGCCTTAACCACCTGAATGATACTCTAGGGTTCAAATATTTGATTTCCTTCCTGGTCATAGGAAATTCTTTCGTCAACATCATTTCTTCGAATAGAATTACACATAATCGCCACACATCATTAAATCGTCCAGACTGAGTTTTCACTGACTGCAAGACATCATGCAAAATATCAGGGTGACAATGGAATCAAAAAATGGTTCATGGCCGCAGGATTGAAAGCCGAGGCAAAGGACACTCCATCTTCATTTAAAAAGAACTGTACGATGTAACAGATACGGGGATATCATCCTTCAGCCAGAGCAGAAATATTCTGCTCTAAGAGCAAACGACGAATCAGGTTTTCTATCAACACTTTCCGTAAAACGTAACTTATTTGCTACTTGTGAAACGCAGTTATTCAGGAATTCACGCAATTTTGCTTAAGTAGATGCATGTTGATTGTTCAGATCCTTATTTTGTACTCTCAATTTGGTGCACTAACGACCTGATCTGCGTACTGAAATTTGAACATCAGCTAAGAATGGTGATGCAATACATGCTAAAACATATTTATATATTAATTTTTTTTTTGGAGAAACACTCCGAAAGTTTTCTAATGCTTGTTTTCTTGCTTCATGTGATCCCATGTAATATATTTAGGTTCAGCATCAGTTTTCAGTTTCAATTTGCCAGGTAATCCAAGTAATTCTAGTTTGAAGTCACAAATATCACAATCGTCAGTAAAATGTTTGGAGCTAATTCTTGCGATTTTTTGCTTTACTTTATAATTATCCTTCCTTCCGCATTTCAGTACACAGATATTTTGCAAATCAGGATTTTCAAGAAAATAATTAATAATGGTAATCCGAACTTATGTACATCCTATTGAAGGATAAACAGCCTGAAACTGCACGTTCAGGCATATTCATATGTGACAGGGATATATCAATAATTGCTATTGAAGAACATCAAGAAACAATACGCACTTTGTGAAACATATTTGCAAATTATAAAAGAAAGTAATTGCGAAGTATGGTTATAAATCATGAACAGCCAATAAATATTAAATATATTTTTACGAATTATAAGGGTTGCACAAATGAAAGTGAGAATCGTGTAATTCCGTCGCTGTATAATTACATAGATTTGTATATTTGAGCCGGTAGATGGCATGTCATGTCAGGGAGCACGATGCTATCGGCGGTATGTGTCAGTGTGTTGGTTGCACGTGCTGCGGCAAGTTGACTACGTAGAGTAGTCACATGTTTTCGACCAAACAGGCCCATCGGGCAGTTATGCAATTTTTGAACAACAGAAGGTGTTAGTGGAGCCGAAATTTATCATCCTATGAAGGATGTGTATAGGAATGAGTGTCAGGCACGGTGTACAATGTACCGCTGGTGTAATGATTTCGTAAAGGACGCGTGAGCACGGAGGACACGCCGAGATCTGGGCAAGCACACGTGGCCATCACCATGGAATCGGTTGATGCAGTGGACAACCTTGGAAAGGCGAATCGCCGAATCACTACTCGTGAGTTTGCGGCAATATTGTTCGCAAGTAAGGGAACTGTTAACAACATTCTCCATCGCCGATTGGGATACAACAAGGTTTGCGAACAATGTGTCCCCAAATATCCATGAGGAGCAGAAGAACCGGGAAATGCGTGCTTGCTCGGAGCATCTGTATCGTTACCACGCAGAAGCGGTACGGTTTCTTTCCAAGATTGTGGTCGCAGATGAAACTTGGTACCATCACTTCGAACTGGCCACAAAACGGATGAGTATGGAATGGCGGCATCCCAACTCTCCACGCCCCCAAAAAGCTCAGACCTACTTAAGAGCTGGAAAAGTAATGCTCGCGGCTTCTTCGATGAGAATGGCCCATTGCTTTTGGATTGGCTGGACGCAGGGAATACTGTCAAGGTACCCACATACTGCGATACGTTACAAACATCAAAGCGGCCAACAAGGGTAAGTGATCCGGTATGTTGTCAAATGGAGTTTTTCTGCTGTACGACAAAGCACGCCTGCATATGGCGACAGCGTGCCAAGATTTGCTGCGGTGCTTCTTCTGGGACGTCCTTGACTAACACCCATATTCTGTCGCTCTGCGACTTCCACATTTTCGGGAAACTGTATACAGCTCTCAATAGCCGCCGATTTGCTAACGACGCGGAGGTCCGTGACACCGTTGAAGACTGGTTCCACAACAACCACGGAAGTTCTTCGCTCAGGGTATCCACAATTTAGTGCCACGCTGGGACACTTATATTAAACGACAAGGCACATGCCCTGATTTACGGCAGGGCACACGGGGCCCCCAAATTTGAATTAAATGTGTACTTAGTTAATGGGAATTTTGTGTGTGTATATTTAAAATTTATTTTTTACTTTTGCATGCTCATGAGTCATGTGTTTATAGATGTGGTACTTACACGCAGTGAGTTTGAGTTTTGAGTTTCACGTAAACACGTGGCCAATATTGAGTTTCAGTGGTCTAATAACCTTCAGGTGGCCATTGAGAAGGAGGATTGCTTCCATTGATACACGCACCTAAACTCAACTGATCCTTCAACTTCCTACACACGGCTTGTCTTTGTCGTAACTGTACCACGAACGCGATGGCTTGGTTGTATTTTGCGTTGCGTTTCTTGTAGTCTAATGGAATGTTGAATATATGTTAATTTTATATATAATCACATTTAGTTAGTTGTAACAATATATTTAAGTTGAATTATTTAACGGTTAAATTATGTCAAAACGAATATATTCATCAGGCAGTGCTAAACGCAAAGCCAAACATTTGAAACTGAAGGATGATGACCTGCAGCATGGTAGTATTGAACGTTTTGCCATTTAAAAATTGGATATTTCACTTGGTCCCAAAAGTTCTACAAATTCCTCTAATGTTACTACTATTGAGTCCCTTGAGTGTAACTTGTCTTTGAAAGCCAGTAATCTGACTTCAGAATCATCTAACATCACAGATGCTCCTAATTTGGGAAATCCTTTGAATTCATCTAATGAAGAGAGCACAACTTCCACAATGAATGCAGTGGATCCTGCCTTATGGGCAGAAATTACAGAAGAAATGCGCGAATGCTTTCTGAGCAATCCACCAGTCCAAGATTTGAAGTTGCTGGCATTCACAGGGAAGGATATATGTGGTAAAAAAGTTTCCTAACAGAAGGTAATTCTTTCAGAATAAAAAAAAATAATGAGAAGGTAAAACGCGACTGACTTCTTTTATCCCTATCAACGCCGCCCCGGTGGCGCAGTGGTCTAAGCGATGGACTCTGATCATTCGTCCGTAAGGGGTCTGGGTTCGAATCCCGGTGAGGCATGGATGTTGTGTTTGTCTATAGGCACTGGCTCTCTCCCTTTTCTTGAACCAGTGACCCTAAATTAGGGACGGGCGACTGCTTATAGCCCATTGAGTTGCTCACGGTGGTCGTTAAACCTCCAACAAAAAATATCCCTATCAACTTGTTTACTATTCTGCTGGATATGCAAATTGTATGCTAGGAGCACTACAGCATTAGGATCCACAGGTTTTTCTGACTGGAAGCATACAAGTGAGCGTTTAAAGAGCATGAAAATTCACGCATACACAGGCAAGCAGTATGTGACTATTCATCACGCATAAATGCTTCTGCACGCATTGACTGTCAGATAGTTATGCAGTATCGGAATGAATCCAAGTACTGGCAAGATGTTTTGCATAGAGTTGTTGCAAGTTGCAACAGTTAAGTATCTCTCAGTTCGTGGGTAGCCAATGTATAGTGATGATGAAACAATTGGATCAGTTCATAATGGAAATTTCCTGGGCTGCTTAGAATTAATTGCAGAATTTGATCCATTCTTAGCTCAACACTTGGAAAAATGTGGGAATCCAGGAAGTGGTAACACCAGTTACTTATCTTCAACATGTGTGGATAAATTTGTTGAATTAATGGCTGTACGTCGTTTTAATGCCATCACTGATGAAATAAAAATGTCAAAATATTTTTCTGTCATAGTTGACTCTACTCCAGACTTACACACATATATCAACTGGCTTTTATCATAAGGTACATCAAAAAAGATTGTGAAGCAAAAGAACGGTTTTTGACATTTATTCCATTCCATGGACATACTGCAGAAAACATTACGAATACCATGATATCATTTCCACAGGAGGCTGGCCTGGATATTATGAATGTCAGAAACCAAAGCTATGACAATGCCAGCAACATGTCTGGGAAGTATTCTGGTGTTCAAACAAGCGTTAGGGAAATCAATACACTAGCGGAATATGTGCCATGTTCTGCTCACACTTTAAATTTAGTTGATGTGAATAGCATAGATAGTTGTGGTAAAGTTCTTTCTTTTTTCACATTTTTGCAAAAACTCTATCCTTTTTTTTTTGCTGCATCAACTCACCGTTAGAAGATGCTTCAGGAGAAAGTCCAGGAAGCACATGAAAATTCATCACTCACACTAAAGAGTCGGTCAGTTATCAGATGGTGTGCAGATGCTGCAGCTACACGATCAGTGAGGAAACATTATCGTGAAATAGAGAAAGTTTAAGTATTTCTGTCAGAAAATGTAGATGATTCTCCACTGACAAGAGATGAAGCAAAATCACTGCTGAAGAAAATGCGAACAATAGAAATACCGATCAGCACAGTAGTTTGGGACACAATACTTCAGAGATTAAACTGTGCAAATCAAACTTGCCAGAATCCAAAAGGAAATATTTCTGAATTACCTAAAATTTTCCAGTCGTTAATTGAATTCATTCTGTTCGTGAGGGAAAATTTTGAAGTCTATGAAGAGGAAGCTAAAAAATTAGTGTCTGAAAATGTGCAATACCATGGTCATGATTCCCGAAGAAAGAAAGTGCCCAAGAATAAACACCTAAATAAATGTAACAGTGAATATGTAGAACTCAGTGCAATGGATATATTTAGAACTCAGGTTCTTTATGTGCTTTTTGATGCTTTAAACACTCAGCTTTCAAGCAGAAAAAGTGCTTATGAAAATATAATGAGAAAATTTGAATTTTTACAAAAAAATAAAGATCTGAAATTTTTGAAGGGGCAAAAGCATTGCAGGAATACTATAACAATGACCTTGGCGACCAGTTTGCAGATGAGTTTTTGCAATTATCCTCAATGATGGGGGAGCATGCAATTATTCCCCAGATGCTGCAAACTTTGAAGGTAAACAATTTAGAAGCAACATTTTCGAACACTGAGACTGCACTTAGAATGTTCATGACATTACCGACTTCAAATTGTACAAGTGAGAGATAATTTTCTTTGCTGAAGAGACTTAAAAATCCCTTACGATCAACTATGCGACAAACAAAACTGGCATCATTAGCTCTGCTGTCTTTGGAGAGTGATGTGACACAGTATTTAAATTATGATTCTCTAATACATGACTTTGCATCTAGGAAATGTAGAAAAAAATATTCAACCCAACTGTTTCGTCCTGATATAGGAGGTACATTTTCAATCCTTTTTATTCATTCCTAAAAATAAAGAATAGTAACTGAGTTATTACAAATAAAAGGATCTGGTGCCCAAACACAGCACTTTGTCATCGTATTGTCAGTTTTTTTGACGCTGGACAATTTATACATTCATGTCATTATGTCTTCATTAGATTTTGGTAAAAATTAAGTAAATGTGTAGTTTAGCGTCCTAAATTATTTGGTCGGAAAAGTTGTAAAATTTCTAAGAAACGTGACGTACAGATTCTAAAATATGCAATTTAAGGGGAAATGGTGAAAAAATTTCATTGTTCGAATGAATATTAAAGACGTTTACCGAAAAACTTGAACTCCAAGTATGACGAGTCAACAGACGCTGTGGGAGGCCTTAAATAACGCTGAGGCGTTGACAAGAAGCTGTGCTCCGTTGAAAGGAAGGATCGTTGCAGCCAGGACATTCACAGGCGGAATAGTACAACAGGAACCGGGTACGCTGTTGTCAGGAAAGAGTGTAGTGCTACGCAACAGAAAATAGTTAATTTCGGTGTCAGTTCTTGACATCGCAATCGGACAGTTTCTTGTTTTTTTTTCACATGGGATTCTTTGATGCTGAATGTATGAACTCATTTCTCCGTGGAAGCTTCTTTTTTATTTAGTAATCAAACTTTCACTTTGAGACTTGCCATCTAACTTCCGTTAGAGAATGCGACACCTACACTAACGCTTTTCTAGAAACATGAAAGGCATGAGCATACTTACTATTTCGTATCACGGAATTACATGCCAAAGAACGAAGACAATCTCTGCATGCTTCTTTAAAAAGTGAAACAGAAATTACAAACTACATTCTTTAGCGTAGCAGTATATTCTGTTACTCTGTCCTGACAAGAGCGTACCTCATTCCTGTTGTACTCTTCTGCCCATGAATTCCCCGCAGCAGCAAACCTTCCTTTCAACGGAGCAAAGCTTCAGGTCGTCGCCGCAGCGTGTGTTTACTCATCCTACTTGGACTACTTGGAGGTAAGTTTTTCTGTAAACATCTTTAATATGCTTATTTTTTTTTTAATTTTACAACTTTTCTGACCAAATAATTTAGGACGCCGAAGTACAACACATTTACCAAAAATTGAACCGGACTAGGTGTTCCCCTCAGCTTTTCAGATTATTATTATTATTTTTTTTTTTTGTATAACTCAGACTCTTCCTTATCAACACAAAATTTTGTGTGTTGCAGTTTCCTGATATATTGATCATGATGCGCTGATTTGATCTTGGTAGAAACCGGGAAGCTGGAAGTTGGGGTTCCCATAGCACTTTTTAAATTTTTTTAT
Source organism: Macrothele yani (assembly GCA_039090855.1). Lineage (NCBI taxonomy): Eukaryota > Metazoa > Arthropoda > Arachnida > Araneae > Macrothelidae > Macrothele > Macrothele yani. The sequence goes on along the minus strand of CM077032.1, from coordinate 36,101,221 downwards.
GCAGCTTCACATCTCTATTTATGAGGAAGTCCAGTGGAGGTCACCATGGATTTTTTTTTCTTGTTTTAGTCCACTTTTTTTGTTGGATGCATTGTTCTCATGTTCTAGACGCAAGAATCAGTACATTGAAAGAACATAATATTCACTAAAATTAAGATGTCCATCCATTTTATCATAGATATATTGTTATAGTTAGAATCTATGGGGGTCATTAACACCACAAACAACTGATTAACCAGTTGTCCCCGTACAGCCAGAGTTGTATAAAAATAAAATGTATCTGCGTACACAGCTATTGAAACAGAAAACTCGCTGCCAACCCGCAAACCATGATAACAATAGAATAAGATAATTTAAAGGAAAATTAATAAAACAAATAATTATTAGAACATTACAGATACCAATGAGGACAAAATGGTACATTCTAATTGAATGTGCAGCAATGTGTGTAAAATGGACTTTTATGGCAAAATATTAAAATATTGGACTACGAACATCATAAAAACAAGAGACTAATTAAAGAAAGTTTTTATATCCAGAAAAACAGTTCTATCAATGAACCTTCAAAAATTATAAATATTATTTTCAACGAGTTAATTCAAAAATACTGGACTTACAAAATGCATAAGGAAATTATTTTTATTTAATTGGCAACTGAAAGAGTAACCTGGCAATAAAATTTAAATTGTGTAAACAAAACTTTTAATACTGTTCGTATACATTGAGAACAGGCTTTGATAAAAACTAGAGGCCAGAAATGTCTGTAAAAACAAAAGAACTCAGAAGATGTGAAAAATAACTAAGTTCTTCAGGTAAAATAGAATTAAGTATATTAATCTGAGTAAAGCGCTGAGTAAGTGTTTTAATTGCTGTATATAGGCCTAACATTTTTTTTAATCTACATTCAAAAACTATCTGCAAACCTGCTAATGATTTGGAAACTATCAGCGTACGCATGTAAGTCTACATTCTGCTACTCTGTACACAGTGACTATTATTTAATCAATAGAGAATAAGGATAGGGGCCCGGGAATGTTTTGTGCCCTGGGCCTCGCATGTAGTAAATCGGGCCCTGACAAGGCGACTATGTGTAGCAGATATGTAGCCCACGTATCACTCTTCCTGTATTTTCACATTTTCACATATTTCAACCTATAAACCAGTGGCGCCGCGTGCCCAATTAAGTTGTGTGTGCGCTGTTACGGGAAATAACAAACAAAAGTTTTATTATGTACCTCGAGCTGCAAAATTCGCGCATTGATTTTGAACGTACGAAAAACATTTCTTTTATTTAGCTGACGTCTAATAACTAACAGCAATAAAGATATTTACGTACATTCCATTGTAAGAAAGAATCTGAATTTCCTGTGCAAATACTAGAGTGATTAACCAGCTTTACACAATCTGCAACAAATGGAACACTTAGTACATCGTCAACCTAAATAGTTGTCAAAATTCAATTGTATCTGTGCTCATAAACACACCGATTCATACAGCGACGAAAAAATAGAAAATTCGTAGAAGAACGATGAGGTGTGTTTATGAATCCATGCTATTCAAAACCTAAACAAGTATGAATAGTGGTGCTTTTTAAACGCGCACATCCTGGGAATTTAAACCTCTGCATTAGTCCACAGGGAAATAAAAACATGATCTGTAGCGCCATCTGGAAAGGTTTGAATTACAGTTACTTTAAAGACTTAGGGTGTCCGCTGTTAAAACAGCACTCCTGCAACTGCAAATATTATTTACTACGTTTTGTTTACTGCACGAAGCAACTAACCTTTTCCTCTTCACGAATATGTTACACAAGGAAATTAAGTTTAGCGGACAAACTTCAGTGAGTCTCACTGGAAATACATATAAAGAAAAAAAAAACAATATAACAGCAACTGGCTGCTCCGTGAGATTCAAGCGGTGCTGATTTTAGGAAGCACACCTTGAGAGTTCCACTGGTGGTCTGAGACCTGCAGCGCCGTCAAGGAATCGCTTGTGCCACAGATGCTTTAAGGTCATCGGATGTGCGCACGCAAAACAGTATACCCCGGGATTCTAAGGCGAATTCGATATGCTTACTGTGAACGAACCTTCTTTTATTAATAAAAACATTATGTTGGGAAATTAATTTTAACCACCACTAAAAACCTTAGGACGAACTCTGGCGAGTTTTATTAGAAACAAATCCGAAAAAATAATATCTCTCATATAGGTGAAATTGCGACTCTGTGTCGGTGTGCGCCTTACACCTAGCACACTCCGAATATTCGCCCCTGATATAAACCCTTAAGGCAAAAAGCCGCCAGTCTAAGTTTCATTTGGGCTACCTTATACATATAAGAAAAGAATCTCATTATGAAACATGGTTACAATTGTAATAAAGAAACTGGAAGTTGTTATAAAGTAGGAAATAACTTAATATGAAATATGGTTACAAATTTTAATATACACTAAGTTGTCATGAAGTATGTTTACTAGTAAAAAGAAACAAAATGTCGTTATGAAGTATGTTTATTATTTACAAATTATGAAGAAAAGTTGGCGCAGTGGTCTAAGCGATGGCTTCGGATCATTCATCCGAAAGGAGTCCGGGTTCGAATCCCGTGAGGCATGGATGTTGTGTTTGTCTTTTGGTACTGGCTGTTTCCCTTCCCTGGAACCAACGGCTCTAAATTAGGGACGGGCGATTGCTTATAGCCTATTGAGTTGCTCACGATGGTCGTTAAACCTCCAATCAAAAAAACAAAAATTACTAATTATACAGGATGTTTGTATGACAGAGTAAGAAACCCAGAGGTAAGTCTTTCATAAAAACTCATGGCAACAGTTTGACTCTGAAGATTTAAATACAACATGGCGCCAGTGGACTGACAGGGAGCTAAATTTAATATTGTGATGGTCAGAGTCTACCTCTTTTTTTCTTTCAACATTTCACAACTTTCTCCGCCGTTCTACTTATTAGCCACTGGTACCGTATCACGTGACAGACAATATCGTAGTTTATGTCCAACCACTCTGGCGCTATTCAAAAAGCGAGAGTTGAACCTCTGTCGTTTATAAATTATGAAGAAAGAGTAACACTTAGAAATAAGTACACATACTTGCCTGCTATGACGGGCAGTGCTGCTGTTAAGGGCGGATTGGGTCGACTTAACCAGGCCGGGAATTCTACTCTTGTGGTCCACTACAAAAACACAAGTATCCACAAGGGACAGGGATGGTTTTGTCATTTTACAGCAAACGTCCAGCATATATATAGATACAACGAAATGCCAATTTTGTTAAGACAATAATATAAAGCTCAAGTGAATTTAACGATTTATATGTAAAAGTACAAAAATATTTATTCGTTCTTTCCAAAATATCCAGGAAAAAAGGATACGAGAATCAGCCCCTGACTGCTGTTACCTGAATTACTCACGGATTTCGCCGCGGTACCAGATATCTAGACAAATATTCAATTCAGACGAAGTTAGGAAGTATTGTAATTTATATAATTTATTTTCAAAATAAAAATCAGAAGCATAAAAATTATCACGGAATGTCGATTTCAGTCATAATACGCATATGCTACATAATAAAGCAATTTCAGTGAAACCCAATTCCTCAGTAATTTGAAGCGAAAATCAATTGTGATACCACAAAACTGAATAAATTTAGAATTCGCCATCACTAATTTGGGATAACAATAATAAGCAATACAAATTTTCGTCATGTACGATAAACTAATTTTTCAGATATACACGTATTTGTTATATCATATACATATCTTCAGATTTTTTAAGGATTAATTTGTCAAATGCATTGGTAAGTTTTGCTTCTGGCATATTTAGCAATTCCTGTGAAACAAATTTAGATTTTTAAAAGAAACTTTTCCTTGTGAGCAGTCTTTTATCCATAAAATTTTATAGAACAAATTTTCAGTCTGCTGTTTGATATCTCTGATAATTTGCTTTCAGGGTATTAAGGAAAATTTTTTTTATGTATGTTTCAGTTCAGGAAGCGTTAACGTTCATTAAACGAAGAACTGTTTTTGTCCAACTCCCTTGCAAAAAGCCATCAGGTTGATCTGCGAAAGCTTGTGATTATTTCCTACGCCAATAAATCGGATCACTAGATACTATTACTATTTCCTGCGTTAAGCTTTCTTTGGAAAGAAAATCACAGATATTATATCATTACGACAATACACACTGTTAAAGTGTCCGAGGAGATTCGCCAAGAGGCTTTGAAACATTTTTTCCAGAATACGCGTATGTTTAGGTATGAAGAGAGATTATCGTTATCCTTAGAACATAGCCAGCTCTCCGCAGTTTAGATGTCTGCCCTGACGTGCTGCAATCTAACAACCGCTGTTAAAGGTGCTGCGCGAGTTGTTTAATTATCTCCTGTCTTGGCTATTATGGCTGACGTTCGAAGAGACCTTTAAATGCTAATTGTGTCCCTACTCCAAAACAATTACCGTAACGAAAGCTTTTCATTTCTTCATAAACGGGAAGTGTCTATTTGGCAGCATAAGTGAACTGAGTACGTGAATTGGAAATAATTGATTACTTTTCAGGAAAGAACCATCTTGTGATGCAAATCAACACCTCAAAACAGTGTTCTGAGGAAGAGGACAGTTCCATAGGAATAAATATTTCAGAATATGGTCTGCTAAATGCTTGTTTTTATTTGCCTGTATTAGTTTGCGTTTGAGGGTACGCCGATTGCTCACCACACCTTAAGTCTAACCCCTGTAAGTGGATCATTAAAATTAAGTCTTTTTGAATTGTACATCTTACAGTACAGTAAAAGAAGGCTTCCGAAACAAAAATATAAATTATAGATTCCTGCTACAAAACATCTGCTCAAGAAACACACTAAAACTAACATCTGCTAAGCGTGAACGCGTGTTACAACGACAGAGTGCACTTGCACTTCATATCTACCATCTGTCCACTGATCTGTAATCACTGTAAGTCACAGCAATACGTGGAGGGATGGAAGTTTATAACCAAAGAAAGTACGATTAACAAAAGGAAAATATTGAAATGTTTCTTTCATTGCCTCAGAGGTAAGCCATTTTACTCGGCGCTAGCAACATATTGTTCGAAAACTGAAAAAATCGGGGTCAGACTTAGTTTCCGTATTCCGTCAGGAAATAGTCTTAGAACGGAAGTTGGTAGGGCGTCACGTTTCGCTTTTCTCACCTCACCCTTTTTTGCACAGTACCAGTTTGTTTCGGCGTGTTTTGTTGAGGGAACCTGTAAGTTGCTTTGACGTGACATTTGAACACTTTTCCCCATAACTTCTGCTGAAAAGTGTCGATTGGGAAGAGGCTTTCTTGATCAAGTTGTTAGTAACGAGGACAGTTGCATTTCGAGGTGTAAATGATAGGGTTTGCCAACGATCACAAGAAGATTTACCGAGGAACACCTCAAGACAATACGCAAGAAAGTGTCTTATCGTTAAGGACAAGATTAATTCTGTGTTGACGTGGTGCCGTCTCTTGACAGTTCTAGAAATTCTATTCGGAAAAACAGGGAACATTAACCGTACGCTTCCGGGTTTAATTGGATTTGCAACTTAGTTTCCATTAAGGTTTCATATTCACAATAAACATAGATTTTCCTTATCAAAAAAACAGCATGCTCTCCAAAACAAATGTAGATATTTTTTAGCATGTGTATTATTTAAAAATCGGGTATTTAAAACAAAGAAATACATGTTTTCGCGCACGATTTACCTGCACAATTTTGAAACTTCAATTCATTTGTAACATTTTTTATGAAACAATTCGCCTGTAAATTTCATGTCTAAATTTCGAGCCTAAGAAACAAAGATTTTAAAATTTTACTTCTTAAATATATTGCTGCTATTAATAATCTTTCTAAATCACTTTAATGACTGAGAAAAATGGGAAAATAATTAAATTAGTTGATATACTGTATCTTTTCGACATTTTTTTTATAGGCAAAATCTTCTACTGTACAATTAAATGTCAAAATTTGTACACTTTTGATTTAAGTGACAAAGCCGCAAACGCGAAAATTCTTTCCTGAGAACTAAATGTCCACAAATCATTTTGAATGATTTTCAAAAGAGAAAAATGTAGTTGCGCAGAGGCCTTATTAATGGGAATGGATAGACGTATTCTTACGATAACACCAATGTTCAGAAAAGTTAAATCGATTCTGTTTTCCGAATAATATTGTAACATATGTTCGACTGGATTACTTCCATCTGTAACTGGCTTATCGAAATTATGGCAAAATTTCTGAAAAAGGCTTACATTTTTGTTCAGATTCAGGTAAATAATCAAACTGGGTCTAACGTTTCGAAATGTATTGTGTACAGTCAGTTCGGCCTCCTTTTCGGTAACCCAAACTAACCTGGGTGTCTTGTTCTTGTGACAATCTGATTCATGGAATAAACCATTCCCATTTTTCGAGCTTCCCAGTATGAACCATAAGTTTGATAAAATGCCCTGTACAATTATTCGCTCTGATCTACAAGCCTCCCACGTACACCTGGCCCTTAGCGAGCTCTATAAAAGAAATACCCTCTTTAAAGTTTTGAGTTTTAACCCCTCTATCCTGGCAAATACCCTCTTTAAAATTTTTTGAGTTTGGCCTTGCCGAGAAGTAGTAATTTCGCAGGCTTACTGAACTCACCTTATCCCGTGATTCTTGTTGTCTTGTATTTGAAAATGAATTTACATTTCTAAAATATGAATATGAATACAAATACAATTATAGCATAAGGTATTAAGTACATTATAATACTTAGTGTTTTTTGAAGAAATGCAAAATGTTATTCTTGTTAATACTTTTTTGGTTCCGTAATAAGATAAAACGGCTTTCGCCTCACGTATTTCCAAAATTCTAGCGCCCCTCAGCATGTATCGCCGTGAGCCATGGCCCAGGTTGGCCCAGTGGTAAACTCGCCCCAGTGCTGCACCAAAGTCTTATAGGACAAAGATTATTTTCTCCAAACCAGGGGTGGCCTACCCTCCGGCACGCGTGCTACGAGTGGCACACGAAGGCTTTCAAAGCGGCACTCATGCGCAAAGTCACTTTTTGGAAATTAAATAATTATTACACAAAGCGGCTCATCAACACTATTGTTGTTACTCGAACGCGCCTTGCCGTTTCATCATTTTCACTCAAAAACACTCATCCGGCCTTCTACCATTCCCTACAAGGTCAAGACGAGAGCTGTCAGGCGATTGCAACCCCTCCCTCCTCCCCCTTTTTTTGTCTACGCAGCAGAAGTTGAGACGACACGCTTCCCCTTTATTCAGCTTTGGTTCTCACCCTCAGTCTTTTTAGAACTGTGGTGCCTGCTGTGTTGTGAAAATGGCTCTGAGCAAGCCGCGTGGTTCAAAAAGGAACGGTGAGTCCTGCGATATTATTGCAGGTTCCGGTCGACATGCATATGAGAAAATAATTTTTCTATCATGAACTTGGTGAAAAATAAGTTCCGTTCAGCACTCACTGATCAGCATCTCAAAAATCCGCTGGTTGTTGCTACTTCATCTTTGAATCCCAACATTGAAGAACTGGGAAAGAGGAAAGATGTCCAAAAGCCTCACTAAGAACTAAGCCGTGTTTGTTTCACGCGAATGGAAATGTAATCATACTGTGCTTTTTATATATTAATAAACTAGTTCTTGAACGATCATAATAGTATAAATAATGATCAGTATAGTATTATATTATTATTATAGAGTATTATATAAATATTGTCATAGAGTATTCAAAAATAATATATTATTATACTTAAATAGTGTTATATTGTTGGTTCAGCGATGCTTAGTGTTTCTTCAATTCAATTATTAGTTGAAGTATACAAACAAATATAATTTTTATATCCTTTCTGGCAACCGTGTAGAGGGGGCGTTCAGGTGGGGTGGCACGTTCAAAATAATCTACACCGCACGTGGGGTGCCGTGGGTTGGCTACCCATGCTCTAAAACCTTCCTGTGGATGTAGACTTGCAAGAAATTGTTGAATGGAAGTCTCTTCTGAATTTGACAAGATTTTCACTCTCTGGGGAACTACACTTTTGTTAAAGGGCTGGCTATCTGCAGCCCTCTTATTAAAGTGCTGGCTATCTGTATTTGGTATTTTTATATAGTTCATTTTAGGCTCCTTTTTAGGCTACTTTGTGTCGTGACCTTTTTGTTTCATTTTTCTCGACTGATGTGTATGGGTCAGACGTGATTGCAGGTGTCAGCAGCAAACCTAATAATTACTTTACTTAAAGACAAACCGTGTACTTCAACAATTATTGTTTGCCATCTGATCATTCTGTTTGCGTTTACAAATTACCTTCTGCTCTCCCCTCACGAAAGTCCCTTTGATTTACACGTAGGCAGGTGCTAAACCTTGTTGGTGCCCTTTTATACAATTCGACTCTTTGTCTCAGTGGTTTTAGTCGTCATAAATTCTTATTAGTATACACCGATGATCTAAAACGTTATGACCACCTGGTAATATCATATTGGTCCTCCACGTGTCACCAGAGTAGCTGTTAGCGAAGCATAAACCCTACAAGATGTCCAAAGTGCAATGTGGTATCCGGCACCAACTTGTTATCACCAGATCCTTGTAAGCTGCGTGGTTGAGCCCAGGCAGCTCACATTTGCTTTTCCAACCCAAACCAGAGATGTTCGATTGGATTTATGTCAGGAATTTGAAAGGCAGAGTAATACCTGAAAATCCTTCCTATGTTTCGGGAACCACTCATGAAAAATCCTGGCAAAGTGGCATGGCGCATTATCTTCCTAAACGAAGACACTCCCAGAAGAAAAGTGCCCAAAGTATTACACCTTCTCCAGCTGCTTGTTTCCATCCTACGGTTCATCCTGCTGACAGCAGTTTCCCAGGCAATTGACACACACACACATTGATATTCACATGGTACAACAGGTAACAAAAGGAAACGAGACTCTTCGGATCACATTACTTTCTTCCAATCATTGAACTTCCAGTTTTGATGATGGTATGGCTATTGTGGGCCCTTTCGACGGCAAACTGGCATTTGCATGGGGACTCGTAGTGGCCTGCGGATACGCAACTCCATTTGCAGCAGATTTGGATGTACACTGTATTTTTACACATTACTCCCGTCACCAGCATTTTAATTACCGTTGATTTGCGCCACTGTGCTTTTAAACATTATTCCCGTCAACAACATTTTAATTACCGGTGAGGTACGCCCCGGTGTCCCTTATATGGCTCGTAGCACACGGAATAGCCTTTGCTTCTTTGTAGCATCGATGATCCGTTGTTACCATGCCGACGGTTTAGGTAAACACACGAATCGCAGGTACCATGCCGGCAGTTCTTGCGTTTACCTTCCTCGGACCACATTTTGTAGGTATTAACAACGGCTGACTCTAAGCATTCCACAAGAGTTGCCGTCTCGGAAATGCTCTGACACAGTCATCTGACAGTTAGTTTATTTTTTCTCATTTCATGAACAAGGATAACATTAATTAACAGAACTCGGTATCAAGTGTTATTTATACCGTTTAATAACCTTAATACGCGCCGTCGTTTAACTGCAGTCACTTCCATTTTGACCTTCATGTTATTTTGTCTCTTATTTGTATATCTTTGTTGAAACTTCATCGCTAAGGAATCTTTTTTTAGTGAAAGAGATAGTTCCAGTGAAATGTGTTTTCTAGAAACGAGAAAATCAAAGATCAAGATTAGCTGTGAAAATGCCGTTCACCACCTAGTGGCGCATCCACGGGGTTGGCCGATGGGGCACGCCCCCCCCTGGGCTGACAAAGCGAAAAATTATTACGTCGAAGTTTGAAACAAAAGTCATGATACGCGAGCTGCATATAATCATGTAACGTATAGTTATAGCATATAATAATTCTAAGGGAGTAGTTCTGTTAAATAAATTTAGAAAAATCTAACCAAGAAAATAATCTCATTTACTGCTTCTTCTAATCATTTAACTTTCTTGTACTGTAACATTACTAGTAACTGGATAATAATAAATGTACAAAAGTCAACCTCCTTCTTAATTGTTATATAACCTGATTCTTTTCCCGGTAAATTTAGGGGGGTCACCCCACCTTGGGAAAATTCTGTGTGCCACGGCCCGCTCCCCCTTGGGAAATTTCTATGTGCGACGTTTACCTAGCGATAACGAGTGGTTGGGAAAGTAGGTCTCTGGGTAGAGACCCGACTAGATTGCAAGCACAAATCCCGTATAAAGCTTTGGTGGTGTGTTTGTCTCACACGCTGGCTCTCTTTCCTTCCTGGATCCCGTGTATGCAAAATCTAAGCAGAACGCGTATTCAATTTATTTATCGAGAACTAATTTTCTACTAATTAACCAGGCATAATGTTAAATATTAAATATTTTTTCCGTAAAATTATCATAAGAGCATACGTGTAGTTGCAACTGATATAATCTGGAAAGCACGCTTGATTTCTTTATTACAGTACACGATAACTTGTACTTTCATAATTATCGCTTGTACGCTGCTCAAAATTGCAACACCTGTGTTTATATCAAGCACGTAAGAGATTTTATTTAATTTCTTTTCTTTTGAAAATAATCCTTTACTTACAGGACAATTTGAAGGTATCGTCGCCACGATCTTGTTTCCCCAGATAATTTTTTTAATCAGTCCTTTACTTACAGGGATATTTAAATGCATCGTCATCGTGCTCTTGTTTTTCTTAGAAAAAATAAATCTTTAAAAATGAAACTACAGTCAAAGAGTTTTCAAAGACAGTCCAGATATTTTCGTTCATCTGAGATCAAGAACGGCTTTCATATACACATCTTCATTCGAGATAGGATTAAATTGTGCATGGCTTTCAAATGTCAGTCGGACATTAAGAGAGAGACAGAGAGAAATGTGGGAGTACTTAGATTAAAACTAAATTAATAGAAAAACCTATAACTTTGAAATGGAAGAAACTGTTTAAAACGAATGTGCACTTTTAAGTGCAACGGTGTGATCCATAACTCTAAATTGCGGTTCATACTCTTTTTTTCCACAAGTTTAAATGCAGGTGACCTTTTGCACTTTTATTTAAAATTTCCTTGAAAACATTTCATCTGAAAATAAAGATTATGTACTTCAGTTTTCTTTCAACGCTAAAAAAGAACATACATCAATATAGCATTTTAAGGAATATAGCATATGGAGTTTGGAGATGCCATATTGCTCTCTACAGAGAAAGTGTACATTTTACTGTAAATTGATCCAACAATCCTGTTGATTTTTTTAACTGAAGAGGTGGACCAATAGAAAATTGAAAGACAGATCAGATATTTGTTTTCATTTTTATTGGCTGCTTCTGAAAAATTGATTTCAATGTACCAAAGGTATTACTACTTCTCGAATTCAATTTTTTTAGGGATACATACAACACGGAAACGTTGCAGATGCGCATTAATAATATCTTTTACTGCATTAAACTTTTCTATATTTGAGTGCTATAGGAGCTTCAGAATGGGTGTATTAAACTCCTGAAATCGGATGTATTAATTTCTATGCTGTTTCGGATTCAACCCTATAGTTACATTACTTAATTAATTAATTCCATTTTCTGCGAGTGCGAAAACAAAGATTTGAGAAATATTTTTAAGTTATTTGCCGTTGTAATAAACAGTGTTTCAATATATGCCAAACTTTACAGCTGTAACAAGAGTGAGTACTGTCAGTGTATTCTTTTAACTAACAATAGTCTTGTGACGAGTGTTGTCATGGGCGGGTTTGGAACAAATACTCCTCTGCGTGTGTTATTGAAATGCAGAAGCGAAAGTTGGATAAAATTTACACAATTTTTAAAAATAAGTACATCAATGTCTGAAATACTGCGATTGTTACGTTTTCAGGTAAAGCTGCAAAGGTATGTTAATCACCTGCTGTGCAAAGGAAATTACATTTTTTCCGAACTCAGGAGCCACCAACAGATATATCAATTTATGTACATGTTATTCAGCTCTTTATTTACAATACTTGGGCTTTATCTGCTGATATAAAACCTGTAGTTTTCTGATTAATTGTTGCTACACGGAGATGTTGAAATTCCGTCGAAGCGCAACATTCACGTTCAAACTTTTCTTCTTTTCCTTTCATTTCTATATACCGGTATACACAAATATATATATAAATATATACACTCTACGTCAAAGGTAACACCCAGAAAGACGTGTTGGACTGCAATGCTGTTCGGGAGGAAGGTAAAGGTTACCAGGAACAATAAATGATTAAACACTGAGGCTGATATGGGCAATTTTTATTGAGCTACACGACAATAAGTAGTGTCCCTTGGTATTGCGTCGGGGCGTCATGTTTGCTCACACAGCATTATAGACGTCTCGGCATGGAGTTGTACAGGTTCCTACTGCTGTCCTGGGATAAGAAATCCTATGCAGCTTGAAACTACTTACGCAGTTCCTGCAGATTGTGCTGTAGGGGTGGAGTGTGGATAGCGCATCTAATAGCATTCCACACGTTTTCAATCGGCGATAGATCTGGCGATACTGCTGGCCATGGCACAGTTTCAGTGCCTTGAAGTCATGCTCTCGAGACAGCAGCAGCATGCAGACGAGCTTTGTCCTGTTCAGAAAAGGTAGGGCCGCTGTAATATAACGTTAGGCTGTCAAAGTGCGTGTAATGAACACCAAAGCGGAGCTGGCATCGTAAGCAATTGCACCCCACATCATGACACCAGGCCTTATGTGTAAGCGGGAGTCAAATCGATTAAGTGTTCCCGTCTTCCTCAATAGTGCATTAGGGAAAAACAAGCATAGCCTCGATTAGATGAAAAAGAAAAATACACTTTCTTTAGCGGAATGATTCAGCAAATACGATGTACAAATACAAACTCACCTGATGAATGGTTAATCCATTTCTATATGCACAAGATGACACTACATTAATAGTTGAAGGATAATAATAGGATTGATGACTCAATATAATAAACATGTATAAGAGTAATTACATTTTAACGCATAGTATGGTGTAAGAAACTAAGCTCCCTTTTTTGGGCTTGTTGAGACGATATTTGTCATTCTGTTCACTTCAAATACGCAGGACATTCCCTCAGATGAAGAGGTGCAGAAGAGAAATGTTTACAATATGCTACAAAAGTAGGTCACAGATGTTTTTCTCCGGATGGTGATGCTCGCGCACGCATTGGTTCTGCAAGGAGTAAAAAAAGTCGTGGGGAAACCTTTTGTTTATGTTTCTCGCGGAACTTGTTACTTCGATGTATCGGCACATGCGCGCGGAATCTTCCAACAGCTCCCACTCATCGATGAAGCAAAGAATGAGAATCAGTTTATGGAAGGATTCCCATTGTTTTTCTAGGGGATTCAAAGACTGCGCTGGGAAGTGGCTTGGTTAAAGCATCAGCAATCATGTTTTTACTTTTACAATATCTCACTTCAATGACTGACGGATGGTGACTCCGTATGAAGTGTAGCTTCACATTCAGATGTTTCATTCTGGTATGAGTTTTTTCGTTTTGAATTGTGTTTATGCAAGCATGGTTGTCTTCGTAGAGGATGGTTGCTTTCTTCTGTGATATCTGTAAATCAGACATCAGTTCTCTCACCCATAGGATCTCCTGGCATGTGAATGAAGCAGCCACATATTCCGATTCTGAGGAAGATAGAGTTCTTCAGTTCTGCTTTTTGCTGCCCCATACAATAGAATCGTTGCCTAGTTTAATTAAGAAACCGGTAGTTGACTTTCTATCTTGAATGTCACCAGCAAAGTCTGAGTTGACGTAAGCTGATAGTTTCATGTCAATTCTACCTCCGAGGTGTAATTTATAGTTCACTGTTGTTTGTAGGAACTGGATCACTTTCTGTAGAGCTTTCCAGTCTTTGACTGTAGGTTTTTGCACTTTTCTTCCTAGTAAACTCAGTGCGGTGGCAATATATGGTCTGCTAACTGTTGACAGTTACAGTAGCGCTCTCACTGCTTTATGATACAGTTCATTATTCTCGAATGGTAAATTATCCTCTTCTGACATTGGGCGTTTCAGGTAGTCGGTGGCTATAGGAGTGTAAGATTTTTTAAGTTTGCTCTCGCTATATTTTTCCACAATGGCTTCAATTTTCTTACTTTGATGCAGTAGAAACTCTCATTTTCATCCCTTTCTATTTCGATACCTAAATAATAACTCACATCACCCAAGTCCTTGACTTCAAAACAGTTTCTTAACATATTTCTGGCATTTTCTATGTCTTCTGGCATGTCATTACAAACCAAAATATAGTGAACATAGATTATCAAGTAGGTTGTTGATATTGGTTGGGTTAGTGTAAACAGACATTCGTCAGCCGCACCTTGTTTGTATCCTTGTTCTTGTAGAAACTTGAATAAGGTATGATTCCAGATCCTGCCTGCTTGCTGCAGGTAATAAATTGATTTCTTCAATTTGCATACTTTGTTCTCTTGACCTTTGACTTCGTAACCTTCAGGTTGGCTCACGTATATTTCTTCGTCTAATATTCCGTAAAGATATGCAGATTTTATGTCAAAATGCCTCACATGTAACTATTTATGCTCCACTACGGATAAAAAATTCCTAATGGTTGCGTGTTTTACAACGTGGGAGAAGGTTTAGTCATAGTAGAGACAGCGCCTCTGTGAAAACCCTTGTGCTACCAAGCATGCTTTATATCTTGGGTTTCTCTCATCTGCGTGTGTAATCTTAAAACCTCGTTTGCATTTGATTATCTTCTTTCCGGGTGGTAGATCAACAAGTTCCCAAGTACCATTTTTATGCAAAGAATGTATTTCTTCATCAGTTGCTTTTATCCAGCATATTCTCTCCGATTTTTCCAATTCTTGTATTTCGGACCATGTCTTAGGTTCTTGTTTATTATGAGTGGAAAGATAAACCAGGCGGTCTGGTGGAACTCCTTTGCTTGATCTCGTGGGTCTATTAGGTGGATTTGGAGATTCTGTAATTTTAGTTTCACATTCTTCTGTCGTGACAGGGCAAACTTTGTCATTTTCCAAAATAACATTCTGTGTGGATACTTCAGGTTCGGAAACAGTTGAAATTAGTTTATGCTTGCAAGTGTCAATCGTGGCTCTTCTCTCTTTGAACTTCACATTCCGGCTAATAGAAACAGTATCGTTTTCAGGAAATATAATCCTGTAACCTCCTGACCATTCATCGTATCCTACAAATATACCTTCTTTG
Organism: Macrothele yani; assembly: GCA_039090855.1. NCBI lineage: Eukaryota > Metazoa > Arthropoda > Arachnida > Araneae > Macrothelidae > Macrothele > Macrothele yani. The sequence goes on along the minus strand of CM077032.1, from coordinate 36,086,033 downwards.
GCATTGTTACTTAGTTTTCTTCTCGTTTGTTTTGGTACGTACTTACGATAAAGCTTTATATCCGAAGATTTTCATGTGTCCTAAATATGGTTTCTTGCCGGACCATAGTTCAAAGGGAGATTTTCTTGTAGACTTGGTATGTACCCTATTTTGGATGTACGTCGCAGTCATGATCGCTTCACCCCAATATTTTCCTTCCAGATTGGCATCCAATAACATGGTCTTGGTCATTTCCTGTGGTGACCTGTTTTTCTTTCAGCTATCCCATTCTGTTTAGGGAAGTATACAACCGTTGTTTGGTGCTAATTTCCACTTTTTATCAAAACGTTTTCAATTTCTGTGCTGGTGTACTCACCACCATTATCGGTTATTAAAGCTTTAGGTTTCTGGCCATATTTGTTTATCAAACTAGCTACATATCCTTTACATTTAGTTAATGCTTCATTCTTGTGAGATATGGGGTATGTTTAAGTAAATGCTCCACTGATGTCAGTGTGTATCAGTTCTAGAGGCTCACAGCTTATGAATGGATTAGTTTAGCGAATGGTTTTTGTGTCATTTTACCTTTAATGCAACTTTCACAAAAGGTGTTTTTTTACAGTTTGACAATTTGATGCCAGATGCCAGAATTTTATTCTGAAGTCCCTTATGGTCTGTATGTTTTTATGGCCTAATCTCTTGTGCAATACATTTATGTAATCATTTTTGTTGCAGTATCTTGCTAATTTATCTATTTCAGAATGCTCATTATTTGACACTGTCTGTAATTTATACAGTTCATCACCACCTACTATCCCTATAGAAAAAATCATTTCGTAGCTTTTAATTATGCAACGTTTCCCTTTAAATGAAACATAAAATCCTTTATCGGTAAATTTCTTTACCGATAATAAACTGCCTTCTAGTTCGGGCCCATAAAGTACGTTTTCCACCTTTATTTGGTGAATAGTAATATCTGTCTTGCAATTAGGATAACCCTGGCATATGCCCTGGGTTTCTATCATTTTCCCATCTGCAGTAGTTATACTTTCATTTGTAGTACACGAATCTAGATAGCGGAAAGAAATTCTTATCGTTCGTCATGTGTGTTGTTACAGCAGAATCAATTGACTAATTGCTGTGTGGTGATGTTTTACTCATCTCTTGTTTAACCCTGTATGAACAATTTCCCGTTTTCTGTATTTTTTCAGAATCAGTAGTTACTTGTTCAGTTGCGAATTCTCCTTTATGAACTGGTGTTCGGGCATTTTTACCATCATGTTTATTTTTACCTTTGTTTTTATTTTTATAATGCCAACATTTATTTATCGTGTGACTCCTTTCATGGCAATAGGAACACAAATTGTTTTCTCTATGTGTATTTTTACCCACTGACTTAAAAGCCGGTACAGTGTTTGAAGCATGTGTGTATGTTTTAGAACTCTCTTTCGTTCTATTATATTCATCTACAAGTTTGTTCTTCACAAATTCAAGCGTCAAATCAGCATCGGGTCTAGCCTCGAGTGCTGTAACTAAGGTATCATAGCTTGTGGGAATGCTGCATTATAGCATAGCCGCCAGATGTGAATCATCTATGTCTTCACCCATTGACCTTAACTTTGTGACAATTCCCAACAAACTGTTAATTTGCTCCTGCATTGTATTACTTCCTTCATTAAATCGCAAGCTATATAATTTTCGCCGCAAATATAGTCTACTAGTCAAACTTTCGTTTTCATATAAATTTCTCAAGGCAATCCATACATCCCTAGAATATGGACAGTCAATTATATGAACGACTTGGTCATCTTCTAATAAAAGTCAAATATCAGCTTTTGCGATATTATCCTTTTTAATCCATTCACCATTTGTTATGTCGGGTGGTTCATTGGAAACAAACTTCCAAAGATCCTCTTTAATAAGAAACATTTGGACCTTGAACATCCAAGTAGCACAAGTACTACAACTCAGTTTTGAAATAGAAAGCTGCGTCGCCATCGTACAATATTTTTTTCAAGCACTGAATAAGGCTATTGTTTTTGATTTTCGTTGGCTCAGTCTCATAATCTATTTTAATATGTAAGCGGGAGTCATTGCGATTAAGCGTTCCCATCTTCCTCAATAGTGCAATAGGGAAAAAACAAGCATAGTCTCAGTTAGATGAAAAAGAAAAGTTTACTTTTTTAGCGGAATGATTCAGCAAATGAAATGTGCAAATGAGAACTCACCTTATGAAAGGATAATCCGTTTTATAGATACACTTAAGATGACACTACATTATTGGTTGAAGGATAATAATAGGACTGATGACTCAATATAATATAAGCGTGAATAAATGTTTACACTTAATATGGTGTGAGAAACTAAGCTCCATTTTCTGGGCTTGTTGAAACGATATTTGTCACTATGTTCACTTCCAATACGCAGGACTTTCCCTCACATAAAGAAGTACAGTAGAGAAGTGTTTACAATCTGCTACAAAAATAGGTCACGGATGTTTTTCTCTGGGTGGTGAGGCGCGCGCACGCATTAGTTCTGCAAAGAGTGGAAAAAGTCGTGGGAAAGCGTTTTGTTTACGTTTCTCGAGTAACTTGTTACTTTGATGAATCGGCACATACGCGCGGAATCTTCCAACAATAAGAACGGTGTTCATTCTTCCCTGAGAAGGAGAAAAACTATTTCGGATTATATCCTCAGCTGTGTTCTTTCTCCCCAGAGAGGAAGAGAGTCCCGGATTTTTTCAAACTCTCAAGAATAAAACCCAGCCCGTCGGACGGGAAGTCAAGCTGCGATGTTTATGAACTATGTTTGAGTTAATCACAGGAGGCAAATAAATGGAGCAAACGAGAGAAGGCATGCAGTTTAGAGGCAGTGATTCGTAATCTTGTGGCGCATGTATTTGAAATTCCGTCAGGAAAACAGGCTGAATTATAAATGCTTGATTGCAGCGCTAGATAGATTAGGAGATGAGCACCTGAAGCAGCTCGGGGTAATTCTCTTGAGGAACCATCGTCTGGAGGCTTAGGAAGCATTACAGGCTCTAGCCAAATATACAGAGCAAATGACGAAATTAGCGTATGTACAGTGCTCCCTGGAAGTGATGGAAAACCTGACGAAGCAGCATTTTGTCGATGCTATACTGAACCCGGTAATCCAACACCTCGTGCATATGGCTAAATGCGAATGACAGATATTCGCGCTGTCCATGAGATGAAATACGACTCGTCATGGCACGAGAAAGGCTTTTGAAAACCCCTACGTTTAAGAGCCTCGGAAGAGAGTTGACCGAAATTTTTGGTGGAACAAAGATTAAATGAGATGATGCAAATAATGCAAATAATTTTGTCAGCTCGTTTGATCTCTACCTCTCTCTGACAGCGCCAGTAAAGTTATTCATCCGAAAGAAACTCTTGTTGAGGTAGCGTGTCCAGTGGGCATAGCCTAACGCAGTGCCATAAGCGTAGGATTCAGTTATGGAAAACCAAATCTAAGAATGTTTAGTCGGGAAAAGCCGATGAGCTTGTTCGAGGTGTCGGAAACTAAGTAACTCTGGAGCGGCGCTGTAGGAAGTACTGTTGAGAATATCAGGGTTGTTTTGTGATACCAAGGGGTTTGTTGTGCAGGACAAGATCAGCGGGTTAGACAGTGATTTTTTGTTGAACACGTGAACAGACATGACGCTTGTCCGTGCCGATTTCTTAGAAACGGTAAGGGGTAATGCTCTTCGGTTGAATCAGAAATCGGGAATTATTCTGCATTCTGTGAACGGGAAAAATGCGAGTGCCGAGGATCAGTTGAACAACAAGTTCAGGTTAGGAACATGCTGTGCGAGCATCTAGTGATAGTTGCTGATACTTCCTACCCGTGCATAGTTAGACTGGATTTCTTACGCCTTTGTGACAATGCGTTGAACCTCTGGGACGGAACGCCGCAAAAGAGAGGAGTAACTGCCTCTAGTGAACACATCCCGTAGATAGCTGGGTGTAAAGAAACCAGAAGAGTCAGTCAAGAAGGAGTTTGTAGTTCCATCGCGGAGTGAGGCGTTGGTTGTCGGCAACATATTTGTTTACAGGACACACTCTCCAATGGCAGTCTACGATATGTTGCATTATTGTCTGGCGTTAAAAATGTGCAGATCAAGAAAACGCTGGCACTTCCTATTCAAACCATATAAAACCGTATGCGTGATGTCGAGGACGCGCCACAGCAACAGCAGAATGTGGAGCGTGAACGTGTTAAGGATCTTAAGCATCGTGTAAAGTTGGGGAATAGACAGTGCGGGGTTGTACACATAAATGGTCTCCACCCTTACTTTGGGGAATGCTGCGAGCAATAGCCGTAGAAGACTAATAGTATAATCCCATGCACACGTAACTGCGTATAAACGCACAATCCTAAAAGGGTGAGTGTAGTGTTATAAAGTCGAATATCCTTAAGAGTTCTTGTGGAATTTTAAAAGATCCGTTTTAAGTTTATCAAGATCACTCGGAGCTGAGACCCAAAAAAACAGGTTTCCTCGACTCGCTCTGGTCAACGTCAAAAGAACATTGAACTGTCTGTTTACAGCACGAGAGTAGAAAGAATGTTTCATACTGTCAGGAAATATGTGCCACCCTCGAAATAGCTTCGGACGTCAAGAGGTCGCCGTAGAAGGGAAATAAATTCCTAACGGATTTCTCTGCTTTCTGAATTTCTCCCTGTAAGAATCTTTTGGCTCTGGGGATGTGTAGTTAGCATTGTCAGTATCGTACACATTGACGGTCTTGAAATGAATTCCATTACCTCAGTATACCAAAATCAGAAGGCGTGCTAGTGGCACTCTATTCCTTTCCAATATACCGGACTAATTTATTTGTTGTGTTACTTCCTTGCACTTTTACAGGCTTTCTGTATTTTGTTCTGAGAAATTACCGTTATACCCTTCATTTATGTATTCCTCGGGAGATTTAGAATGAGTAGTCATTATCATTTATAGCATAACTAATTTTTAAATTACAAACCAAATTATTTTTCCGCTCTCAGTGGTCTAAACATTTTAGTATTTTAATCGAGTTTGTCATTTCTACCTCGTACCGTCAGGATGTTACATATTCTCATCTTTCTGAATGCAGGTCAAAGGGTCAGTTTTATTTATTCTCTACGTTACCATTTTCAAAGTATGTGCCGTTTAGAAGAAAACATGTTTTTTCTCATTGTCGTCTCTGATGATTTATAGGCCCCTGTATAAATATATTTAGCCTTTCGTTATAATCTTGACTCAGATTAGGTATTTTTAATCCTACTTTTACATCCTAAATCGATAATTCCTAGTGTCGTTTAGTGATGTTGACTTTTAAGTATACAAAGCACAGCTACGAAAGTTTCGTAATATTTAAAACTTGAAATGCTTCACTGTGATCATACGAGGAGATCCTTAAGTAAGCCACAGTATTCGGTAATTTTGATCTCATGGCTCCGAGGACCACCAAACGGGTTGGATTAAAAAAAAGAGAGTGAATGTGACAATTCAGTTTTGCCTGCTTGAAAAACGGCATTTAAGGACTATTTCCCTTCGCCTTGGTAGAAGTACGATAACAGCCATTGCAATTGAGTTTCCATTAAAAAAAATAGTTTTCGAAATACATAAAAAATTCCGACTTGTGACTTCAAATGCCCAAAGCACATACGAACTCGGTTAACCCATTCCCGATCTTTAATTTCATTTATGTTAACGACGTGAGGTTTGACCTTCAGTGAAGATATAAAAGACGACAACAAATTTATGGCAATTTCTTGATATTACATTTATTTATCATCTCTAACAATACAGGACACACATATTTTTATAAAATTATCTGAAGCAAAGTAATCAGATCCCATGTAGAGGATTTTAGGAAGTGAGTGTGAGATCCCAGGTCTTAAACAACTCTTAGAAATAGGAAGCTTGGAGATTTGGGATAGAGTTACCGATAGGAAAGTGAGAAGGAAGCAAGGTTGAAAGGGGGGCAGTATGAAGAACCCGACGCACGGCGGATATTTAGTGGATCAAACCTGGTTGTTCACCATAGCAGTCACGAACGCTGATCACTAGGCTACCCGCGGCCCTAATTTTTGCACTGCATTTTTACGTCGATTTTTTAATATATTTTTCCTAGAAAAAAGTATGCTTTAAGTTCAGAAGTCATTTTTCCTGTTTAGGATAATATTTACTGTGCGAAAACGGACTTAGGACAATCTGTTCGCTTTGGACCTAGGATATTAATTTCAAGGCGATGCCACATATTAGTAAGAACTTTCTGTCAATAGTAACCTATGGTAAAAAGAAACAAATATACTATAGTAACCTGTGACTTTTGCCATTAATAGAAATTAAATTGGTTCTGGCAGTTCTGTCACAGTTCTGCATTTCCTTTATCACAGCATGTGGTGAAAAGAGCAACTCCAACTAGAAAACAACTTTTTCTGGTTGATCTTCAGCTTTTGGTCTCCAAGTAGTTCAAACACTGTTAAGGTGCGACGTGTATATATTCGCGGCGTTTGCCAACTCGTATGTTCATGATTGAGATTGTGGCTTTTGTGATTTAAACCACGGACTGGTAATTTTGAGATGAGTTATGTCCTAAGCTGTGTCGTATCTCCCAGAAGCAGAACGAAGACACAGTTGAGTAGGTAACAAGGGAGTGGACCATATAAATTATGCACAATGATATCATGCTATCCAATCCATCCAAAAATGCCTGTCTAATAAAATTCCTTAATCTGATCGAACGAAAAACCGTCCAATCCAAAGAAAAACGGTGTTAGATAACGCTGTGTGTTCTTCTAAACTCCAAGAGTTACGTTGAAAACAAACAGAAAAAGAATACCGAAATAACCTATGGTTTCCTGCTAGAAATCACCCTTAATTTATGACAAAATACACCGGAACTAACATGAAAGTATATGCATTTATTACCTGACAGATGAAACCATGCATCGATGTGAAACCAGAGTACAAGGATTATCATTCTGAGTATTCAGCCTTCGCAAGGCGAAGAGTGTTTCAATTATTCGTTCATTTTTTCTGTTGATGTTCTTTGTATCATTGGTCTGTGTTACAAGTCTGACGGGGAAATGTTCCAATGGATTTTAAGTCCTCGAAAAGACGGCTGTACATTTTATGTTCTACGTATCAGCGGTTTCTTTACATTTTCCATCGTAAATATCCGTGCGATACACTGGTTTCCATAAATTAAGCAACAAACCGAAAAATAGCGATAATTGGGCGAAATATAGTTCACGTTCACATTGCACGAAAATTTGCGTATCTTACGGGCGAAGGCATACAGCGTCAATGGACGGAAGGCAAATAAGTGGCGCTGGCAGCCTTTTATGCAAATATAAAAGAGCTTAAAGCCGGCTGTTTTGGAGGGAGTCGCCACTTCATGTGCGGTAGCGAATGACAGGATTTCGAGATAGCGATTTTGTTAACATAACTTCGATACGTCATTTACCAGCAGAGTTACGCTACCAAGCGATAGGCCGACTCGATGCATGGCAACGGCGTGCGGACGGAGCAAGATGGCTCAGCGTTGATACTTTTGTAGTCAACAGGATCTGGCAGCAGGCCCAAGCCATAGGTGCAACTTCCTGAAGGTAGGCCAAGCGCAACGACTTCCGCGGATGACCGGTATTTGCAGCTTTCGGAATTGTCGAACAGGACGGCTGCACCGACTCATCTCAGATCTGTGCTTGTGGCCGCCACCAGATGGACGATATCAGCTTCGACGGTACGCATAAAGTTACAGGCAGCAGGACTGTATGCTACGCGACCTGTATCATACGTGCCCCTCAGTCTTCGCCAACAGAGGGAACGTTTCAATTGGGCACAAGTGCATGTGAACTGAACTCAAAATCAGTGGAGATCCGTTTTGCTTACTGATTAGTCGCAATACTGTTTACAGAGTGATTATCGCGGAGTTTACATCTGGAGAGAGGCCGGTACCCGCTCTCTTCCCTCTAATATCCAGGAAAACGATACCTATGGGAGTGGTAGTGTTCTGGTGTGGGCAGGTATCTCGTTAGGCGGCCTTACCGACCTCTGTCTGTTGCGACACGGAAACCTTAATGCTCAAAGTGATAGAGACGACATTCTGGACCCTATTTTTTGTTCTTATGTGGCCGCAACAGCTCGTCTCGTGCACCAATACCTGGAACAGGAGACTATTGTCCGTACGGATTGGCCAGCGCACTCTCTCGATCTGATTTCATTAAGCATATCTGGGATGATCTCGGGAGGCGTGTTGCTGGCCTCAAGCCCCCTCCCCGAACCTCGCAGGGGCTCCGTACCACTTTTCTCGAGCACTGGATGCACCTACCCGCAGAAATGCTTGAAACCATAATTAATAGCATGGAACATCGCTGTGGATCATGTATTGCTGTTCGGGGTAACCGCACTCCATATTCAAGTACCTTTTCGTATTTCATCTTAATACCTATATTTCTGTATGTTTATATCTGCATCACACATACAGCACGCAAATGCTTTGTATCACATGTTTTTGCGTTGTTTTGTTTTTGTTGTATTTGGTCTGATAAAGCTTAATGCCAACTTTCATCCGATTCGGTTGCGTACTTTTTGAGTTATCACGATTTTTCGATTTGTTTCTTAATTTATGAAAACAAATGTAGTTGCACAACGTAATGCAAAAAAAACGGTTAAACTTCCGTATTCGGCCCCAAGTAGTTCACAGCTGAAGACAAAACAAGGGAGCTGGAAAGCAAATATTTATATTTTCGGATTCCTTGTTTAATCTTAATTGATATCTAATTGTTTATCTTAATTTTTCTAATAATCATAATTCATTTTCATTGTATTGAGCAAATATGTATATTTCCGGCTCCCTTGTTTTGTCTTCAGCTGTGACCTACTCCCCTACCTAAAGGGAGGGGCGATACACCTGAGGATATAAATCATCACAAAATTAACAACCCGTTGTGATAATCACAAAAGCCACCATCTCAAACAAACGCTTTGGTAAACCCCTTGGATGGATAGAAGTCGCACAAAAGTGTTTGAACTACTTGGGGGCCGAATACGGAAGTTTAACAAAAAAACCTCCTGCGCGGTTCCGAGTTTTATTAAAACTGACTTCGAAAAGTCGTGCAGTGTTCTTTCTTTTCTTTTTTTTTCTGGACGACTCTTATACGCAAGTTGAATGGTTTTCCACACCGCCAGCCATTCATTTATAAGCGAATCAAGCCGTTCCATTAACGAGGTAAAGTAACTGGAAATCAATAATGTTATTTTTTAATCAAAATTTCATTTCTACAAACAGATGTCACAATGATTTACAAAATTCCAATAAGATTCCATCCCTCACTCAATCATGAAGATAGGAAAGTTAGTGCGCACAAGGCGCCATCTGTCAGCCGAGGTGAAAGGTAAAAGCATATAACGTCTGTATTGAATGTATTTGGTTACAACATCCTTGCAGCATCAAGAAGTTTTATGTTTTGGCTGGATCTCAAAAAGAATATTAAGTGTGTTTTCTAGTGGAAGCTTGCAATTTGTTTCGAAGATATTTAGCACGTGAACATTGTATCAATTGCGCTTCGTCGTTCTTTTGAATTGTCCTTAAAGGAATATTTAGGAAAGTTAATACTTCTACCTGTGAGAATTTGCAGTTCGTTTGTTTTGTAGCGGGAGCGTGTAAATTGTTTGGACGCCGTTTTTATTAAATTTTCTGATGTTCTTTTGCTGAAACATGTGAAATCGAAAGAGATTTCTTCACGAAATTGACAAGGAATCATTCATTTCATTGTTGCACAGTAGCGATGTTTTGCAGCATCAAGTTGTTGTTCCGAGGGTCATCCGGTTATTCTCCGAGTGGATATCTCTCAATGTTTTCACCAATCCAGGTGTCGGGAAACGCAAGTTACAAAGAAGAATTGACTGAGTTCTCACAGTTTGGTCGTGATTCCATTGTGCTCATATTCCTCTTAACATTTCCATGTTATGTAGAGTAACAGACATCCACTCAAACGTAAGTCAACAGAAGGAAGGAAGGGAAACGCAAGTTACAAAGAAGAATTGACTGAGTTCTCACAGTTTGGTCGTGATTCCATTGTGCTCATATTCCTCTTAACATTTCCATGTTATGTAGAGTAACAGACATCCACTCAAACGTAAGTCAACAGAAGGAAGCCAAGAAATTCCTTTGGCAGACCACATTTTTGAATTTTGATTCCGATGGAGTTCACTTTTCTCGGAACACTGCTTTCAGGTGTGGAATTGTATCATTAGACAGTTCTTCCCTGGCAGGCTACTAATGTACTGGATTCTTTCTGATAGGTATTCAATTTCTAATTCAAGAGGAGACATAACTTTTCCGTCATAATAAATATTTCGGAATAGGGGCAATGTTAACATTCCTAACCATCCTTTTACATAGCCATTCAAAATAGTAAAGAAACGCGATTGATACAAAGGTTTCCTGGTTTCAATTTTCAAATCGTCTGACAGATATCATCACGTCAGCGCTACCTTCTTTTTCGCTCAGAGGGGTCCACGAATGGAAATTCAATCAAAAAGTTCTACAAATGACAGAAAGTTAAAAAAAATATATATTAGTGACTAAATTTATTCCTTCAATGAAAACTCAAAAATAGCAATTTTGTTTTAGACGTAAATTCCTTTGAGAAATACACTATCTACCAACAAGTAATTGGACACCCCTGTAATCGACGATATCTGCGGTCCTGACACACGTCACGGCCGCCGCCGTGAAATATCGTGTGGGAAACAACAACGCAACCCGTCGCATGCAGATGCCATGCAGTTCGGAGCTCTCTGATTTCGAGAAAGTTGTAATCGTCGGGTATCACACAAATGGCCGATCCATACGTGACATATCCAGCGAGTTGATGTACCCAAAATCGACAGTGGACTACGTGATTGGCAAGTGGAAGATGAGAGGTGACTGTCGGAATGTGCCCCGACACGGCAGACCCACAAAACTGGGAGTTAGAGACCGTCGGGTGCTGGTCAGAGAAATTCGGAAGAACCGCACCAAATCGATGGGCCACATCCGCGAGGAGTTTCAGCAGATCTCCGGGAGTGTTCATTCGATGAATACCATCCGTAAAGAAGCCCATCTGCTCGGTTATCATGGACGTGCTGCCTCCCACAAGCCTTTCATCACCAAGTGCAATAGCGCTGCTCGGCTAACGTGGTGCAAAGAACATCGACAGTGAACCGTTGAACAGTGGAAATAGGTTCTTTGGAGCGACGAGTCAAGGTTCACCCTCTACAGTTCGGATGGCATTGTCTGGGTTTTTCGTCTACCTGGAGAACGCCTCCTGCCGGAATGTATTGTGCCAACTGTGAAGTTCGGCGGCGGTGGAATTATGCTATGAGGGTGTTTCTCCTGGTATGGCACGGGACCCTTGTTCGCAATTCCTGGTAGACTAAACGCCGAGACCTATTGCATTATTTTGGATGACCAAGCGCTTCCTACGTTGTGGCAGTTTTACGCGGTGGACCCATGTTACTTCAGGATGACAATGCCACCTGTCATGTTGCGAGGTCCACCATGGCTTGGTATGGTGACAATGGGTTTAATCGAATGGACCTTAACCTTATCGAGTACCTCTGGGACGAGTTAGAGCGTCGACTTAAGGGGTGCCCTTACCGTCCGAAAGCGGTGAAGGAACTGACCTGTCTTCTCCAAGCTGAGTGGAAGAATATACCGCTAGCCGTCGTACAACGCCTGGTTGAGAGCATGTCCCGGAGGGTCGCCGCTCGTGGAGGCTCCACCAACTATTGAAGGCGATAGTTGGTAGATAGTGTAGGTCAGATTACTTAAAACTCTAGAAAATTTGTAACGATCATTTACCAAGAAAAAAGAGTATAACAAGTAATTCAAATTTTCAGAAACATATTTAACACATAAAAGGGTATTTTTAAGGGATACAATTTAGCTATTGAATAACTAGATATTTTTGAATAAAAAGTGCTTAGCTTGTTTAGGTAATCAGCTTCGTTTCTTCATAGTGTTTGTCAGTTTCGTTTCATGTTCTGCTGTAGTTAGAGTTAAGCGAATTTAATATAGCAAACTTTAGGGAAGGTACAATTTCTGACACATTATAAGCATTCGAAAGGCTTATAAACCTCTAACTATTTCTTGCAGTTTCGTGAGGCAGACTCGGTTAACACTGAAAGCAAATAAAATTTCGAAAACTCTTAGTTTTCTTCGGTCACGGTGACGACCTTATGAAAATCTACCCTGGCCTTCGGGATTTTGTCACAGCTCACTCGAGATCAAGGACAAGAACTACAAGCCAGCGCAATCAAGAATCGATTAACCATTTAAGTTTCTGATGAATCTGAACTAAATGTTGCCCAAAACTCTCCATGTTTTCTAAACAGAAATATTCACATAGTGTTCGGGTTTTACGAAAGCTGCCGCACAATAATTTCTTTCCCCCTCTCACCTGATCAACACTGACCATGAACCTGTCACTGTTGGTAGGCATCCCACTAGTCTATAGGGATATACATCATACTACTACTTGGTGATTGTCCTTCGTGATTGTTATCCCACCAGTCCTTTCTTGGTGACAGGCAGGAGTTTAAATTTCTTCATTATCTGCCGCATAACCCAAGACATGACAAGGGCATCATTACGTAATGCAGTTTGTTTAAAGAATACATTTCAATTATAATTTCTGATAAGTACCGAAGAATTAAGTGCTAAATATTAAAGAAGGTGTGTATTGAATATTACATTTATTATTTAATTAATGTATAAAAGCGACTATTTTGATAATTCCTTTTTAAAAAGGCCTAGTAGTCATGAAAAGGACCTTTTTAATGTAAATTTTTGTAAAAAAATAATTAAGAACATGAAGGTTTTTTTTCAAGTACTTGTAAGAAGTTTTTTATGCTTTGATGTTTTTTGATTGTTGTTACTGCTCTTTGAAAAGCCTAATGCTGCTTTAATACTTGCTATTTCTGGTATATTGGCAATTCTGTAGCTGGAGTTTTTCAATTATCATCTTAGTGCTGCTCATCATGTTGGAGTCCGTTCTTGTGTTTTTTTCTTCGAACAGAAAGGGGTAATTTCTTTGAGGCTGTTGTTAACTATATAGAGTCTGTCTATCTTGATAATTGAGATATTAATATTCCGAAAGGCTTGTTTTACTTCTAAATTTTTTATCAAAGCTGCGCTTTGAGTAACTCTATATAATCTGTCTACTTTCATAACTGAGTTATTAATGTTTCCAAAAGGCTTGTTTTATCTCAAACTTTCCTATGTAAGTAGCTCTTTTTATAATATATTATTTGGCTCTGATTTTTTCTTCGTTTTATTACTTTGAAGATGGAGTCTTTTATCAAATTTATCCAAATTTTTTTTCAAGATTCCTTAACCAGTTTTCGATTTCAAGTATATTTGAATTTCTGCTGTATTATCTTAATACTCTTACTTTTTAAGGACTCCATACGTGCTCGAAATATTTTCTCCATTTGTAGAAATATTTCTTCTAGAAATATTTTCTCCTCAGATATTTCTTTCGTTATATTGCACATATTCTATTCCATTTCTAGAAATATTTCATTCTCACATATTCTATTTGGTCGGTAACTTCGCCTTTAATTTTACCGCCAAGCTGTTGATCGGGAAATTTACTTACGGTTATTCATCTGATATTTCTTTTACTTTGAAGGCCAGTTACTCTATAGTTGATTTTCTTAATTTCAAATACTTTATTACACATCAATTAGAAGTCATCGCTCTTTCCACGTTTATAAGTGAGTCATGGAAGAATTCTCATCGGCCGCCACCGAGAATCGAACCCAGGTTCTTCGAGTTACGCGCCGGATGTGCTTCCGCTGCTGCTTCGAAATTCTCCAGACTCATAAACGACAAACTGCCAAACCACATGGCAGGGTTGCTTCTTCGGAGCACTGCACAATGCTGGCAATTCACCATAGATGAACAGCAGCAACTGAAGAAATAACTAAAAGGCGAACGAATAATAAATACACAGTTGACGTGGTTTAGGTACATCAAATAGAAATCATCGCCATTTCTACATTTATAAGTGTGTCATCTAATCTACGTCAACTGTGTATTTATTATTCATACGCCTTCTATTGGGTTGTCGGAAAGGTCATGACATATTTTGGAACCCGATGGCGGTTGGGCGGTTTTGGAAGTACAAGAGGCATGTGTACCTCTGTTATCTCTATAGAATTCGACAGGTGCCAGTTCTAATTGCAGTCTAAAAGGAATAGTGAGCGATTTGATTGATTTGCGGAGATTTGACCACAAGTTGAAGATGGAAGACCAAACTGTGCATTTTCGCCATATTTTACTGTTTTACTTCCGTAAAGGGAAGAACGCGCGTCAAGCTTGTGAAACGTTGCGTAAAATGTACGGTGATAACGCTACACGAGAACGTCAGTGCCAGGGTAGGTTTCCAAAATTCCGTGCTGGTGGTTTTGACCTCATCGATGCTCGGTCCGGGAGGCCAACCGAGGTTGATGTCGTTTAAATCAAGGCACTGATCGGGTCAAACCCACGTTACACGACAGGAGAGATTGCAGACACATTGCACATCCATCATTCAAGCGTTCACGACCACCTGAAAAAGCTGGGATGCGTAAGCAAATTCGATGTGTGGGTTCTTCGTGAACTCAAAGTAGCTCAATTGACGGCGGGTATAAAAATCTGCGATATGCTCATTACGTGAAGAAAACGATCATTTTTTACAACGACTGATAACTGGTGACGAAAAGTGGATTGTGTTCAGCAATGTGTTGCGCAAACGGTCTTCGTCCCGACGTGCTGCTTCGCCTCAAACGACATCCAAAGCAGATATTCATCAGCGGAAGGTTCTGGTCTCAGTGTGATGGGATTTTAAAGGTGTCGTGTTTTTCGAGCTCCTTCCACGGAACCAAACAATCAATTCGAATGTGTACTGTCGGCAATTGGACAGTTTGAACGAATCCATCATCCAGAAATGTCCAGAGCTCATTCATCCTAAACGTGTTGTGTTCCATCACGACAACGCGAGACCACACACCAGTTTCATCACCCGCCAAAAATTATTGGAGCTTAGGTGGGATGTGTTGCCAAACCCAGCATAATCGCCCTGACCTTGCGCTGTCAGACGTTCACTTGTTTCGCTCTCTTCAACAGTCCTTGCGTAGTATTACGTTCAATTCAGATGAGGCTGTAAATCAGCACCTTCTACAGTTTTTCGCCTCGAAAGGCAGATCCTTCAATGAACGATGCATTCTGCAGCTCACTGAAAGATGGGAAAAGGTTATCGAACGAAATGAGCATTGTATCATTGATTGATCTTTGTTCGTTCTATCAATAAATGACCTTTGCAAAACATGGCTAAAATACGTCACGACTTTTCCGACAACCCAATAGTTATTTGTTCAAATGCTACTGTTCATTTTTATGAATCCCCAGTATTGTGCGGGGCTCCAAAGAAGGCAACCTGCTAGGTGGTTTGGCAATATGTCGTACGTGAGTCTGGATAATTTCGAGGCAGTTGTGGTACAGTGGAAGCCTGTCCAGGTCATAACTGGAAGACCCTGGGTTCGATTCCCGGTGGCCGCCGATAAGAATTTTTCCGTGACTCACTTATAAACGTGGAAAGAGCGATGACTTCTATTTAATATTCCTAATCAACGTCAACTGTGTATTTATTATCTTTATTACACAAACAGTAACCCTCCAGTACAGTAGAGTGGTTGCTATACATCTTACTCTTTAATTTAAATCTAGACAGGAAGGCTTGATCTTCAGATTGCAACTCAAGCACTCTTAAGTAATCGTGTATCATCATCATCATTGAAAACAATTATTAATCCACTGCTGGACGAAAGTCTCCATAAGTTTCTTCCACAACGGTCTGTCTTGTGCCAGTCTCCTCCATGTTACTCACGCATACTTTCGAATTCCATCCACCCATTTCCCATGTGGTCTTCTTCTGGGTCTTTTCCTGTCCCTTGGAATCCAATCTAAAATTTCGGCTATCGATCGAGGGTCTGTCCTTCTGGCAGTATGTCCAGCCCATTGTCATTTCAGGGATTTAACTCTGATCATGATGTCTTCCACTCTTGTCATTTTTCGGATCCACGAGTTCCTCGTCTTATCTCTCCTGGTTACACCAAGCATACACCTCTCCATGCTTCTTTGAGTTGTCTGCAGCCTTTGTGTCTCTTTTAGTTAAGGTCCACGTCTCTGCACCATACGTAAGCACTGGAAGGATGCATTGATCAAACCTTTTCTTTAAGACATAATGGCATATTGCTCTTTAAAATTATGCTGTTTCTTCCAAAAGCTCTCCAGGCAAGTTTTGTTTGCCAATTAATTTCTTCATCAATGTGTCCCTCACTTGATATCTGCTGTCCAAGATAAACGTACGTGTCTGTTATCTCCAGCTTTTCTCCATCAATCGATAAATCGCCATATCTTGTAAACGCATTGAACATCACTTTTGTCTTCTGAAAGTTCATTTTTAATCCAGCTTCTTTATTCTTGTCAGCACGTGCCTGGATCATACCCTGCAGTTCTGATGGGGTAATTGCAAAATTGACTACGTCATCAGCAAAACGAAGGTGGGTTTGATGATCTCCATTAATATTTATCCCTTTGTTTTCCCAGTTCAGTGATTGAAAGACATTTTCCAATGTGGCATTAAAGAGCTTGGGAGATATGGTGTCCTCTTGTCTCACTCCCTTTCCAATTTTTATGTGTATTGCATTTTCAAACAGTCGAATATTTGCACTTGCATTTTCATATCTTCAATACCGTAGGATTTCAGAGCCATTGTAACTGCTGATGGTTTCACCGAATCAAAGGCTTTTTCATAATCGATAAAAGCCATGCACAATGGAAGTTCATATTCCCTCGCTCTTTCAATTAGTTCTCTCAGTACGTGGATATGATCTATTGTGCTGTATCCACTCCTGAATCCAGCTTGTTCTCTCGGTTGAGCCATGTCCATTGTTACCTTCAAGCGGTGTGAAAGAACTTTAGTGAAGATTTTATAAACCACTGATAGGAGGCTGCTAGGTCTGTAGTTCCTGAGATCCTCAATGTCTCCTTTTTTATGTAGCAAGATCATTGTAGCGTTGTTCCAATCCTCAGGAATCTTCCCTTCATTAAGGCATCGAGTGAAAATTTGGGCGAGTACTGTTTCGATTTCTCCACTTGCTTCTTGTATGATGTCTACAGTAATTCCATCTTCTCCTGGAGCTTTTCCCCGCTTCATGTTCTTGATTGCATGTGCAACTTCTGCTGGGAGGACTGGAGTAACTCTGTTACTGGTACCTTTCATGATGTCTGGAGTACATGTATCATCTCTTTCATATAATGTGGAGAAGAAATATTTCCCTCTTGTCAGAATTTCGCCTCTATTTCTTGTTACAGAACCATCTCCTTTTCTCAGTGCCCTAATCTGTTTTATTCCCTTACTGAGATGTCTCTTTGCTATCTTTAGGCTCTGGTTGTTTTCAGTTGCTTTCCTCACTAGTTCACAGTTGAATTTCCTTACGTCTTCAGTGATACTTTCTCGTAGTGTCTTGCATAGCTCTATATATTCCACTTTGGAAGTCACATCTTCTTTAGTTGTCCTCATCTCTCTTCTTTTTTGCATCAACATTTTGGTTTTTCCTGATAATTTGTTCACATGCAACTTGTTCTTAGACCCAGCTAATTTTGTTGCTGTTTCCATAAGAGCTTTGGTTACTTTTCTGTTAACTTCAAAAATATCCACTTCTTCCGATGTTAGGCCTTCTAAAGCAGAGAATCTGTTCTTCAGTTCCAACTTGAAGGTATTATGGTGTTTTTTAACGTTGGTTATGTCAATACATTTTGTTTGTCTTATGAGCTTGTCACGTTCGAGTTTAGTGTTAAGGTGCATCTTACATCTCACCAATCTATGGTCACTACCTGTGTTGAACTTGTTTAGCACACTGCAGCCTTCTATGACGAATTTTTTGTTACACAAAATAAAATCAATTTAACTTGTCGTCCCATTTGGACGTCTCCATGTCCATTTCCTGTGTGGCTTTTTCTTGAAAAAGGAATTCAAGATGAAAAATCCTTCTGCCTCTGCAAACTCTAAGAGAGAATTTCCACGCTGGTTTCTGTTGCCGTGACCGAATTTACCTACTGAAGTTTCATTCTGTTTCCGTCGCCCTATTTTCGCATTTAAATCTCCCATAATTATCTTCAGGTGCTGCTTACCTTTATTATTAAGATGACGAATTTCCTCATAAAATTCTTCAGTTCTTCTTCGGGATGATTTGTGGTGGGTGCATAAGTTTGAATAATCTGAGCCTTGTATCTTCTCGAGAGTTGGATAACGAGTCGTGCAGTTCTGTCAGAGGAACTTTCAATTTCTACAACTTTATTCTTCAGTTTCTTGTTTATTATATATCCAACACCACTAGTTCTGCCAGTATCTGTCTTACGATAGTAGAAGAGATGTCCACTTTTCAGTTCAATGAGATCTTCTCCTTTTCTCCTTCCCTCACTTAGCCCGTCGATGTCCCACTTGATCCTTTGTAGTTCCTCTTCCAATTCAAGAAGCCTTGAACCAGAAGATAGGGAGCGTCCATTATACGTAGCCAAGGTCAGCATCAGATGGCAGCCTAATCCGGTTCTCCGGGGATTCTTAGCACCCTCTGCCTTCATGTCGCACTGGCCGCTGCCTTGGCCAGGTACATTCCAGCTGCCGGACACTGAGAGCCAAGATTTAAGTTGTGGAGTCATTTTGGAGGGGTTTGGCCATAACTCACCACGCTAGCCAAGCGGGTTGTTGAGTGTAGGAAAGCATTTCTTCTAATACCGATGGTATAGTTATACCGCTATTAGCGGTCGTCAGAGCCCCTTTAGTGGGAACAGGATGCACCACGAGAAGGTTGTGATTAACTCCCAACCATTTGCTGAAATAATATCAATGGAACTGCATTCTACCGAACAAAAAGCTAGTACGGGTTACTCTTTATATCATCTTTTATTTGAGTCATGAGACTCGATCTAGAACTACATAAAAGGTTGTGAAACAAGGTCAAGGTTTTTTTTTAATATACATATCAATAAATCTTTGTTCTAAGAAATTACTGTGAAATGAGACATTTGTCTCTTACCTCAAATCATTCAATCAGTTCCCTTATGTATTACTTACTCCGTTATTTACCCTTGAACTGAAAACAATTTGCAATATTTGAAGCTATTTACGACAGTTTTAATATTTTTTTGGTAATTTGTTACATACAGGTAGTACGGATAAAAGGAATACGCGAAATAATGCTATCTACCTATTCCAATAATTGTGGGACATATTAACAGAACGTGAGCTTCACGTTTTGAGCTTCACGTTTTTACAAGTTACACAGCACCTTACTATTTAAATGTTCTATTTATGATTTCCAAAGGTATCAGAATAAGCAATTATCTAAAACATGGTACAAATCTTTAGAACTGTTTCCACAACTCTCGCATCACCTAATTATCAGTGGGAGTGTTAACAACTTCTTTCGTTAATTCTGATTATTCTTATGAGAGCGATTTGATTATGATGGAATTCACTTCTAAGTCTTATAGAGATTTTTTAGCAAGGACGTACTAGTAGCTGAACAACTGCAATAAGAAGTGTCACCAGCGACGTCAGAAGCAAGGAGGGTTTCTAACTATTCTCGGTTTTCCAGAATGAAGCAATTCACATAATCACTGGGGTTTCACCGTGGATCCCTTCTCAAAATTTAACGTACAGACTCGGTGTTAAAATTGTACGAAATTGTTTTCATCACACTCACCAGGAAGTTCTTCAAGAAAGCTGCTGTTCGTCGTAATGGACGTTTTGGAGTGCTTATGAAAATGGAGAGTCTACTCCTTAGGTGTCGGCAACTTAAAGCATCTGCCACTCCCCCTCCTTGTAGGGAGATAAGAAATACACTGTTCTGCAGCCTGAACATGAATTGTATCAGATGCAGAAATTGTTCAAGCGATGGGTTGGATCTCATGGTAAGTTCTTGTGACGTTACTTGGTGAGTGATAGACAGACTACCAGACAAGGTGGATGTTGTGACAATTTCAGGTTTTGTGTAATAGTGAGTAATTGATTCTGCTCCATCTTCCATAGATTCCAGCAGGGATATGATAAGTGAGCATTCAACTTAGTGATTTGCATTCTCGTTGGAAAAACGTGCTCAAGTGTAAAATTTCATTTTCGCAGATTCCCGTCTCTAATCTTTTCAATTCTTATATCCTATTCAGTTTCTTACTCAAATTAGACTAACTTGCTTTATCAAGAACGGCAATCATACACGCGGGGTCAGGCATTCCTTTAATAAAACTAATCAATACACTGCTCGTTACGTCTCAGTGAAACCTTCGAAGTCCCACACATAAGGCCCCGGTCTCTACAGTCCCATCCCCCCCCTTCCCAATGTAACATACGGATAGTGACAATGTTAAACACTTCCTATGTCGAAAAAAGAATGAAATCAAACTAAGTCCATATGCCAAATGACAACGTTTCTGATGTGCTGACAATTAATCAAGTGTCTTTATTAGACGGATGTTCTGTTCTCTTTCAGATTTCATATGAGTACTTGAGGCTGCTACCACATCTCCCCGAAGGTAATTGGGACCTGGTTGGGTGAGGATGTCAGGTTACTCCATTCTCCAATACTTTAATAAGTAGCGTGATCTCAGCCTCTCTTTTCGGAGAGCCACTGCTTATGTCAAACACTTCAATGGGCTCATACTGGACATTGACATGAAATAAAACCACTTGAGCAACACACTGAATTGCGTTTATCTGTAAAAACGTTTCCACACAAAATAGTGCACACAAAACACGTTTGAAACTGAATTGCCAGTGTAAGCAAATCATATTTTACTTATTTCTTTCTACACACTCAGTAATGTTACAAATATTAAGGAATGCGAAAGCGTTTCCCAAGAACGTTTTGCAACAGAAAAAGCTTCAGGTTTCACAAAGGTCCATAATGGGTGATCTGTAAGCAAGTTTTTTTAATACGCATGTTTGTATACTTACGTACATATGCAGCGTAATAGCGTGCTAAGAAGAGGTCCACGAACTTTTCTAAAGAAGCAGCCTGCTCACGCAAGAGCATATTTGAAGATCCGTCAGGAAATTTCCAAAAGGAAACGTATACTGATAAAACGTTTCCTATTGTACGTCAATAATCTTTCTAAAGCCACCAAAACTTTGCTGGTTTGGGCACATGGATGAAAAAATGAAATAAAAAACAAACTGGTTACTTAAAAGAAATTTTGGAAAGTTTTCTGATTTAGTGCCGTTCTCTCGATAGCGTTTCTGTCGCCATCTATTGTGTTAAAACATAACTAAACAGCATTCTGACATACCGCAGGGGGATTCAGTTTCGGTGCGCAATTGAAACCTCAGATTTTCTTATTTGTGGCTTATGTCACCCAGAAATAACGTTACCGACACAGAATCTTGATGGCTGCAACGAAGGTACCGATTCATTCATATGAGTTTTAAATTGAAAGTCATTCGTGTTAGGTGGACACATCAGTGTCGATGTATATTTCGTAGCTACTGCTTCATAATGTGTAAATACGCATCAAACCTCGCTACATTTCTTAATAGTTGGTAAACACCCTTCATAATTAATTACTGTTTCGTCTTACACTTCATCAGCAATTGTCGATATTCTCCTCACGCATAACAGTATACCTAGATGTTTGGTAACCGGTTGTTTATCCTTCATTTGGAAGGATAAACGACCCTTAAGAATTGTGGAAGGATAAATAACTTTTCGGAATTGTTTACCATTATTTTTCTAAAGATACTGGTACTGGATGACATCTAACGAAAAGGTAATTTCAAAGTAGAACATGCAATAATTTTCTGTGAACATTTTACTAGTTATAGGTATATCTGTAACTTATAAGCAAAATTGAGTTGAATACCTTGTACAAAGAAATTGTAAACAGATGCTGTACCTAACCGATAATACTCTAGTATTATTATCAGATTTATCACTCATTCCCTGCGCGATGACTGCCATTCTCGCAGCCGAAGAAATTACGTGGGCGTGAATTGACAAAACAAGTATTGGAAAATATTCAGAATATTTCTTAAAAGAAAAAAAATTGATAAATCTACTTCAACTGACATATCATGACTCCTCCAGCTGACGTTGAAGTTTGATGATTCAGATAATGGCATCGGAAATGAAACATAAAAAATATCGCCAAAGAAAAACAGTATCAAATAAAAGTCAAAACAACCAGCAGGCATCTACTGAAAGGAAATTTCCTAAATGCCAGAATAGCTGTGCTTTGTAAGTGGCAGCTAAAGAAAGTCAAATTTTAGTGAAACTATTTTCACGGAAGTAACGTCACAGTGATGCATGTATCCCTCCGCGAAGTTTGCTGGCGCGTCTGTTTAGGTTCCAGATTGTGACTTTACGATTTAGGTCTAGGATTGCTAATTTTTAGATTGCAGATTTGCAGACGAGTTATATCCGCAGATGTGAAGTCGTCGCTCTGTCGGGGGGGGGGGGAGGTAGATCTGAGAACGTAACAACGGAGCCAACAATATAAATACGTGTTTAAATACACCACACAATCCAACAGCAGATTCATGCTCTTGCTACATGAAACCATTCAACCTGATCAAACTTTAGACAACCCAATTCAATAAAAACTCTGTTGGGTAACGATTCATCTCCTTCTAAACTGAAGCAAATTAAGAAAGTTATTTCAATGGCACACTACAGACCGCAGAAACCCAGAAAAGCGCTGTTTCCCGGTTTGAAAATCTGTTACTACTTTACTCGAAAGCAAGCAGCATCTGTCCTTGGCATTTTTGTGGACATATGTTTATCACGTAATGGCACCTGCAGAATCAGACCAGAAAACGTGAACATACCCAATGACAAGTCCTGCTTCGGAAGTAAAAGCATATACATGATACCAATTTGTTTGCTTGATCTTTGAGGGGGCAGTGTGTCGTAGGGGAAAAGAATGGCATCTGTAACACGGCAAACCATATCTGATAAATCCCCAAAATAAACTGTTTTGTATGCAAACTTAAAATATATTTAAATATACAATTTTCTAAAAGTAGAAAGCTAAGTATTGAGCTTCAGAAATGCTTTCTTTCCATATCAGCAGCTATAGATAATTTAGTTTGACCATTTTGATCGTCTGGTTTGTACACCTTTACATTCGCATTGAGTTTAAATTTCAGAAATATTATTTTCTCTGAAGAACCAAGGCCAACAATACAGAGTGTTCACGAAGTCCCTTTACATTGTTGCACATTTGTTACGGATACACTGTATGAGATAGACAAATGTGGTTGAATACATAAGTAAGAGCAAAGAGTAGTTTTATCTACCTCATTACAAAAGCTCAATACGCGCACCACTTGTTGCGCCTAGAACATCTAGCCAAAACTCCAGTTCCAGCCATGTGCGCTTCGGCATGTCCTCAGTAATGGTCGAAATGGTATTGTTGACTTCGATTTCAGGTCACCGATGTCCTACACCTTTGTCCGATGCATCGATATCATTCACATATCCCCATCCCATACAAAAAAGGCCAGAGGTGTGACGTCGGGCGAACAGGATGGCCATGCTATTGAACCATCTCATGCAATCCACCTACCAGGAAATGTTTTGTGTAAAAAGTCCGGAACTTACCGCCCCCAATGTGGTGACGCATCGTCCTATTGGAATATCAAGCTTGGTTGAAGGTCCTCCAAATCTGGCACAACGTACTCACGAAAGACATCCAGGTAAACATCTGCCATCGCTGTTTTCTCACTGAAGAAAAATGGTCAAAGTACTTGGTTGTACATAACACCGCACCACAAGTTCACTTTATGACTGTCTCTCGGAAGTTACATAACAGCATGAGGATTTTCAAACCCCCAAATTCTGACATTGTGTCTGTTTAACTGAGCAGAGACATGAAAAGTTGCCTCATCCGTAAAGCAAACATGCGTGAGTAACTCAGGATCTTTACTCAGTCTATCCAGCATCGTCCCTGCAAATTCATTTCGTCATGGTCTATCGTTCACCTCAAGTACTTATAACAGTTCCACTTTGTATGCAAGTAAGCGTAGATGTCTATGTAGTACCATGTGTACCGTGGACCGGGACATTTGTAATTCTCTGGCAACGGAACGAATGGACTTCTTCCGGCTTCGGGAAGATCAATCACGAACACTTTCGATGTCTTCATTCGATGCTCGTGAGCGGCCATTACGATCTTGATCCAACACGAACCCAGTCTCCATGAATTTCTAATGCCATTGGTGGATATTAGGACGAGATGGCGGTGTTTTCCCATAATAAGTCAGGAAATGTCGTTGCGTTTGTGTAACAGATTTTTTTCGATGAACCAAGCAACGTATTGCGTTCACTCTTGTGAGAACCACATTTTCACGGAACAGAACCTGCTATGTTAGTGAGGGACCTATTACAAGAAACAATACTGCCAATTAAAACTTTGATGTTTACAGTATACACTGGTGTTCAAAAATTAAGGACGAAGAGGATAATTTAGCATAACAGCGGAACGAGCAGGCAGAACGGACCGAAAGACCACTCAGGAGTTAGACTAGGGTCCGATACGGTAGGGCATGCGCATATATGCAACATGATTTAGGGGGGGGGGGGAGTGTCTGATAGGTATAAAGCACACCGGAGGTGTACGCTCAGCAATTCGGTGAAAGCTATTGCACGGTGTACATCGGTTTGAACGTCGTCGAGTTGCTGCCACTGTGTGATATGGCCAACAGGCAATCTAGTAGACGACATCTGGATGACTTTACCCGAGGTCGCGTTATTGGGAAGTTGGAAGAAAGTCGAAGTGTGACTAGTGTGGCCGAGGTGTTCGGGATGACTCACAGCATCGTTTCACAAGCTTACGAGCTTAGAGAGCATTTCAAACGACAGAAACAGCTGTCCGAGAGTTAAGCAGTGGTCGTCCACGAACAACCACGGCAGTGGATGACCGGTATATTGTCCTGCAGGCGAGAAGAGGCAGACGGCAGACAGCGGGAGAATTCGCAAGGTACATGCAACAGACAACTTAACGTCCATTATCGTGATTTACCGTGGCCAGGAGGTTGCAAAAAGGTGGTCTATTTGCACGACGGCCAGTACGGTGTGTGCCATTAACACACACCGTAATGGTCGTCGCGTCTTAACGCCTGCTCCTTGGAGACGGCGGTTTCTATGGTGCCAGGAACACAAGAACTGGACACATCAACAATGGGGTCGAGTTCTCTTTACGGATGAGAGCCGATTTAGTCTGACGAGCGATTCTGGGTGTATTCACATCTGGAGAGAGCAGGGAACACGCAATCACACCTCCGACATCATCGAAACGGACCGGTTTGGAGGTGGCGGAGTTCTCGTTTGGGGCG
The DNA here is from genome assembly GCA_039090855.1 of Macrothele yani. NCBI lineage: Eukaryota > Metazoa > Arthropoda > Arachnida > Araneae > Macrothelidae > Macrothele > Macrothele yani. The sequence goes on along the minus strand of CM077032.1, from coordinate 36,060,626 downwards.
GTATCATGCTTGGTAGCCGTACTTACCTACACATCTTCCAAGGAGGTTCAGTCACTGGTGTCCTCTATTGTACCGAGGTTCTCCTGCCTCACGTGCGTCTGTTTAGAGGTGCTGTGGGTCCTGAGTTCCTTTTCATGGACGATAACGCAACACCTCATCGTACAGTGGCTGTCGCAGAGCTGTTGGAGAGTGAAGATATTCAACGCATAAATTATCCTTCAAGGCCCGGGACCTAAATCGAATCGAGCACGTGTGGGACCTTCTCGGGAGACGCTTGGCAGCACGTCCCTAGCCGCCAGCAACGATTCCGGATCTGCGATTGGTGCTACAAGAGGAATGGGCCGCGATGCCTCAGCAGCTCCTTGACAACCTCGTCCTGAGCATGGACAGACGTTGTAAATCTTGCAACGCAGTCGGGGTGAGCATATCCTTACTAAAGACTGGAGTTTTCTTGGCAGCCGCAAGCCACATGGTCGTTTCTGTTTTCTGTCCAGTTGTGCTCGAAGCTACCTTTTCAATAAAGTGCCTTTGTATCCTTTGGATTCCTTGTTTGGACGGTTTTGCTCACTTGTCCCATATTCTTATATCTTGGGGATCTGATGGTATGATTTGAGTCGATGTGGAGCACTTCTGTACGACGTTACATTTGAAAAACCGTCTGGTCCTTAATTTTTGCACGCCAGTGTATTATCTAACAAATACCATGAACTTACAGGGTGTCCGTAATAAATGTGCTTAATTGTAAAAACACTATGTGGACACCCTGTATATTTATCAACAGCCGTGGACATAAATTTCTTCATTCGAACGCCCTACTATTATTTTGTTGTTCTTAAACTTAATTGTTTATTCATGATTCAAGAATTTGAAAATCGCTGATAAATATTTTAATCTTTAAAGTTTGGAATTCCAAGTATTTGAAAATTGTTTCCACCTCCTTCGCTGTTTTCATTTCTAGCAAATGTGTAACCTGTACGAGTGATGGCTTCCTCATGACATCATTTCCCCAGCCAATAGCAGCTCGTTTCCAAATTGGCTTAATCTAAGAGTTACACAAGAGCCTCAGTATATCGAGCATTCCTTTTGAAACCACTGGAGGTCGCTCTTTTTCCAAGTTGATATTTCTCACCTTGGCAACGTTTACCCGATTCTTACAAATGTTTTCATCTGATTAAAGTATCTTCTCCTTTGTTTTATTTTGATTTTTACGTTTTGAAACACTAAAACAAAAAGATTTCTTAACTTCTAATACAGTAGAATTGCGAGCTGCTAAATTCCTTTATTAGGTTCTCAAGTAGTTCAAGCACTGTCGCAATGTGATATGTAAACCTACGCCCTGTTTCCTAAGCCCGTTTGGTTAGGTTTGAGAACGTGAGTTTACAATATAAATCCCGGAGTGCTAAGTTTAGGATGAATATTGTCCTCATCTGTGTCGCTCCTCGGAAAGAGGTCGGAGCACATAGCTAAGGATTTAACTTCCGAGGCAAAAATAAAATAGCAACTTTCTTAGCTGTTCACTTGCACAATGACCTTATCCAATCCAAGCCAACGAATAATGCTTTTGCTGACATGCTGCTACCAATAGTCCAGTTTGGAATTATGTAGGGCGCCAAATATTTAAATGTCGACTCGCTATCTTACGTTTTGAGAAGAAATCCCGAAAATGAACGTTAAATCCAGGTAATCCTTAAATATGGAAATTCAAAATTTTTCATTTTAAAATGTTAATTGACACTAACATGTGATGGCTGCAATCGGTTTATTTTTTTGTTGGAAGATATGACACGACCGAGTAAGAAATGTTTGAGCTAACAAAAAAGGCATTGCATATATTCGCCGGTAAACTTGTATGAAGTAACAATAAAACAGAAATATACGGGCAATTTATAAGCATCTGCATTTTACGTGAAATTACACAAGAGTTGTTCGAATTTTGAATGGATCTCTGCAATGGAAGGGAACTTCCTGTATCGATATTTTTAGAGCTTAAGCCAATGATTATTTCGTGTATTCTTCTTTAGCTTAGTCCAGGCATTATTTTATTTTCTGAGGGGACGCATTAACACATTTTAAGGTAACAAGTGTATCATGAAGAGATGATAACGAGAGAAAGGATTTCAGAATACAAATGCATCAAATAGTTCTGGACATGGGCTATGGGGTTTCCTTCCGCCATGTTGAAGTAATCCTCCTGAAATCTGATTTAATGCTAGGAGAAAGAAAAGTTCCGGGGCACTTCCCCGCTGTAAAAAATTAGTGGAACCTAAAATATTAGAGACAAACAACGCAAAGAAAAAGATAAGGTTTGAACGAAGATAAATAGGGAAAGGAAATAGCTCGAGCAGATGTTTCTATTTACCTTTTGGAAAAGATCATAATTTCAGATTAAGTATCTCAAATTACAACAAAAAAGTAGATTGCTTTGTTCCCTCGTTTAACTTGGTCAAATAACTCTGTAAGGTTTCATCTGAATAGACAGAAAAAAAAATATCTAAAGTTTTCTCGTACTTAACATTTGATCAGTTTGTTCTCTTATGTACAACTAAGGATGCTTTGGTGCGGTAGAAACAGAATAATCTTGCTCTTTCAATTGTGAAGGATCCTATTGTGTTATGGTTCAAGCAGAATTACAGAAATTTAAATTCGAGTTATTTTTATTGTGTCGCTACCTAACGACATCCAGTGTCTTACAAAATATCCTCAGACCCCACTTATATTATCCGTGTCTCACCGCTGTAGCCTGACTTTGTGTTAATTATAATCTGAGTTGTATTGTATCGTGAGATGGGTCACACATATAAAAAAAATAAAGGGCACTTTAGCAGAGTCGTAATTAGCCATTTCTGTGCCCGAGGCAAACCACAAACAATTGAGGCTCCATTTGTCTTTCTATCTTATTTCCGATATAAGAGTGCCTATTAGTTTATGCATACACAGGTCGACAATATAAAAAAAATAACGTTATACTCTTCTATTCAAGAGGCACTATCGAAATGTTGATATTTTTAAAGCTTTTCAGAAACGCTCACGAATTCGCACCTTTGGCACCACATCAAACGGACTGAATGTCACTAGCAATTCTGGCTTACAGTTGCAGTAATAATCGAATAGCTCTAGAGAATCTATAAGAATGTGAACGACATTTCGATCTTGCATCATATGTGCAGCCCATCCAACTAAAGGAAAACCGCAAGCCTCAATTTTCTCGACGAGAATCATTGTACTTCCTCACTTGAGTGGATTATACAACCACGTCTTCATTTCCTCTGAATGGAGGCAACTAGCATTACCTGAACTTTTGAGGAAGAAATGCGAATTTCAAAGACCTAAGCAGAAGAAAATTCTGTAAATAGACAAATAGCGCAGTGTAGCCCCAAGATCCTCTACCAGAAACTGGTTCAAAAGTTTAAATTCTAATTTTATTCATATTTTCAGCAAAGATCTATGCGCCGTCACTTGAGCTGCAACAGGAGCACCCTTCCCTCCCTAGTTAAACTTTTACACCGTAAGGCAGGAATGCGATTATACGAGAAAACTGCTTTTTGCTTTAGAAAATAAGCTTTATGGGATATTGCAAAGGATTACTTCGTTAATACAGCTGTATATTTTCAAGATATCGTGATCCAGGAGTTCCTTTGACAAATGGCCCACTCCTTCTTCATAGCACAAATGAGGCCGGGCTTGTTGTCTGTTCGCAGGGGGTTCGAGGATCTATGCGTTTCCCCATTGCCTTGCAGAAGAGCTCGATGTGGTTGAGCTCTGGGGAGCGTGCTGGCTAGGGTGGGCCGAAAAAAGTTTTTTTATTTGCATGCCACCTAGTGTGGAGAGGTCGCCATTTGACACACCAAGAATAACAAAGGAATATTTTTTGAAATCGACAAATATCTTACGTCTCCGCACGGCACACAAAATTCGCGTTTTTCTTACCGCTGTGGACTGTAAGCAAAAACGGATGGACTTTTTGTAATTCAAACTGAGTAACCCTTAGTGCAGAAAAGTGTCCTTTAGTGTTCCCAATAACAGTGAAAGAAAAAAGTTTGAAGTTGATCAATATGTTATGTCTTCGCACTGCATGCGAAGTTCACCATTTTCTTCCCACATTGGCCCGTAGGCCTAGGCTAGGTAAAGGCATCATGGCATGTAGGGCATCGGAAAAATGTGTAGGAAGTTTCCCTGTTCTGAGTGCACATGCGTGTGCATGTGTAGTACACTCAGTTTGCTTTACAATGCGCATATGGAAACAACGCAGAACCCACCACGAGGAGGTGGCTACACTTCGAGTTCCGTCCGCCATCCCTCCAGCTAAGAATTTTATTTCTACGTGGTATATCATGTTCGGAAATCCGCTTTACTCGAAAAATGTTGCATTAATTGCCGTAATGCAATTGTTGCTCTTATGAACGAATTTCTACCTTCAAATCCACACACTAAGGCAGCTGCTTTGGTCACCATTTTCACACAACGTTCCACAGCTTGCGTGCGTGGCAGGGGAACTTGATTATTTCTTAGACAGCTGCGACAGAAGTGGCGATTAGTCGATCCAGATTTTCTTCTGAGATGTGTGTTTTAAGGTGGGGTTCGGTAAGACGCGTTTTAGTTAAATCGATCATCTCGTAATATTCATTAGCATCAAATACTGTATTTTTTTCTAGTCGTATCACTCCTGTTACAGTTTACTAAGTCTTTTTATAGTGAAATATTTTGTCTTTCTTAAAGTGAAGCCATCTTCAACCCAAATAGTACGTTTCGTTTCCGTTTTGGTGCTATTCTAGTTTGTGAAGTACATCTGTTGGGACTTCACGGACAGAGGGCGCAGCGGAGGCGGCCAACGTCAGATGTGAGAAGATGGCGGACATGTGAGGACGTGTGGAGAGGGCGGAACAGATAATACGTCAGAGGTCGTAATGTAAGAACTGATATTAAGACTTATAACGTGATAGAAAAAGAACGAAATCTTCAGTGTGTGTGAGTGTTTGTGTATTTAAATCTAATTCGTATGAAATGATCTGCAATAAATTAGTAATATAACTTTGAAGTGCAACTCTCTTGGAATATGATGTTCTTGTGTATTCGACTGTGTGCATAGATGTTGGATAAAGAAGTTCCTGACTGCAGGAGGGCCCGTGTACGGACTCACGGAAGAGGTAATAAGTTAAATATAAATACCTCTAATTACTGAAATTCAAATGGAAAGCGAATGGAACGCGAAAAGTAAGAACATTAATGGCGCCCAACGTGGGGCTCTCTTGCAAATACAAACTGAAGGCAATATTTTCACCTATATTGAATTTGAAGTGTGAAACTGAAATTGCTTAAAATAAGTAATGGCGGAGGATTTAGATAAACTAAAAAAGAAAAGAGCGGTTAATCTCAGATTGTTATTAATAAACTAAAGGAAGCTCTTGAAGAGGATCCCATTGAAAGGGAAGTTATCGAGAATAATTTAGCTCAGTTATTGATTAAAGACGAAAATTTGATTTCTGCGGGTGAACAAATTGAGCGAGTTATTTCTGTAGAAGAATTCGAAAACGATTATGGTTCTAGTCAGGAATACTACGAAAACGTGTTGTTATGGAAAACCAAAGCGCAGCACTGTTTAACTGTGATCGGAAACACTGTAGAAAGCGGCACGAACGAAACAGAGAATAGAACATCGCGGTCTTATAATATACACAGAACAGCGATAAGATTACCGAAATTAGAACTTGCAAAATTCTTTGGAGATCCATCGCATTGGTTGGAATTTTGGGGTTAGTTTGATACGACCATACACTCAAGTGAGGGTTGAAATAATTTGAACAAGTTTAGTTACTTGAAATCTTATTTAGTCGAAGCAGCTGCTATTGCAATATCTGGATTACCTATCACCGAAGCAAATTATGACAAGGCCATACAAATTTTGAAGGGTAGGCTCGGAAAAAGATGTTGTTATAAGTTCACATATGAATAAGTTACTTTCTCTACCACCTGTTAAGAGGTTAACAGACACGTTTGGTCTGCGGAAGCTGTATGATAATTGGGAAGTCCAATTAAGAAGCCTCGAATCGCTGGGAGTAATCTCCGACACTTATGGAAGTTTGTTGTGTCCCATGATATTCAAATTAGTTCCCAGTGTATTAGTATTAGAATTCAACAGACTTCGGGAAGCTGATGAGATTTGGAGTATAGAAGAAGTTATGGAATTTATAAGAAAATAAATTGAAAATCGTGAGCGCACCCAGGCAATTTGTGGAAACACAGAATTAAAACCGAATCTTTCTCAGAGTGTTAAGGCAGTAAACAATATGCCCATCAGATCTGATCACTCGCGCGCAAAAGAATTCATGAAGCAAAATAAAACGTTTCCTTCGGCCACCGAACTGAATGCTACTGTAGAAAATAACCCAGAGTCCTGTGTAAAACGCGTTGAAGACAGATTGACTGCGGTCAACGTTCAAAGAAATAACAAGCATTGTGTTAGAGAAAGTTGTTTATTTTGTTCGTCGGATCATGATTTAGACAGATGTCCTTTATCAATAGGCGAAAAAAGACGTAATTTATTGCGACAAGGAAGATGCTTTAACTGTTTCAAAAAATATCACTTGGCGAAGTTTTGTTTATCAAAAGATCGGTGTCAACTTTGTCATTAAAAGCAAAATACGTTCATGTGCGATGCCGAAAGAAGCACCTCAGCTGTAAAACATATTGCACACGCATTTCAGAGAGAGGACGGTGTTCTGTTACAGACCATGACCCTAAAGGCAGAGGGAAAAACTAGTCGTAGAGTGCGAATTCTTCTTGACGGATTCTCGCAACGGACATTTGTTATGGAATCTGTTTCTAAAGAGCTCAAGGTACAAGTGACAGGAGAAGAACAATTAACTATATTTTCATTTGCCGCGAATTCACCAGTAACAGATGAAAGAAAAAGAGTTCGCTTGGTTTTAAAAGATGCAAGAACTGGACGCAGAATCGAGATTCAGGCTTTGGAATCAAATAACATTAGCTGTGCTTTGATAAGTACTCCAGGGAAAGAAATACGAAGTTATTATGAAAAAGAAAAAATGTTGTTAGCAGATGGAGCGGAAAATTGTAACAAATTAGAATTATCACTTTTGATTGGAGCTGACTATTATTGGAAGGTTGTAACCGGAAGAGTGCGTAGGATAACGCCATCCTTGGTCGCTTCACAAACTATTTTTGGGTGGACATTTAGTGGCACCTCGGCGCTGTCAAACGCGTTGGCGTCACAGTCTGTCATTAATGTTATTAAAAATGCCACAAGTACAAATAAAACTGATTGTGAAATGAACGAAATGTTGAAGAACTTTTGGGATCTTGAAACGCTAGGAATAAGGGAAAGTATCGACCAAACTGATAAAACAGAAGATAATCGCATTTATGAGGAATTTCGGGAAAATCTGAAAATGGAAGATGATAGATACGTGACACGGTTTCCGTGGAATCAACAAATAGAAGATTTGAAGGATAATTAAAACTTGGCTGAAAAACGATTAAGATCGCTTGTTCGGAAGTTCAATAAGGAACCACAGTTCTACGAAGAATATAAGAAGGTTATAAAAAATACTTAAAAGAAGGAATTGCAGAGGAAACGAAAGATGATAGCAGCAATGTAATATATTACATGCCACATCAGGCTGTAATCAGGGTAAACAAGGATACCACTAAATTACGCGTAGTATTTAATGCGTCATCTCATGCCGAGAACTGTTCATCATTAAATTATTGTTTACTCGCAGGGCCAAGCTTAAATCCCGATGTGCTGGATTTGTTGATCAGATTCCGTAACAGTAAGGTCGCTTTTACAGCTCACATTCAACAGGCATTTTTACAGATTGCGCTTGCCAAAGAAGATTGAGATGCAGTTAGAGTTTTGTGGATTGACGAGGAAATAGATGACAGCAACTCCCTCAAAGTAAAAATACTACGAATAACTAGAGTCATATTTGGTGCGAAGTCAAGCCCATTTATGCTGGCTGCAACGCTAAGAGTTCACATAGACAAATATAAACAACAGTATGAGGATGCATACAAGCTACTGAGGAATTGTCTATATGTGGATGATTTAATTGGAGGAGCAACAGATGAAAATGAAGCAATGATATTATCAAAAGACGTTAGATATATTTTGAAGGAGGGGAACTCTAATATGAGAAAATGGAGAACAAACAGTGAATCCCTTCAACATGTGTGGAATAATGAAGAAATTGATATTCAATGCGCTGCAAGCAATAAAGTTTTGGGATACCTATGGGATAGAGAGTAGGATGTTATACGAATAGACGTTTCTGAAGTGATTGCATATATGAGAAAGAGAAAGGACAAGATATGCAAAAGAGAAGTTCTGAAGACTGTTAGTCGTCTATATGACCCGATTGGTTTTTTAAATCCATTTACAATAAGAGGCAGAATTATCTTGCAAAATGTTTGGAAATCGCGTGCAAACTGGGATGCAGAATTGTCCATAGAACTAGAGAAAAATTGAAAAGATTGGTGCACAGAGTTATCACAGAATGGAAATGTTGACATACCAAGATATTATTTCGGAGACATCGAAGAAAGAGAATTGAGAAATATCAAGTTGCATTGTTTCACAGATGCAATTCAAAAGGCTTATAGTGCAGTGATATATTTGAGATATGAAACCAAAGATGGAATAAATTCAAGAAATGTGATTTCAAAGGCAAGAGTAGCACACTTAAAGAAACTATCCTTACCTAGGCTAGAATTGATGGCGGCGTTAATAGGAGCTAAACTAGCTGAATCTGTTGCAAGGCAACTGAAGCAGAAGTTTGATTTGACTTTACATTTTTGGACAGATTCCAGTACAGTTTTGCACTGGATAAAAGAAAATGCCGAAAAATGGAAGCCGTTTGTGCAAAATAGGATAAAAGAAATACAAGGGAAGTCCGATCCGTTATCATGGGCATACTGCCCAGGAAAAGAGAATCCTGCAGACTTACTCACCAGAGGAAAGAAGATTGAAACCATCAAAAGTAATAGTCATTGGTGGCATGGACCAGAATGGTTAATTAGAGAGGAAACATCATGGCCAATATTACCAGCTAACTTGTCCACAGACGACAGTGCAAGGGAAGAAAGAAAACGAAAGAGAAAAGAGACCCTTCAAGTAAGCTGTATAAAGGAAGAAGGGAGGACCCCTATTTTTTATATTAGAAAAAACAGTGAATTGAAAACTGTTCTTCGTGTGACAGCATGGACTCTAAGATTTGTACATAATGTTCGAAATAAAGATTCAAAAGAACCGGAGTACTGACAGTTGAAGAAATGAACTCAGCGGACATTTATTGGGTTAAACAATCCCAGAGAGAGTGTTTTCCAAACGAAGTAAATGCTTTGAACTGTGAACACAACATTTCTTCCGATTCGAAAATCTACACGTTTAATCCATTTCTGGACGACGACGGTATAATGAGAGTAGGAGGAAGACTACAGAATGCAGACTTGAACTATGACCAAGTTCATCCAGTAGTTTTGACAACCAATAGTTACTTGCCAGACCTATTAATAAAGCGAAGTCATATCAGCACAAATCAGAGAAAGTTACTGGATTCTACGGGAACGGCAAAGAGTGAAAAGCGTTATACATAGTTGTTTTAACTGCCGGAAATTTAAAACAAAACCTTTCGACCAAGATATGGCACCCTTACCACCGGACAGATTAAAGGAAGTTTCTCCTTTTGAAATATGTGGAGTGGACTTTGCAGGACCATTATTCACAAATAATGAAAATAAGAAGGTTTACATCGCTTTATTCACTTGTGCAGTTACTCGTGCTGTACATCTGGAATTGGTATCTGATTTAACAGCTTGCAACTTTCTGTTGACATTTAGAAGACTTTTAGCAAGAAGAGGAATTTGTAAGACACTCTATTCAGATAACGCGAAAACATTTAAAAGGGTAAACCGAGATTTAATCAAACTGTGGAGCAAGGTTACCGATCCAGAAAATTTAAAGTTTTATGGAGAAACCGGAATAAGATGGAAGTACATTGTTGAAAGAGCTGCAATGTGGAGTGGTTTTTGGGAGAGGCTCGTTCGCTCGATCAAAACATGCCTAAAGAGAATACTGGGGAAAGCTTTTTTAACATATGAAGAATTGGAAACTACTCTTGTTGCAGTAGAAGCGATCCTGAATTCCCGTCCTTTGACATTTGTATATAGCGAACCAGGAGACCCTGAATCACTCTCACCAGGGCATTTCTTAATTGAAAGAAGATTGACAACAATTCCTGATGGGAAACCAAGTTCTGAGGAATCAAAAAGAAGCGACCTTACAAAGAAATACAAACACAGAGTACTAGTTATGGAGAGACTGTAGAGAAGATGGCGACAAGAATATCTTCTGGAATTGAAATTATCCCACCAGTTGAAGATTGCAAAAAGGGGTTTAGAGGTGAAAAAGGATTCCATAGTTCATGTAAACGATGAAAGATTACCTAAACTGATGTGGAAAACCGGTATCATTAGCCAAGTTCATGTGGGACGTGACGGAAAGGTACGTTCATGTACAGTGAGACTGCCTAATGGAACATTGATCAAAAAACCAGTACAACACCTTTACCCTCCAGAGCTGGACTTAGAAAAGACTGAACCCAATTCTTTGGGGCCGGAGGATGTTGGGACTTCACGGACAGAGGGCGCAGCTTAGGCTACCAACGTCAGATGTGAGAAGATGGCGGACATGTGAGGACGTGTGGAAAGGGCGGAACAGATAATACGTCAGAGGTCGTAATGTAAGAACTGATATTAAGACTTATAACGCGAAAGAAAATTAACGAAATCTTCAGTGTATGTGAGTGTTTGTGTATTTAAATCTAATTCGTATAAAATGATCTGCAATAAATTAGTAATATACCTTTGAAGTGCAACTCTCTTGGAATATGATGTTCTTGTGTATTCGACCGTGTGCATAGATGTTGGATAAAGAAGTTCCTGACTGCAGGAGGACCCGTGTACAGACTCACGGAAGAGGTAAGAAGTTAAATATAAATACCTCTAATTACTGAAATTGAAATGGAACGCGAATGGAACGCGAAAAGTAAGAACAACATCCATTATCAAGTGATTGGCTGTCAAAACATAACATGAAAACTAACGACGGTCAGACAGAAAAAAACGAACTGGAGTTGTCTTCTACACTACACCCTCTACGACGAAAAGTGGCATTTACCTGTACGCGAGTCCCCGTAGAGGTCACCGGAGTGAAAGAGCCTTGAGCAGCTAACAGTTACAGTTGATGATGTCAGTTAGCCGTGGTACGTTATTTGAAATGCTGAAAGATATCAGAAAGTGTTTTGCCATATAAATTTGTGAGTTACAATTAGGTTCGCGTAGGTTTGTTTGCAGCACCTATCTCGATTTCAGTTCCTTGGAGGATTACAAAGTTATAAAAGAAACTGATAATTCGCAAAATTTTAGTCGAATACGTAAGTGATGTATACAAGTAATATATTGTAAAACACACCTGTTTTTCAAAAGCATCTAATGTGTTTAATATGGACTGAACAAAAGAAGCCTTACTTTTTAATTTTCAGTTTTTTTACATTTATTTGCAAGTGCTGATTTTGAAATACATATCCATATTATTACTTTACGGTCTAATGTGCCATACGTTATAAAATTGTTTCCAATTTTTTATTGGCAATGAGTATCATTTTCATCATCCCCAGAATTATTTACCCAGTAAATGATTTGACAACAGCAGACTGGCATCGAAGTTGTCAAAGATTTGCTTGAAATTGTAAAATTATCTTTCTGCCATTGAATTTTTTCGTATGGATGTGCTACCATCCTTTTCAGGAGGTTTGCATTCGGATATTTGAACGGGAGAAATATGCAATTTTTCAAACATTTTCTTTCAATAAGTACCGGCATGAAACATATGTTCTTTGTGTTTATATTTTCCTGTTCAAATAAAGAATGTTGGTCACACATTGCAATCTACACGGCTCCAGAAATGGAAAGTTTCGACATGAAAGGAAAGAACTATCATACTCAACAAAGAAATGTAGCTGCAATTCTTTTCGGATACAGCCTGTTGAAATCATTTGAAAGAGGGGCTTGGACCGACAAATAAACATTTTCTTTCTTTAACGTCATCCTCTTCACCCTTTGAGGGAAAAACACAGTTGAGTGGACTAGTTAGACACAACACTTGCTTAGCTGTTATAAGTGGAAACACAAATGTACTCTTGTAGAATATTGGAAGTTTTTCTTCTAAAAGGTCCTTTTAGTAAGAATTTCTTGTTGCCTACAACATTTGCTAGCCAATGAGGATTAAGTGAGGCCAGATTTCAGCTGTGTCAGCTTTCTGTTACAGCAGCAGCGGGCTCTCACGAATCTTCAGTAAGAGCCGGGGGATGCGCCCTCTCGTGATAGTGGGCTTTCTTTTAATCTTATGTCTGCGATTGCATGGAGTTCTCTCCTCGATGTAGAGTTTGTTATTGTCGTGCAGTTACGTGCTCCAAGTGGATTTCCTTTCGCGTACTTGTCCTCTGACCGTCGTCGGTGGTCTCTTCCTATTAAGCTGTTCTCCACATTCACACTATATAAATTTTCGCCATTCTCACTATATAAACACTCGTATATCCTGGCGTCTTAACAAAGTTTTGGCCAACGAGACACATTTTTTTTAATTCATTTATTTCAGCATTCACTCAAGTAACTCTGCAGCGTAATTGTTTTCTTTTATTAACTCTGCAGCGTAATTGTTTTCTTTTATTAACTCTGCTACAGCAAAGACTGGATTTTTGTTTTTTACTCCAGGTACCACACGAACTGAGTTCTTTTTTTCATTTTGAAATCAGATATCAGAGGAGCGAGATATAAATATCATTAATAATAATCACAGATTTAAACAGATTTTAGGTGACAAAGAGAACTAAACGACCACACTTATCAAGTACCGCACAAAACTGAGAACCTTTTCCATTCAATCCTAAATGGATAGTACAGAAAGATATAATCACTTATATGGTACACAGCTCGCCCCAGCCCATGGAATCGAGACAATCATAAACCTAAACGATAAGGAACATGAGCACTCGTATATCTGCAAGGTCTCTTTTTACAAGTAAATTCACGTATCATATGATAATAATGTATACATAAATTTATTTTCCCCGCATCGATATGTTAAACACAACCATTTAATACTTCAATCACGACACATAGCTACCAGCTTAATTGCATTGTATTCCAGGTGCCAGGAGTGGGCAAACATAAGAACCACATATGATTAACTTCGGATGATGCCATCCGCAAGACAAGAATAAATTTTACTCGCATAAGTTTTACGGTAGCATGCAATTTTTTTTATAAATATTTTTATAGGCATTAAGAATACTTATGCAAAATTTATTTATCTGTTCTGGAGAATGAAAAAATACATGTAATTATAAAACTATTCCCTAAAAACCATAACTGTATGTTGTTTCTAGTATATTGAGAGTATTTAATACGGTAATAAACTACTAAGAGATATATGCAATTTTCCATTTCATTAATATTAAATGAGGCTCCGAAAAACAAAATGGGGGTAATAAACAAAAATATTTTTAAGGGTATACTTATTTCTTTTAGTAAATATGTAGTCAAAATATTCAGGAAAGTACGTAAACTAATAAAATTAGATATACAGGTAGTTTAACCAAATAAACGTTTCGTAATTATAGCAATATCAGAGTATTTTTATAATACAAACAGTCATTGCTGCAATCATCAGGCTATTTACTGCTAGTAGAGGTCTTGTGTGTCTCCATCTTGAGTGTGAGTCAATAAAAAATGAATGGTATGTTGTCAAAGTTGTTCAAAATAACTCCGTTAGGTGTTGATATGCGAGATTTGCACGACGCTTCGACTTCACAAACTTCATTACAGAGTACAGTGGTTTACAACAGTATTCTTGTAGTTTGTGGTGATTTATTTCAGTATCACATATTAATCTAAGTTTCTTGAAAGTGTTTCATTGAATTTTTTTATTTTATTGTGAATACTCAGAACTGTCTGATAAGATCAGAAGCAATCGTATCCTTTCCCTGTAGTACCAAGTTGCGAATTTGTAGATGATTGGTTATATTAGTAAGAAACATTTGATATTGCATGCTTTCATTATTTTTCAGTTCAGTTTAATCTTTTCTTTTCGTCAAGAAAAGTAGTAATAGGCTCCAGCAGATCAACAAACCTACATAAGATGATGCTGGTTGACAGCCAACGCCCAATGCTTTCATTATTTTCCAGTTCAGGATAATCTTTTCTTTTCGTCAAGAAAAGTAGTAATAGGCTCCAGCAGATCAACAATCCTACATAAGACGATGTTGGTTGACAGCCACCGCCCAATGCATTCATTTGTTTCCAGTTCAGGATAGAATCTTTTCTTTTCGTCAAGAAAAGTAGTAATAGGCTCCAGCAGATCAACAAACCTACATAAGAAAATGCTGGTTGACAGCCACCGCCCAATGCATTCATTATTTTCAAGGTCAGGATAGAATCTTTTCTTTTCGTCAAGAAAAGTAGTAATAGGCTCCAGCAGATCAACAAACCTACATAAGATGATGCTGGTTGACAGCCACCGCCCAATGCTTTCATTATTTTCCAGTTCAGGATAGAATCTTTTCCTTTCGTCAAGAAAAGTAGTAATAGGCTCCAGCAGATCAACAAACCTACATAACACTATGCTCGTTGACAGCCACCGCCCAATGCATTCATTATTTTCCAGTTCAGGATAGAATATTTTCTTTTCGTAAAGAAAAGTAGTAATAGGCTCCAGCAGATCAACAAACCTACATAAGAGGATGATGCTTGACAGCCACCGCCCAATGCATTCATTATTTTCCAGGTCACGATAGAATATTTTCTTTTCGTCAAGAAAAGCATTAATAGGTTCCAGCAGATCAACAAACCTACATAAGATGATGCTGGGTGACAGCCACCGCCTAATGCATTCATTATTTTCCAGTTCAGGATAGAATCTTTTCTTTTCGTCAAGAAAAGTAGTAAAAGGCTCCAGCAGATCAACAAACCTACATAAGACAATGCTGGTTGACAGCCACCGCCCAATGCATTCATTATTTTCAAGGTCAGGATAGAATCTTAACTTTTCGTCAAGAAAAGTAGTAATAGGCTCCAGCAGATCAACAAACCTACATGACAATATGCTGGTTGACAGCCACCGCCCAATGCATTCATTATTTTCCAGGTCACGATAGAATATTTTCTTTTCGTCAAGAAAAGCATTAATAGGTTCCAGCAGATCAACAAACCTACATAAGATGATGCTGGTTGACAGCCACCGCCCAATGCTTTCATTATTTTCCAGTTCAGGATAGAATCTTTTCTTTTCGTCAAGAAAAGTAGTAATAGGCTCCAGCAGATCAACAAACCTACATAAGAGGATGATGCTTGACAGCCACCGCCCAATGCATTCATTATTTTCAAGGTCAGGATAGAATCTTTTCTTTTCTTCAAGAAAAGTAGTAATAGGCTCCAGCAGATCAAGAAACCTACATGACAATATGCTGGTTGACAGCCACCGCCTAATGCATTAATTATTTTCCAGGTCACGATAGAATCCTTTCTTTTCGTCAAGAAAAGTAGTAATAGGCTCCAGCAGATCAACAAACCTATATAAGATGATGCTGGGCGACAGCCACCGCCTATTGCATTAATAATTTTCCAGTTCAGGATAGAATCTTTTCTTTTCCTCAAGAAAAGTAGTAATAGGCTCCAGCAGATCAACAATCCTACATAAGACGATGTTGGTTGACAGCCACCGCCCAATGCATTCATTATTTTCAAGGTCAGGATAGAATCTTTTCTTTTCTTCAAGAAAAGTAGTAATAGGCTCCAGCAGATCAACAAACCTACATGACAATATGCTGGTTGACAGCCACCGCCTAATGCATTCATTATTTTCCAGGTCACGATAGAATCCTTTCTTTTCGTCAAGAAAAGTAGTAATAGGCTCCAGCAGATCAACAAACCTACATAAGATGATGCTGGTTGACAGCCACCGCCCAATGCATTCATTATTTTCCAGTTCAGGATAGAATCTTTTCTTTTCGTCAAGAAAAGTAGTAATAGGCTCCAGCAGATCAACAAACCTACATAAGACAATGCTGGTTGACAGCCACCGCCCAATGCATTCATTATTTTCAAGGTCAGGATAGAATCTTTACTTTTCGTCAAGAAAAGTAGTAATAGGCTCCAGCAGATCAACAAACCTACATGACAATATGCTGGTTGACAGCCACCACCCAATGCATTCATTATTTTCCAGGTCACGATGGAATCTTTTCTTTTCGTCAAGAAAAGCATTAATAGGCTCCAGCAGATCAACAAACCTACATAAGATGATGCTGGTTGACAGCCACCGCCCAATGCTTTCATTATTTTCCAGTTCAGGATAGAATCTTTTCCTTTCGTCAAGAAAAGTAGTAATAGGCTCCAGCAGATCAACAAACCTACATAAGAGGATGATGCTTGACAGCCACCGCCCAATGCATTCATTATTTTCAAGGTCAGGATAGAATCTTTTCTTTTCGTCAAGAAAAGTAGTAATAGGCTCCAGCAGATCAACAAACCTACATAACAATATGCTGGTTGACAGCCACCGCCTAATGCATTCATTATTTTCCAGGTCACGATAGAATCCTTTCTTTTCGTCAAGAAAAGTAGTAATAGGCTCCAGCAGATCAACAAACCTACATAAGATGATGCTGGTTGACAGCCACCGCCCAATGCATTCATTATTTTCCAGTTCAGGATAGAATCTTTTCTTTTCGTCAAGAAAAGTAGTAATAGGCTCCAGCAGATTAACAAACCTACATAAGACAATGCTGGTTGACAGCCACCGCCCAATGCATTCATTATTTTCAAGGTCAGGATAGAATCTTTACTTTTCGTCAAGAAAAGTAGTAATAGGCTCCAGCAGATCAACAAACCTACATGACAATATGCTGGTTGACAGCCACCACCCAATGCATTCATTATTTTCCAGGTCACGATAGAATCTTTTCTTTTCGTCAAGAAAAGCATTAATAGGCTCCAGCAGATCAACAAACCTACATAAGATGATGCTGGTTGACAGCCACCGCCCAATGCTTTCATTATTTTCCAGTTCAGGATAGAATCTTTTCCTTTCGTCAAGAAAAGTAGTAATAGGCTCCAGCAGATCAACAAACCTACATAAGAGGATGATGCTTGACAGCCACCGCCCAATGCATTCATTATTTTCAAGGTCAGGATAGAATCTTTTCTTTTCTTCAAGAAAAGTAGTAATAGGCTCCAGCAGATCAACAAACCTACATGACAATATGCTGGTTGACAGCCACCACCCAATGCATTCATTATTTTCCAGGTCACGATGGAATCTTTTCTTTTCGTCAAGAAAAGCATTAATAGGCTCCAGCAGATCAACAAACCTACATAAGATGATGCTGGTTGACAGCCACCGCCCAATGCTTTCATTATTTTCCAGTTCAGGATAGAATCTTTTCCTTTCGTCAAGAAAAGTAGTAATAGGCTCCAGCAGATCAACAAACCTACATAAGAGGATGATGCTTGACAGCCACCGCCCAATGCATTCATTATTTTCAAGGTCAGGATAGAATCTTTTCTTTTCTTCAAGAAAAGTAGTAATAGGCTCCAGCAGATCAAGAAACCTACATGACAATATGCTGGTTGACAGCCACCGCCTAATGCATTCATTATTTTCCAGGTCACGATAGAATCCTTTCTTTTCGTAAAGAAAAGTAGTAATAGGCTCCAGCAGATCAACAAACCTATATAAGATGATGCTGGGCGACAGCCACCGCCTATTGCATTAATTATTTTCCAGTTCAGGATAGAATCTTTTCTTTTCCTCAAGAAAAGTAGTAATAGGCTCCAGCAGATCAACAATCCTACATAAGACGATGTTGGTTGACAGCCACCGCCCAATGCATTCATTATTTTCCAGGTCACGATGGAATCTTTTCTTTTCGTCAAGAAAACCATTAATAGGCTCCAGCAGATCAACAAACCTACATAAGATGATGCTGGTTGACAGCCACCGCCCAATGCTTTCATTATTTTCCAGTTCAGGATAGAATCTTTTCCTTTCGTCAAGAAAAGTAGTAATAGGCTCCAGCAGATCAACAAACCTACATAAGAGGATGATGCTTGACAGCCACCGCCCAATGCATTCATTATTTTCAAGGTCAGGATAGAATCTTTTCTTTTCGTCAAGAAAAGTAGTAATAGGCTCCAGCAGATCAACAAACCTACATAAGACAATGCTGGTTGACAGCCACCGCCCAATGCATTCATTATTTTCAAGGTCAGGATAGAATCTTTACTTTTCGTCAAGAAAAGTAGTAATAGGCTCCAGCAGATCAACAAACCTACATAAGACAATGCTGGTTGACAGCCACCGCCCAATGCATTCATTATTTTCAAGGTCAGGATAGAATCTTTACTTTTCGTCAAGAAAAGTAGTAATAGGCTCCTGCAGATCAACAAACCTACATAAGATGATGCTGGTTGACAGCCACCGCCCAATGCATTCATTATTTTCCAGTTCAGGATAGAATCTTTTCTTTTCGTCAAGAAAAGTAGTAATAGGCTCCAGCAGATCAACAAACCTACATAAGACAATGCTGGTTAACAGCCACCGCCCAATGCATTCATTATTTTCAAGGTCAGGATAGAATCTTTACTTTTCGTCAAGAAAAGTACTAATAGGCTCCAGCAGATCAACAAACCTACATGACAATATGCTGGTTGACAGCCACCACCCAATGCATTCATTATTTTCCAGGTCACGATGGAATCTTTTCGTTTCGTCAAGAAAAGCATTAATAGGCTCCAGCAGATCAACAAACCTACATAAGATGATGCTGGTTGACAGCCACCGCCCAATGCTTTCATTATTTTCCAGTTCAGGATAGAATCTTTTCCTTTCGTCAAGAAAAGTAGTAATAGGCTCCAGCAGATCAACAAACCTACATAAGAGGATGATGCTTGACAGCCACCGCCCAATGCATTCATTATTTTCAAGGTCAGGATAGAATCTTTTCTTTTCGTCAGGAAAAGTAGTAATAAGCTCCAGCAGATCAACAATCCTACATAAGACGATGTTGGTTGACAGCCACCGCCCAATGCATTCATTATTTTTAAGTTCAGGATAGAATCTTTACTTTTCGTCAAGAAAAGTAGTAATAGGCTCCAGCAGATCAACAAACCTACATAAGACGATGCTGGTTGACAGCCACCGCCCAATGCATTCATTATTTTCAAGGTCAGGATAGAATCTTTTCTTTTCGTCAAGAAAAGTAGTAATAGGCTCCAGCAGATCAACAAACCTACATAACACTATGCTCGTTGACAGCCACCGCCCAATGCATTCATTATTTTCCAGTTCAGGATAGAATCTTTTCTTTTCGTCAAGAAAAGTAGTAATAGGCTCCAGCAGATCAACAAACCTACATAAGACAATGCTGGTTGACAGCCACCGCCCAATGCATTCATTATTTTCAAGGTCAGGATAGAATCTTTACTTTTCGTCAAGAAAAGTAGTAATAGGCTCCAGCAGATCAACAAACCTACATGACAATATGCTGGTTGACAGCCACCACCCAATGCATTCATTATTTTCCAGGTCACGATGGAATCTTTTCTTTTCGTCAAGAAAAGCATTAATAGGCTCCAGGCGATCAACAAACCTACATAAGATGATGCTGGTTGACAGCAACCGCCCAATGCATTCATTATTTTCCAGTTCAGGATAGAATATTTTCTTTTCGTAAAGAAAAGTAGTAATAGGCTCCAGCAGATCAACAAACCTACATAAGAGGATGATGCTTGACAGCCACCGCCCAATGCATTCATTATTTTCAAGGTCAGGATAGAATATTTTCTTTTCGTCAAGAAAAGCATTAATAGGTTCCAGCAGATCAACAAACCTACATAAGATGATGCTGGGTGACAGCCACCGCCTAATGCATTCATTATTTTCCAGTTCAGGATAGAATCTTTTCTTTTCGTCAAGAAAAGTAGTAATAGGCTCCAGCAGATCAACAAACCTACATAAGACAATGCTGGTTGACAGCCACCGCCCAATGCATTCATTATTTTCAAGGTCAGGATAGAATCTTAACTTTTCGTCAAGAAAAGTAGTAATAGGCTCCAGCAGATCAACAAACCTACATGACAATATGCTGGTTAACATCCACCGCCCAATGCATTCATTATTTTCCAGGTCACGATAGAATATTTTCTTTTCGTCAAGAAAAGCATTAATAGGTTCCAGCAGATCAACAAACCTACATAAGATGATGCTGGTTGACAGCCAACGCCCAATGCTTTCATTATTTTCCAGTTCAGGATAGAATCTTTTCCTTTCGTCAAGAAAAGTAGTAATAGGCTCCAGCAGATCAACAAACCTACATAAGAGGATGATGCTTGACAGCCACCGCCCAATGCATTCATTATTTTCAAGGTCAGGATAGAATCTTTTCTTTTCTTCAAGAAAAGTAGTAATAGGCTCCAGCAGATCAACAAACCTACATGACAATATGCTGGTTGACAGCCACCACCCAATGCATTCATTATTTTCCAGGTCACGATGGAATCTTTTCTTTTCGTCAAGAAAAGCATTAATAGGCTCCAGGCGATCAACAAACCTACATAAGATGATGCTGGTTGACAGCAACCGCCCAATGCATTCATTATTTTCCAGTTCAGGATAGAATATTTTCTTTTCGTAAAGAAAAGTAGTAATAGGCTCCAGCAGATCAACAAACCTACATAAGAGGATGATGCTTGACAGCCACCGCCCAATGCATTCATTATTTTCAAGGTCAGGATAGAATATTTTCTTTTCGTCAAGAAAAGCATTAATAGGTTCCAGCAGATCAACAAACCTACATAAGATGATGCTGGGTGACAGCCACCGCCCAATGCATTCATTATTTTCCAGTTCAGGATAGAATCTTTTCTTTTCGTCAAGAAAAGTAGTAATAGGCTCCAGCAGATCAACAAACCTACATAAGACAATGCTGGTTGACAGCCACCGCCCAATGCATTCATTATTTTCAAGGTCAGGATAGAATCTTAACTTTTCGTCAAGAAAAGTAGTAATAGGCTCCAGCAGATCAACAAACCTACATGACAATATGCTGGTTAACAGCCACCGCCCAATGCATTCATTATTTTCCAGGTCACGATAGAATATTTTCTTTTCGTCAAGAAAAGCATTAATAGGTTCCAGCAGATCAACAAACCTACATAAGATGATGCTGGTTGACAGCCAACGCCCAATGCTTTCATTATTTTCCAGTTCAGGATAGAATCTTTTCCTTTCGTCAAGAAAAGTAGTAATAGGCTCCAGCAGATCAACAAACCTACATAAGAGGATGATGCTTGACAGCCACCGCCCAATGCATTCATTATTTTCAAGGTCAGGATAGAATCTTTTCTTTTCTTCAAGAAAAGTAGTAATAGGCTCCAGCAGATCAAGAAACCTACATGACAATATGCTGGTTGACAGCCACCGCCTAATGCATTCATTATTTTCCAGGTCACGATAGAATCCTTTCTTTTCGTCAAGAAAAGTAGTAATAGGCTCCAGCAGATCAACAAACCTATATAAGATGATGCTCGGCGACAGCCACCGCCTATTGCATTAATTATTTTCCAGTTCAGGATAGAATCTTTTCTTTTCCTCAAGAAAAGTAGTAATAGGCTCCAGCAGATCAACAATCCTACATAAGACGATGTTGGTTGACAGCCACCGCCCAATGCATTCATTATTTTCAAGGTCAGGATAGAATCTTTTCTTTTCTTCAAGAAAAGTAGTAATAGGCTCCAGCAGATCAACAAACCTACATGACAATATGCTGGTTGACAGCCACCGCCTAATGCATTCATTATTTTCCAGGTCACGATAGAATCCTTTCTTTTCGTCAAGAAAAGTAGTAATAGGCTCCAGCAGATCAACAAACCTACATAAGATGATGCT
Organism: Macrothele yani; assembly: GCA_039090855.1. Lineage (NCBI taxonomy): Eukaryota > Metazoa > Arthropoda > Arachnida > Araneae > Macrothelidae > Macrothele > Macrothele yani. The sequence continues at coordinate 36,038,605 of CM077032.1, read as the reverse complement.
GGTTGACAGCCACCGCCCAATGCATTCATTATTTTCCAGTTCAGGATAGAATCTTTTCTTTTCGTCAAGAAAAGTAGTAATAGGCTCCAGCAGATCAACAAACCTACATAAGACAATGCTGGTTGACAGCCACCGCCCAATGCATTCATTATTTTCAAGGTCAGGATAGAATCTTTACTTTTCGTCAAGAAAAGTAGTAATAGGCTCCAGCAGATCAACAAACCTACATGACAATATGCTGGTTGACAGCCACCACCCAATGCATTCATTATTTTCCAGGTCACGATGGAATCTTTTCTTTTCGTCAAGAAAAGCATTAATAGGCTCCAGCAGATCAACAAACCTACATAAGATGATGCTGGTTGACAGCCACCGCCCAATGCTTTCATTATTTTCCAGTTCAGGATAGAATCTTTTCCTTTCGTCAAGAAAAGTAGTAATAGGCTCCAGCAGATCAACAAACCTACATAAGAGGATGATGCTTGACAGCCACCGCCCAATGCATTCATTATTTTCAAGGTCAGGATAGAATCTTTTCTTTTCTTCAAGAAAAGTAGTAATAGGCTCCAGCAGATTAAGAAACCTACATGACAATATGCTGGTTGACAGCCACCGCCTAATGCATTCATTATTTTCCAGGTCACGATAGAATCCTTTCTTTTCGTAAAGAAAAGTAGTAATAGGCTCCAGCAGATCAACAAACCTATATAAGATGATGCTGGGCGACAGCCACCGCCTATTGCATTAATTATTTTCCAGTTCAGGATAGAATCTTTTCTTTTCCTCAAGAAAAGTAGTAATAGGCTCCAGCAGATCAACAATCCTACATAAGACGATGTTGGTTGACAGCCACCGCCCAATGCATTCATTATTTTCAAGGTCAGGATAGAATCTTTTCTTTTCTTCAAGAAAAGTAGTAATAGTCTCCAGCAGATCAACAAACCTACATGACAATATGCTGGTTGACAGCCACCGCCTAATGCATTCATTATTTTCCAGGTCACGATAGAATCCTTTCTTTTCGTCAAGAAAAGTAGTAATAGGCTCCAGCAGATCAACAAACCTACATAAGATGATGCTGGTTGACAGCCACCGCCCAATGCATTCATTATTTTCCAGTTCAGGATAGAATCTTTTCTTTTCGTCAAGAAAAGTAGTAATAGGCTCCAGCAGATCAACAAACCTACATAAGACAATGCTGGTTGACAGCCACCGCCCAATGCATTCATTATTTTCAAGGTCAGGATAGAATCTTTACTTTTCGTCAAGAAAAGTAGTAATAGGCTCCAGCAGATCAACAAACCTACATGACAATATGCTGGTTGACAGCCACCACCCAATGCATTCATTATTTTCCAGGTCACGATGGAATCTTTTCTTTTCGTCAAGAAAAGCATTAATAGGCTCCAGGCGATCAACAAACCTACATAAGATGATGCTGGTTGACAGCAACCGCCCAATGCATTCATTATTTTCCAGTTCAGGATAGAATATTTTCTTTTCGTAAAGAAAAGTAGTAATAGGCTCCAGCAGATCAACAAACCTACATAAGAGGATGATGCTTGACAGCCACCGCCCAATGCATTCATTATTTTCAAGGTCAGGATAGAATCTTTTCTTTTCGTCAAGAAAAGCATTAATAGGCTCCAGCAGATCAACAAACCTACATAAGATGATGCTGGTTGACAGCCACCGCCCAATGCATTCATTATTTTCCAGTTCAGGATAGAATCTTTTCTTTTCGTCAAGAAAAGTAGTAATAGGCTCCAGCAGATCAACAAACCTACATAAGACAATGCTGGTTGACAGCCACCGCCCAATGCATTCATTATTTTCAAGGTCAGGATAGAATCTTAACTTTTCGTCAAGAAAAGTAGTAATAGGCTCCAGCAGATCAACAAACCTACATGACAATATGCTGGTTGACATCCACCGCCCAATGCATTCATTATTTTCCAGGTCACGATAGAATATTTTCTTTTCGTCAAGAAAAGCATTAATAGGCTCCAGCAGATCAACAAACCTACATAAGATGATGCTGGTTGACAGCCACCGCCCAATGCTTTCATTATTTTCCAGTTCAGGATAGAATCTTTTCCTTTCGTCAAGAAAAGTAGTAATAGGCTCCAGCAGATCAACAAACCTACATAAGAGGATGATGCTTGACAGCCACCGCCCAATGCATTCATTATTTTCAAGGTCAGGATAGAATCTTTTCTTTTCTTCAAGAAAAGTAGTAATAGGCTCCAGCAGATCAACAAACCTACATGACAATATGCTGGTTGACAGCCACCACCCAATGCATTCATTATTTTCCAGGTCACGATGGAATCTTTTCTTTTCGTCAAGAAAAGCATTAATAGGCTCCAGGCGATCAACAAACCTACATAAGATGATGCTGGTTGACAGCAACCGCCCAATGCATTCATTATTTTCCAGTTCAGGATAGAATATTTTCTTTTCGTAAAGAAAAGTAGTAATAGGCTCCAGCAGATCAACAAACCTACATAAGAGGATGATGCTTGACAGCCACCGCCCAATGCATTCATTATTTTCAAGGTCAGGATAGAATATTTTCTTTTCGTCAAGAAAAGCATTAATAGGTTCCAGCAGATCAACAAACCTACATAAGATGATGCTGGGTGACAGCCACCGCCTAATGCATTCATTATTTTCCAGTTCAGGATAGAATCTTTTCTTTTCGTCAAGAAAAGTAGTAATAGGCTCCAGCAGATCAACAAACCTACATAAGACAATGCTGGTTGACAGCCACCGCCCAATGCATTCATTATTTTCAAGGTCAGGATAGAATCTTAACTTTTCGTCAAGAAAAGTAGTAATAGGCTCCAGCAGATCAACAAACCTACATGACAATATGCTGGTTAACATCCACCGCCCAATGCATTCATTATTTTCCAGGTCACGATAGAATATTTTCTTTTCGTCAAGAAAAGCATTAATAGGTTCCAGCAGATCAACAAACCTACATAAGATGATGCTGGTTGACAGCCACCGCCCAATGCTTTCATTATTTTCCAGTTCAGGATAGAATCTTTTCCTTTCGTCAAGAAAAGTAGTAATAGGCTCCAGCAGATCAACAAACCTACATAAGAGGATGATGCTTGACAGCCACCGCCCAATGCATTCATTATTTTCAAGGTCAGGATAGAATCTTTTCTTTTCTTCAAGAAAAGTAGTAATAGGCTCCAGCAGATCAACAAACCTACATGACAATATGCTGGTTGACAGCCACCACCCAATGCATTCATTATTTTCCAGGTCACGATGGAATCTTTTCTTTTCGTCAAGAAAAGCATTAATAGGCTCCAGGCGATCAACAAACCTACATAAGATGATGCTGGTTGACAGCAACCGCCCAATGCATTCATTATTTTCCAGTTCAGGATAGAATATTTTCTTTTCGTAAAGAAAAGTAGTAATAGGCTCCAGCAGATCAACAAACCTACATAAGAGGATGATGCTTGACAGCCACCGCCCAATGCATTCATTATTTTCAAGGTCAGGATAGAATATTTTCTTTTCGTCAAGAAAAGCATTAATAGGTTCCAGCAGATCAACAAACCTACATAAGATGATGCTGGTTGACAGCCACCGCCTAATGCATTCATTATTTTCCAGTTCAGGATAGAATCTTTTCTTTTCGTCAAGAAAAGTAGTAAAAGGCTCCAGCAGATCAACAAACCTACATAAGACAATGCTGGTTGACAGCCACCGCCCAATGCATTCATTATTTTCAAGGTCAGGATAGAATCTTAACTTTTCGTCAAGAAAAGTAGTAATAGGCTCCAGCAGATCAACAAACCTACATGACAATATGCTGGTTAACATCCACCGCCCAATGCATTCATTATTTTCCAGGTCACGATAGAATATTTTCTTTTCGTCAAGAAAAGCATTAATAGGTTCCAGCAGATCAACAAACCTACATAAGATGATGCTGGTTGACAGCCACCGCCCAATGCTTTCATTATTTTCCAGTTCAGGATAGAATCTTTTCCTTTCGTCAAGAAAAGTAGTAATAGGCTCCAGCAGATCAACAAACCTACATAAGAGGATGATGCTTGACAGCCACCGCCCAATGCATTCATTATTTTCAAGGTCAGGATAGAATCTTTTCTTTTCTTCAAGAAAAGTAGTAATAGGCTCCAGCAGATCAACAAACCTACATGACAATATGCTGGTTGACAGCCACCGCCCAATGCATTCATTATTTTCCAGGTCACGATAGAATCTTTTCTTTTCGTCAAGAAAAGTAGTAATAGGCTCCAGCAGATCAACAAACCTATATAAGATGATGCTCGGCGACAGCCACCGCCTATTGCATTAATTATTTTCCAGTTCAGGATAGAATCTTTTCTTTTCCTCAAGAAAAGTAGTAATAGGCTCCAGCAGATCAACAATCCTACATAAGACGATGTTGGTTGACAGCCACCGCCCAATGCATTCATTATTTTCAAGGTCAGGATAGAATCTTTTCTTTTCTTCAAGAAAAGTAGTAATAGGCTCCAGCAGATCAACAAACCTACATGACAATATGCTGGTTGACAGCCACCGCCTAATGCATTCATTATTTTCCAGGTCACGATAGAATCCTTTCTTTTCGTCAAGAAAAGTAGTAATAGGCTCCAGCAGATCAACAAACCTACATAAGATGATGCTGGTTGACAGCCACCGCCCAATGCATTCATTATTTTCCAGTTCAGGATAGAATCTTTTCTTTTCGTCAAGAAAAGTAGTAATAGGCTCCAGCAGATCAACAAACCTACATAAGACAATGCTGGTTGACAGCCACCGCCCAATGCATTCATTATTTTCAAGGTCAGGATAGAATCTTTACTTTTCGTCAAGAAAAGTAGTAATAGGCTCCAGCAGATCAACAAACCTACATGACAATATGCTGGTTGACAGCCACCACCCAATGCATTCATTATTTTCCAGGTCACGATGGAATCTTTTCTTTTCGTCAAGAAAAGCATTAATAGGCTCCAGCAGATCAACAAACCTACATAAGATGATGCTGGTTGACAGCCACCGCCCAATGCTTTCATTATTTTCCAGTTCAGGATAGAATCTTTTCCTTTCGTCAAGAAAAGTAGTAATAGGCTCCAGCAGATCAACAAACCTACATAAGAGGATGATGCTTGACAGCCACCGCCCAATGCATTCATTATTTTCAAGGTCAGGATAGAATCTTTTCTTTTCTTCAAGAAAAGTAGTAATAGGCTCCAGCAGATCAACAAACCTACATGACAATATGCTGGTTGACAGCCACCGCCTAATGCATTCATTATTTTCCAGGTCACGATAGAATCCTTTCTTTTCGTCAAGAAAAGTAGTAATAGGCTCCAGCAGATCAACAAACCTATATAAGATGATGCTGGGCGACAGCCACCGCCTATTGCATTCATTATTTTCCAGTTCAGGATAGAATCTTTTCTTTTCCTCAAGAAAAGTAGTAATAGGCTCCAGCAGATCAACAATCCTACATAAGACGATGTTGGTTGACAGCCACCGCCCAATGCATTCATTATTTTCAAGGTCAGGATAGAATATTTTCTTTTCTTCAAGAAAAGTAGTAATAGTCTCCAGCAGATCAACAAACCTACATGACAATATGCTGGTTGACAGCCACCGCCTAATGCATTCATTATTTTCCAGGTCACGATAGAATCCTTTCTTTTCGTCAAGAAAAGTAGTAATAGGCTCCAGCAGATCAACAAACCTACATAAGATGATGCTGGTTGACAGCCACCGCCCAATGCATTCATTATTTTCCAGTTCAGGATAGAATCTTTTCTTTTCGTCAAGAAAAGTAGTAATAGGCTCCAGCAGATCAACAAACCTACATAAGACAATGCTGGTTAACAGCCACCGCCCAATGCATTCATTATTTTCAAGGTCAGGATAGAATCTTTACTTTTCGTCAAGAAAAGTAGTAATAGGCTCCAGCAGATCAACAAACCTACATGACAATATGCTGGTTGACAGCCACCACCCAATGCATTCATTATTTTCCAGGTCACGATGGAATCTTTTCTTTTCGTCAAGAAAAGCATTAATAGGCTCCAGCAGATCAACAAACCTACATAAGATGATGCTGGTTGACAGCCACCGCCCAATGCTTTCATTATTTTCCAGTTCAGGATAGAATCTTTTCTTTTCGTCAAGAAAAGTAGTAATAGGCTCCAGCAGATCAACAAACCTACATAAGAGGATGATGCTTGACAGCCACCGCCCAATGCATTCATTATTTTCAAGGTCAGGATAGAATCTTTTCTTTTCGTCAGGAAAAGTAGTAATAAGCTCCAGCAGATCAACAATCCTACATAAGACGATGTTGGTTGACAGCCACCGCCCAATGCATTCATTATTTTTAAGTTCAGGATAGAATCTTTACTTTTCGTCAAGAAAAGTAGTAATAGGCTCCAGCAGATCAACAAACCTACATAAGACGATGCTGGTTGACAGCCACCGCCCAATGCATTCATTATTTTCAAGGTCAGGATAGAATCTTTTCTTTTTGTCAAGAAAAGTAGTAATAGGCTCCAGCAGATCAACAAACCTACATAACACTATGCTCGTTGACAGCCACCGCCCAATGCATTCATTATTTTCCAGTTCAGGATAATCTTTTCTTTTCGTCAAGAAAAGTAGTAATAGGCTCCAGCAGATCAACAAACCTACATAAGACAATGCTGGTTGACAGCCACCGCCCAATGCATTCATTATTTTCAAGGTCAGGATAGAATCTTTACTTTTCGTCAAGAAAAGTAGTAATAGGCTCCAGCAGATCAACAAACCTACATGACAATATGCTGGTTGACAGCCACCACCCAATGCATTCATTATTTTCCAGGTCACGATGGAATCTTTTCTTTTCGTCAAGAAAAGCATTAATAGGCTCCAGGCGATCAACAAACCTACATAAGATGATGCTGGTTGACAGCAACCGCCCAATGCATTCATTATTTTCCAGTTCAGGATAGAATATTTTCTTTTCGTAAAGAAAAGTAGTAATAGGCTCCAGCAGATCAACAAACCTACATAAGAGGATGATGCTTGACAGCCACCGCCCAATGCATTCATTATTTTTAAGGTCAGGATAAAATCTTTTCTTTTCGTCAGGAAAAGTAGTAATAGGCTCCAGCAGATCAACAATCCTACATAAGACGATGTTGGTTGACAGCCACCGCCCAATGCATTCATTATTTTTAAGTTCAGGATAGAATCTTTACTTTTCGTCAAGAAAAGTAGTAATAGGCTCCAGCAGATCAACAAACCTACATAAGACGATGCTGGTTGACAGCCACCGCCCAATGCATTCATTATTTTCAAGGTCAGGATAGAATCTTTTCTTTTTGTCAAGAAAAGTAGTAATAGGCTCCAGCAGATCAACAAACCTACATAACACTATGCTCGTTGACAGCCACCGCCCAATGCATTCATTATTTTCCAGTTCAGGATAGAATATTTTCTTTTCGTCAAGAAAAGTAGTAATAGGCTCCAGCAGATCAACAATCCTACATAAGACGATGTTGGTTGACAGCCACCGCCCAATGCATTCATTATTTTTAAGTTCAGGATAGAATCTTTACTTTTCGTCAAGAAAAGTAGTAATAGGCTCCAGCAGATCAACAAACCTACATAAGACGATGCTGGTTGACAGCCACCGCCCAATGCATTCATTATTTTCAAGGTCAGGATAGAATCTTTTCTTTTTGTCAAGAAAAGTAGTAATAGGCTCCAGCAGATCAACAAACCTACATAACACTATGCTCGTTGACAGCCACCGCCCAATGCATTCATTATTTTCCAGTTCAGGATAGAATATTTTCTTTTCGTCAAGAAAAGTAGTAATAGGCTCCAGCAGATCAACAATCGTACATAAGACGATGTTGGTTGACAGCCACCGCCCAATGCATTCATTATTTTCCAGTTCAGGATAGAATCTTTTCTTTTCGTCAAGAAAAGTAGTAATAGGCTCCAGCAGATCAACAATCCTACATAAGACGATGCTGGTTGACAGCCACCGCCCAATGCATTCATTATTTTCCAGGTCACGATAGAATCCTTTTGTTTCGTCAAGAAAAGTAGTAATAGGCTCCAGCAGATCAACAAACCTATATAAGATGATGCTGGGCGACAGCCACCGTCTAATGCATTCATTATTTTCCAGTTCAGGATAGAATCTTTTCTTTTCGTCAAGAAAAGTAGTAATAGGCTCCAGCAGATCAACAAACCTACATAACACTATGCTGGTTGACAGCCACCGACCAATGCATTAATTATATTCCAGTTCAGGATAGAATGTTCCCCACTGGTATGCCGTACCATAAGCGTAAAAATTAGGGCTTCAGGTTTGATTGATTAATCTAACAAATTTTTAATAGTCGATTATTTTCCTCTTCCGATTAATGGGTTATTTAAAAAATTAGTACAAAAATAAAATTCATTAGAAACTGTTGCGAAAAAGTGCATATAGTTTTGAATTTGTTGAATACACCAATTTGTGCTCTTGTCTTCACTTCTTGGAAACTAGTTCTTTTGTGGTGATGGTAGTTTAAATCTAACAGTCACCACTCTCAGCAGGGATTCCATCGTTCATTGTGTGTCAGTGTGCTGGTCTTCAAAGTCTATCGCCTGAACTTCCGCCTTTAACACCGAAATTGTCCTGCCAGCGTTTCATTAAGGGCTTCTCGACCTCGTGCTTCCCCGTTCTTTATTGCTGTGCTCTGTACTAACTTCTCATATGGTGGTCTGCGTTTCCCCTTCCTGTTATCCCATTGTTGACTGTAGTTATTCAGGAAAAAATCAGCTATGTCAGTCATTAAGGGGTGCCACACCTCTTCTACTCCAGTATCAGCTGAATCGTCTGGGCAGAATCAGTTGTTCCAATACGCAAGGTCGGTATAACGGACGGATGGCATCTTCCAAGTTTGGGTAGTGTTCCCCAAGAGGTTTTATTACATCGAAGCAGTTAAAAATACGCCGCAGGTCCAGCCGGGTCTCACAACGAGATTCAGGTTTCAATAGGAAAGTTGGGGGATTAATTCACGTGTTTCTTGGAATCAATTGGAGTAGGCAATTAGTCTTAATTTCCCAGTGACCAAGTTGAATTCCCTTGCAGAAGTACCGTGTCCGTCAACAAGGAGAATTTCCAGTGCAAGAGCAAAATCCTGGGGTAATTTTTATACCCCCCTTATCCTCATTAAAAACACAAATAGTGTTCCTTTATTGGTGGCGGAGCCTACTGGGATGAGAGTGTCTGTTTATGAAAGAAAGTTGGAACGCTGACTAATCTCTTGCTGTCACATTAATTGGAGCACCAAAAATTAAGATTCAGGGATTAAAAGGGAAATTGTTCCCTTGTTTTGGATAGAAATTAGAAGACAATGGTAAAGTTACAGTCGCGGACATGTTTATTGTTTAAAATGTAAGGAAATTTTTAAGTGCAGTGAAAGTGTATCTGTATTGCTGGCCACCCAAAATGCAACACCAAGAAGGACACGAGATAGCAAAGCCAGATTTACTGGACACATAACAACAGATACATAGATGAAACGATTCAGCTTACAGGCCCATGCGACTTGCGAAACACGCAGACATCAATAGTTCGTGTGGCCTCCATGGCTGGCAATAACGGCCGCTACACGCCGCGGCATCGAACGAAAGAGGCTTTGGATGTGGCTTGGGGTATATCGATCTAGGTTGCTTCCACACGTTGCCACAGTTCATCAGGCGTAGCCGCGGGTCGTGCTTGCCGGGCCACTCGGTCGCCGATCAGGGACCAGACGTGGTAAATGGGCAACATATCGGGAGAACAGGCGGGCCACGGCAGCAGTGACACCTGGTGGGCCGTGAAGAATTTTTGCACGATGCGTGCCACTTGCGGGCGCGCATTGTCCTGTTGAAACATGGCCGCTAGCAGATCCTGCAGGTAAGGGAGGACTGCAGGCTCCAAAACGTCGGAGATGTAGCGGTGGCTGTTGAGTGTACCGGCGATGCGTACCAGAGGGGTGCGGGAGTCATATCCAATTTCTCCCCAAACCAGAACGCCAGGCGAAGGACCGGTATGGCGATGCATAATGCAGGCGTCATACAGTCTCTTGCCGCGGTGCTGCCAAACGCGAATCCGACCATTGTGGTTTTGCAGGCAGAAGCAAAATTCCTCGGAGAAACAATGTTGTGCCATTCCGTAGTCCCGGTGAGGAGTTCAAAGGCTCACTGCTGCCGCGCTCGCCGGTGGTTTAACGTCAATGGTAATCGGAGCAATGGGCGCCGTGTGACAAGCCCCCGCTCCTGCAGACGACGTCGAACGGTAGGTGCTGGCACAGGTTGCTGAGCAACACACCCTAATTCCTGCGCTACCGTTCGTGCAGTGACGGTGCGAGCCGTCAATGCCCGCCGCACAACATGCCGGTCCTCTAGGTCTGTGGTGTGCCGCGGCTCCGGTAATGGCTCAGGTCGGTCGGTCCGTCCATCCTTCCTGCACCCACCGAATCCATACTCGCCTCACTGTTACTGGATGTCGTCCCATACGGGCGCCGATGTCTCGGTACGATAAACCGCTGTCGCGAGAAGCCACTATTTGCCCTCCGTTGAACTCCGAAACGTGCTGGAATGACGGCCGTATTCTGAGAAGAGGCATCAGGAAGCTTCTCACGCACAGGTCTGGCAGCTCAACACACTTCCACTACTTACACCCTGGCTTCTGTGCACCTTTCTTATAGTGCTTCTCGGTTGCGTGCTGGATGCACATGATTTGCATATGCCCTGAAATGCTAATCGTTTGAATGTCCTCTCGCGGACGACGCATGCTGCAAATTTCAAGCCAATCGGATGCTTCCTTCTTGGTGTTGCATTTTGGCTGGCCAGCAGTGTAGGTATTTACTTCGATTTGCGCACGGCGTAGAGTTGGAGAGTATCATCTGAATATTGAGACACATCCTCAATTGCTTGCAAGTTCTTCGTTCTGGAAGGTGTAACTGTAACGTCCCTGAACGTAATTCGGGAGCTGCGGGTTCGATTCCCGTTCCAGGACGGGGTAATTTTCAAGTTTTCTGAGGCATGGACGTGTACATGACTGATAAATGTGACATCAATCTCCCTGCATATTTATTTGATTATCATGACTTCCTTGCTTATGCTCCGTGGCTACCGATTCATTTCTGGATAATTTTACGTTCAGGCAATAATGTTATTTTTTTACCTTTGCTCTATATTGCTTAAATTTGCCTCACTGATTCCAAGTTGCAGCTTTAAAGCTTTTCTTTTACTGCTTAGGGAATATTTGATGATCTCGAAACATCTTTGCACATTGTAAAACAGCGCCAAGTCATCACCAGAACATGAATTGATTTGTTTATCCGTGACTTGGAAAACCAGATTCAGACTAAACCTTTTATTACTCAGAAAAGGAGTTGTTTACTGGGTAAATTGTTTCTAGTTTGAAATATCTTCCCACTTCAGAAAAGAAACACTGCCGAAATTGAGATAAATATAATTGTTTTTTCAGGTAAAATGTGTAGGTATTTAAGACTCTTTTTGCAATTCTACGATCGCTTCCGCCCTTTCTTCTGTTCAAACAAATGCTTACCTCTTAGCTGCCGTGATTATTTTAAACTGAATAGGTACCTTGATGTGCTGCCTTGATAATGTTCCATGCACTAGTGCACTTTGGTGGTATCCTGAGTTTGTGTATGTGGTTATAACAGAACTGGATGATGAAAATAAACGGAAACTGGCAAATACAAAATGTCTTTAAATTTTCGGACTCCAGCAGTATCGTATATTAAACCACACACTTCTTTGTTAAAAAAGATGCATATAACACTGAAATATAACATGCTTCTTGAAATTGCATAACAATAATTTGGAATCAGGTGAGATCCTCATGGATCAATTCTTTTAAATAAACGTCTATGTTATTGCTCTATAGCTGTTTCAAACTTGGGTTATAATGTTTTAATAATCCATGACGTTACTTTGTCATGTTTCCATTCAGGAATGCCACTGCTACACTAAAATTACTTATACGTGGTTTATCATCATATTTGTTGACGTGGTGAAATGAAGTGTAAGAAAAACAAGTCCTTTTGACCGCGAATGAAGTGTAAGAAAAACAAGTCCTTTTGACCACGCCAAGACAGGTATCTTACCTGTCTTGGCGTGTGGTTTCAGATTTGTACACACTACAACGTATAACGTAAGTCCCTATCGGTGGCAATCTTAAAATAATCATATATTCCAGTATTTATTTCATTGTCGTTACTTCTTTCGGGCTCTTGTGTTTTTTTATTTATTCAGGTGGGGAAGGGCAGTAACGGCCACCATGAGCAACTCGGTAATTCGTTGAGTAATAAGCAATCACCTGAACCTTCCTCAGGTACATTTGTCCGGGAAAAGGAATAGCCAAAGCAAAACCAAGAAAAAACGTCCATACCTTACAAGGAGTGGAAATTCGAAACCGAGGCCTACCGCGGACAAGGAGTGGAAATTCGAAACCGGGGTCTACCGCGAACAAGCCAGCGTTCAGACTACTTCGACGGCCGGGAGATTTCCTTTCTTTACAGCAAAATTTACTTCATTTTACCAAACATTTCAGAAATTTTGAGCTGGAGCTGGGAGATTCCTGAGAAAAAAAAACCTTTGTTTAATGCATTGAATTCAGCTTTATGTGAGCATGCTTCCACTGCTGAGTATTAGGTTTCTCGTAGAAAAGTAGGGGGAGGGGGAGGGCAATTACCCAAGAAGCCATACCACATAGAAATTGAAAACTTCTGGTACAAACAATTATTTGGAGAGAAACGTGGTTTACGTAAATCATTCAGGGTAGCAGGAAGGCGTTAGGCATTTTTTTCCAATTTTGTTTTTTGTGTAATATAAATTGAGAGTTATAACAAACACCGCGGCCTTCCAGTGAGATAAAACTGACATCCCACATGATATGCATAAGAAATCTGTGATGATCATGTAGATGGTGGATGGTACGTCCTGTTCATTTGATGTTTTGGTAAGATCCTCGCTTCTTTCATTTTACAAACATGAAGAGAAAGTAACAATACAATATATCACAATAGTGTTTAGCTCATGAGCAAACTTCTTTAGAGCTGATTCAATATTCATGGGTAATCATCGTCATTCTGCGTTTCTCTCCAATTCACATACATCTCTTCTGCCATCTAATGAATCATACATGATAACAGATAGGACTTCCGTGAGTAGGCCGACGTTTTTCTACAAGCACGATGTGGATCTCAAAAAAAAAAAAAAAAAAAAGAAATTATCAGCAGGTTTTAAGTATCGAGTTGCTGAGCACGTTTGAATAAGAACAAAGCAACTCTCTTGTTCTCCTCCTAAGAGTTGAGAAACATCATTATGCAAGTTCTGCTTTTCTTTTCGTCAGTATCACCCGATTTCCCATCCCATATGTTTTCATCCGGTGGTATCTGAAGCTTCGGTTGAAAAAAGTATATTCCAGTGTAAGTTCGTACTTCAGGGGTATGTGCCCTGCGGAGGAATTGAAACCAGAAACATTGCTGAAGTAGTGTAAAAGAAAACTGAAGCAGTGTTCTTTACACTACCTAAGAGTTGAGAAACTGCATTATGCATGTTCTGTTTTTCTTCTTTTCGTCAGTATCACCCGATTTTCCATCCCATATGTTTTCATACACTGGTATCTGAAGCTTCGGTTGAAAAAACTATATTCCAGTGTAAGTTCGTACTTCAGGGGTACGTGCCCTGCGGAGGAATTGAAACAAGAAACATTGCTGAAGTAGTATAAAAGAACACTGAAGCAGTTTTGGAAATAAACAGCAAGTGCAACTATTATTTGGCGTTACATGCGTTCTCACGTAATGTTTCTATGGACTTCATGCTGTATAGTAGGTGCTCAGTATCAGAAATATGTAACATGTGGCTTTTTTTTTAAACGCTGAGTCCTTTACTCTCGGGTCGTGTGTAGCTTGGTGTTCAAAATACCCGCTCTCCGACAATACGGACGGGGCTCAATGCCAGGGAGTTTGAGTTCCTGCAAAACCACTGAATACAAAATGTACGTCGAATAGTCGGGTTCATCCGCTAGCCCTGGTTTATCGGGCCAGGTCGCAAACACGATCATCTTCCTGGAACCTCTCCCTCGAAGTGCCCTTTGCGACGTCATAGACTCGCGCTTTCCAACCAGCATTCATGATTTTCTCACATGTCTACACTTGGTCGCCTCTGAGTCTCTATGTTCAATGTAAACTAATGTCATTTCTTGTACATAGCACCCAAATCCTATGACTCATTGGAAGTTGAGTCCACATCTTGGCTATACTTCGATTTGCGGCCCCCGTTATCTGCTACAGGAGACATGGTGCTAGTAACGTGCTGGCATCTTTCGGGCGACATGAAATACGCAGAGTGGGTTCTTTCTGTAACGAGCATGTTTGTGCAGTATTTTGAACATTTACTGGGATGGAAAACATGTGTTTCCACCAGAATGAAACTCTGTCTTTCTGCTACAATTATTAAATTAGATTTATTACGTACCTAGAAATAACTGTTTAATGACGCGAATCATCACCTCAAAGCAGTTTTCTGATAACGATAATTTTGTTGTTCTAAATATTCCAGAATATGATTGTGCAGCATTTTTTTTATTGAATGTTAATGGTGTAACTATTGTGAAACATTTACTGGAACGGAAAAACTGTGTTTCTATCAGAATGAAAACTTGTCTTTCTCGTACAATATTTAAATTATATTTACTATGTACTGGGAAAGAACTGTTTCATGATGCGAATCATCACCTCAAAGCAGTGTTCTGAGGAAAGACGACAATTCAATCGGAATAAATATTCCACATTGTGGTCTGCCAAATGATTTTTTCTGAGACCCATCTGAAAGTCTGCGTTTTAAGGGCCTGCACTTATTCTCTACACCTTGAGTATGATCACCAGTACAAGGATCAACTAAACTGAAGGACTGGGTTTTGTACCCTCATCCTTCGTAACTTGCTCGGAAAAACCCTTCCAATAACCAAAACATGGCAAACCAAGTCTGACGCACGGAGCGAACAGCGATAACGGAACGGAGGCAGCAGCGATGGGAGGAAGGAGCGGAATTGCCACCTATCGGGAATCGTGTTATTTCCCATGATTCCATGTCACTGGCTTCTAACAGACGATGGGGGCCGCAAACCGAAGTGCATCCCATATCTTCATCTCGTGTGTGTGTGTATAAAATCTACAAGAAATTGCTGGGTGTCATCCTGTATTACCTTTGCTCTAGTTTATTGTGTAGAATTATTTAAAATAAATATATAAAATTACCGTTTACCTAAAGAAACAACTTAAATTACAAAAGCAGCACACGGAATATTGACACCCTCCGTACGGTATATAATATTATAAATAATACACAGGTTTCTACAGCAACCATGCACATTAGAAGTAAATAATAATATCAAAACTTCAAGAATTAAACAAATCTAAATAATAATGGCTTGAAAAGTCAGGGCTTACAAAGCTATTAGAAACAGGAAGAAAAAAGTCGTTGCTATCCAGTGGAAAATAAAGGAACCATTTTTGGAAGCGTTCTTTTCTTTATTGGGGATTTGCGACCATCGAACCAACAGAATGGACTATGAGCAGTCGCCTGTCCCTAATTTGGGGCCACGAGTACCAAGCAAATGAGACAGCATTCATGTCACACCTAGGATTCAAGGCCGGACTCTTCTAGGACGGATGTTTAGAAGGTAGTGCTTACCCCACTGCGTTTTTTGGAAATGTCTATTTTTTCCGTAGTAACTGAAAACCCTCTTTTTCTGAGTGCCACAGATAACCCAGAATAAGCACTGTATCTCTCTCCGTTTATTACCTCCATAAATCGAACGCGATGCAAAGACATTCTCACAATTTTGGGCGAATGATATGCACTAAGTTACCCAACAATACTTCAAAGCAGATACGAATGAGTTTTTCATTCTTTTGGTGTTTAACGACCACTCTGAGCTCATTCTGTTATGAGAATCCTCGTAAGTCTAATTTAGGGCAACCAGTTCCAGGGAAGAGGCAGATACAGTATCATCATACAAAATTCTCATTTCATGCTTCAGCACGGCCACAAAAAATGGATACAGAGGACAAATGGTTTGAGCCAGGTACTCAGATTATTCGGTCATCCAAGCTTGTTGCACGTGACGCATAACAGCAAATTTTAACAATGAGATTAATAAAGCTAATTTGAAAATCCTTCGTAATACGTCCAAATAGCACCGCCTTTGTGACTCAGTGGTGTAAGTCTGGCTTATGGCCCTTTGTCCAAATGGATCCGGGTTCGATTCCCGGTGAAGCATGATGTTGTGTTTGTCTTACGGCACTGGCTCTCTTCCTTCCGTGGAACCAGTGACACGACTAAACTAGGGACGGCAGACTGTCCGCTGAGTTGCTTACTGCGGTCATTAAATGTATAATAAAAAAAAAAAACACGTCCCCATATCACCACATTTCCTTGTCAGAGTCCCTTTTATCAGTTTCCTCCAAAGTTCCCGACATTGGAATTTTTCATTCGAGTGCTCAACAGTTGCAAAAATACCTATCGGAAAGCCGCACACAATACAGATTTGTTGTTTTAATTTCTTTGCTTAATTTTCGAGCCGTAATAGCATCAGAGCTCCGAAAACAGCATGACCTTAGAAAACAAAGTTAAGACCGGCACGATCACGACCATATCCCTCAAGAGCATATGCAACTATTTGTGACGTCACAGCGAGTGATAAAATTTCAGTAACGTCATTGGTTGATTCTGTAAGTATAGGCTAAAAAGTGAGAGTCATCCACTAACGCAGAACTTCATCACCGGACCGTCTAGTTGCGGATAATGAAATGTCCAGTCTTAGTGGATATCTCGATGGCCTTGGCCAGAATCCTGGATGAAGCAAGAAGAGCGCACCTGTACAAAAACGCTAACACCATCCCAACTCAGTGCTGCCTCCGTTACCGCGTGGTTAGAATCCCTGATATCTGGCCAATCGCCGGTTGCTGATTAGGGTTCGGTCCGTGATGAGGCATGGTTGTGTCTTTCCTGCTGTGCTGCCTCTCTCCCTTTCCTGGTAACGATATTTCGTTTTTTCGTTGAGGGTTTGACGTCCACCCTGAGCAACTCAATGGGGTATTAGAAGTCGCTTGTCCCTACTTTAGGGACGTTGGTTTCAGGGAAGGGAAACAGCCAGTGCCGTAAGACAACCACAATATTCATGCCTCTCCGGGATTCGGACCCGGACCCGGACCCACTTTTACGAACTGCCCAAAGCCAGCACTTAGAAAACTTGACAAAGCATAGCGACCTGCTAGTTTAGGAAAGCCCCAGTTAATTTCTGGGGCATCAAATAGAAGTCATCGCTCTTCTTACGTTTATAAGTGAGTCCCGGAAAAATTCTCATCGTCCGCCAACGAGAATCGAACCCAGGGTCTTCTACTTACGCGCCGGGTATGCTTCCACTGCACCACAGTGGCCTCGAAATTCTTCAGACTCACATACGACAAACTGCCAACCAGCTGGCAGGTTGCTTCATTTGGATCCCCGCACAATGCTAGGGATTCGCCAAAGATGAACAGTAGCAAGTGAACAAATAACTAGAAGGCGAATGAATAATAAATACACAGTTGACGTAGATTAAAAACATCAAATTGAGGTCATCGTTCTTTCCACGTTTATAAGTGAGTTACGGAAAAATTATCATCGGCCGCCACCGGGAATCGAATCCAGGACCTTTCAATTACGCGGCGGATATGCTTCCGCTGCACCACAGCTGCCTCGAAATTCTCCAGACTCATATACGACAACCTGCCAACCACCTGGCAGGTTGCTTCATTTAGACCACCGCACAATTGTCTCCGCATCAACTGTGTATTTAGTATTTATTAATTTCTTGGGTCTGTTTACCTGCATTAGACTCCTGGCTTGCGATGCGAATCTTAAAAAAGGACAGCGGGTCTCCAGTCTCTTTGCACCTGTCTCTTTTGTCGATGGTCCCGCAACTACCTAACCTTTGTTGTCTATATCTTCCTTCCTCCCACCTGTGAACAACAAACCATTTGACTTTCACCTTACGGCTGTCTGGTTGCCATATTCTCATCCATCAGTTTGCATTCTCAGACTACTTCTCCGCGTCTCACCAAACTTAGAGGGGTCATGTTCGTGGATTTTACCCTGGATGCACTTTTGCTTTCACAGTTGCCGCGGGGTTTCTCCAAAATATGCTTTTTCTTTTCCTCTTGTCCTTAGCCGAATTTTTATTTCGCAACAGTATTATGATGAAACACAGAGCAGAATGCGTTATCTCCACAATGATTCCTTCAATGGACCTTGGATTACGTTATGTAAGAACTACGTAACTGAGCCATTACCCGAAGTATATTTTTTGCACCATTGTTTTAATGGTATTTGGCTGTAAGACATAAACAATTAGAATATGTCTGTAACAAGTTTTTTTTAGACTTACATTGCTTTCCTTGCGGTTGTTTGGTTGATAACTGTTTATTACCGCCTCGGGCTCCAAGAGCCAAATAGGTTTCCCTTGTGCAGAATAAAATTTATTTTTTGGTATGGTAATAATGGTTACCAGCAAAATTATTTTCACCATGGCATTCATATTTACAATCGTTTCCGTGAGCACTGCTGCTTTCAAGTTCCCCTTAAATTCAGGAAGAGTGAGGGAGTGTGTGTTTAAGTTGAACGTGTTTTGAGCTTACAATGAAACAAAGCATAGGGAATACAAAAGGTATTCACTTTTTAAACAACGGGACTATCAGAAAAGAACGGTAATCACAAACCTCCCAAAGAAAACCATCGTTTAATGTGGGGTCTGACTATTGGTGCGTTTTAGTGAAATCGACATCCATGTTCGTTTTAATATCTTCTTGAAACATCGAAGTTAATCATGTATTTTGTTTACTTTCCTTGGCAATCCTACTTTACTCTCTGATGTCTCACTGCTGGAACTGGAAGAAAGTTGGACTGATGCATATTCAACTCATCCGTCAACGAAATCCATTGACACTCCCTGACTGAACCTCTAGCTAAGGATGTTTACCCCTGCACCCTGCACCGCTTTCGGAGACTAAGTTCTCCCAAACAGTTATTTTTGTACAGTAGAAGATATTACCCATGCTCACTCCGCTTGTCTTGTGCTCACTCCGCTTGTCTTGTGCTCACTCCGCTTGTCTTGTGCTCACTCCGCTTGTCTTATGCTCAAACCGCCCTTCTCATAACTTTTTCAACAGCTTTAGAAAGTCTGTTCATCCCCTCGCACAATGTGCAACTACCATTATTTGCAGAGGCATCAACCGACTTCAACTCGTTATAACACTGTTCGTAAAACTATCATTCTGCAGGCCAAGAATACGATATATCTTAATTATCACAGCAGAATGGAGCATCGACTCTTCGTTCATAAACTGTGTCCAGGCGATTTCTTTGCTCCAGTTTTCTGAAACAGCTAGCTCCAACTGCAATATGACGTTGCAGGTTCAGGAAGCACTACCTGTACCTTTCATTCCGAATGCACTCCTGGTCATCAATGGTACCGTGTTTATGACAGATTAATTGAACTTCTACCTTAACAAGTTGTGTGAATTTCTTTTTGAAAAAAAGTATAAAGTTTTTATACAAACACTAGAAATGGTTACTCGTCTCAGATTATGATTAGACGTTGCAGCCGTTTCTGACGTTCTTCCTCTGCAATAAAATGTGTCCTAGACTTATCAGGTGAGGTGAATAATTTTGTTCATATATGTTGCAAATAATTGTCTTTACTTACTTTTCTCAACGTCTGTACATCGTTATTCCTCTGGTTTTCTTGGATGGAAATATGGATCGTCTGCAATGTGCACATCTGAATCTGCTGCGTGACTCTTGCATCATTGACTCATACCTTCTGTTGACATAGCAAAGACTTTTTACTGATACACTCCTAGCGAGTTAGCAGACTCTGTCATCTTAATGTTGCTCATTTATTAAATCAACTTTTTCGTGAGATCTGTGTCCCATCTGAAATGCAGGCGTTCGTAACTTTTTCTTGTAAGTATTTGAAAATATTTGAATTGTGGATAGTTTTATGTATTTTATTTTTTCGTTACAATAAGAACCTCTTGAAGAATCCACGGAGCAACCCCTGTGACAATTCGTAGTGCTCTGTTCTGTACCTGCTCGAATCCTTTTCTCAGAGACTTGTTTACTCCTGCGATATACCGAAAGAGTACATGAACACGTGCCTGACGGAATTACTGTATACCAACACATTGTGCCCTTTTTGCAAGTAACTTCTTCGGTTTCGGAGTGGAGTTACTTCCTCAAAACGTACCCTAGCTCTTTTCGCGAAGCAATTAGTTTTGAATACCCATCAGAAATATAGTGGAAGTAACCCAGAAGGTGATCCCTTGGAACATGACCAGTAGTGGTAGCCTTCGGAAGCATTTAAAGAAATTGAAAAAATCTTTTTAGCGGAGGAGTAGAAGTAGTGGTTTCCGGTTGTGCCTAGATCTTCTCGTTTAGTAGGTAGTGTGGGATTCCCACGAAACTATATCTAAGGTCTCTTTCCTATTCGACAGCCAAGTTGTTCCGAAACGGACGATTGGAAAGGAAACACAGATCAAGAGTACAGCACTATTTCTTCCTATCAGTGCTCTTCCTCATATAGGCTGCGAGTTCACACCTACCTTTAGCAGTTCGTAACTCTGATCTCGTGCTCATGCGCTTAACACAAGTGCATATTTAGAAAGTGCCAAAGTGGCCTTGGACCCCAGAAAGTGTTTCATTTGTTTATGCATTTCTTTAGAATGCGACTTAATTAAAAGAACTGCTTTAATTTTAAAAATGCAACCATTTACAAAAATGCATTAAGGTTGAATTTTTTAAATTTAGATTTTGGTCGGGTGTATTTTAAAATCTTTAAATTTTTGTCGCGTTCCTCCAAAAAAAATTGTTTTGTACGTACCTGGCTGGATGCTAATCCTGCAATGGACTAATTGCTGCATAAGAAAACTTTTAATTGAACTTGGAGTTTACAATCAATTTTTGTCTAGTAGGAATCATACTTGCTAGATACTATCTCTTGTGTGAGCTGGGATAGATTGACAGGATTTTGTGGAAATATATCTTCGTGAGTGTCGCGCGTGGTAGACAAAGCTCTGTGGTTTTTGGAATTGTGAAATGTTTTTAGAATAAAAAAGAAAGAGAGTGAAAAAAAAATAATTTCCCAAAATCCGAAGAATTCTTTTTTTATCGAATGTTTTTAAATATATTTCTTCGGCAGCGAAACTTTGCTTCTTCATCGTGGGTACCAGCGAGCAATATAGTCACCTTCCAGAGTGATACACACGAACTTGGAAACTACATAAATGCGATCATAAAATACAAATTTCTTTTCAAATCTACTTCAGTTTCTTTGCTCTGAACAATTTCTCTTTTCTTTCTTTTCTTTAGGCCTCCTTTTTCCTTTTTTTTATTATTTTACACTTTTTTGCCTCTTTTTATACCTTCCGAGTTCTTTCCTGATCTTTCCAATTCCCATTTCCTGAAACCACATTTCGTAATACATTTGGGTTTTTTTTTTCACTTTTTCGTATTTTCTCCAGACACTTAAATTTTTATTTATTTTCAAATTCCAAACTCAGCACAAATATTCTTCTTTATTTCAAGTCTTTCATTTCCTTCACCTATGTAACCATCTCTAGTTTTTTTTATCCTGGTTTCTGATCAAAGTTAAGGAAATAGTCCTTCTGCCATTACACATATATTTTTAAACGTAATTATATTGCTGCTTTTCTCACAAGCCACCCCAGACTAACTTTAATTTTTATTGCATGATTATATCATTCCTTTCCGAATTCTTTCTTGAGAACAGCATATGCTAACCAATCTTGTGGAATGTGAGTCCTGATCATTGTCACCACTTTTGCAATATTAATTAATCCTTAGCATTCATTCTAAAGGGTCTCTTACAAGGCTATTAAAATGTACTGAAAATACTCTATAACTTCTAACGTAATGATCCCTGAGGTTACTATTTTACTTGCTGTTTCTTCTGCAGGGCAGTTCTTAGATGATATATTCCTGACTGACTTTCCTGTACTTCTGTGAATTTTTCGTATGGGCTCTTTTGCCAATTTTCTTATGTCCTGATTTCTAAGAGTAGTTTCAACCTACGTCAAACACTCTTTCCTCATATCCCTCTATATTAACTCGTCAAGAATAAATTTATTTCGATTTTGTCAAAATTAAGTTTACGACGTTATCAGAAAAAATCATCCTCGATTACGTTTTTTACCAATCATTGTTAGAAAGCATTAGCAACAAAAACGAAAGCTTCATTGCAGCTTTGCCGTTCATACATACATACATATCACGAAGCTGTTCTCTGAGATTCATAGGTTAGCTCCAAAAAGAAATACAAACTACCAGATATTCTTACGTATTGCTGTCGTATCAAACTTCTCCATTTACAGCGATTTTGACATACAACTCGTGCTTCACTAATATCCATTACACGACGTACACAAGATCTTTTAAACTTCATACTCATGATCTTTTTCTCATGCAGACACTCCTGAATCAGATCCACCCATGTCTTCCTTGGCCTTCTTCTGCCTTTCCTTTATGCCACTTGGGCTGAGAAGATTTTCTTAGTAAGCATTTAATCACTCATTCTTTCAACATGGCCAAACCACCGAAGCATATTGGTCTCCACCTTGCTAACAACAGTTTGCTTCACATCACACAACTACAATACATCTTCATTTCTCACTCAATCATATCGTGTCTTGCCACAAACCCCACGTAAGTAACGCATTTCTCCAGCACACAAGCGACTCCTATGTTTCTTCTGCAGTACCTTTAAAATGAACTGAACCACCCATTCGCGGTTCATATATTCTCTTTCGCATATAATTTGAAAAAGTGGTACGAAGTGACGTGTGATTGAATGCTACATAGAACTGAAAGTTTCATGCCGTTGAAAACTTATGAATCACATTTCACGGACGGACTGTCTCTACGTATCAGACGAGACGAGTCCTTTAGGAAACGAAGACATATTTCCCGCTTACTTTATTCTGAATTTCACTGAGTTATGGGAAATATTTAAATATCAGACAAACACCTCGGCAAAATTTATTTTGTTGGGAGATCCGGACGTTCTCGAAAACACATTGTCTACAAAATGGAAACAAAATGGTGAGCGCCACTCCGGATGTAGCATAAAATATTGTTCTGAGACTATGCTAAAGCTAACTCTTTGACTGTCTCGATCATATGATTCACAAGCTTTAACTTCCTGACACTTTATTCATCCGATATTAAAATTAAAAGTTCTTCTTTCAGTTCAATTTCAATGTTCCCATCCCGAATTTCCATTGATAATGATAGTAAAAGGTCAAACAATGAAAACGTATATCACTTTTCTACCCGTGACGTCGCGGGCATTGGATGATTTCCAAAAACGTGTGAAAGGAAATTGTGCGACAAGAAAAATTTGCACAATGTTCGCTGTCAGGCAACTGTATTTTCGTTCTATTCCTTATTCCAAGTGGGGGGTCTGCAACTTTTCTCTAGACATTTCCAAACCATTTGAAATGGCTATACATTTCACAAAATTTCACAAGTTCCAGTCTTTACTCTTTTGTTCACTCTCTTTCGTGTTCTTTTCTTCATGCGCCCTCAGGCTTCTAAGGATTATCATTTCCACTTTTAAAGTTTATCTTTGTTTTCCTGTGCATGCAATTTCTGACTCACGAAAAAAATGAGACGGTACTGTTTTTATCAATATTTTTTATTATATTCGTAACGGAACTTCTAAAAATTACGGCAACTAAACTCATTTGTTTTAGCATTATCTCGGTGCTTTGCACCACAGTTTCTCGCAACTTCTATCATTTTGTAAGATTCAGAGTTAGACTTTAATCTGTTCAATTAGATGCCAAGGTTTTCTAGCTGGAACTATAGAAATCTTGTTTAATGTACGAACTCATGATTTTCCCTATTTTATACATCTGACTTTCTTTACAAGAATCATAACTTAGTCCTTTAAAAATGTAATGAAAGTCTAATATCTTTCGGACTTCCCTCCTGTTTGATCCCTATCCTCATTGTTTGGGCAGTACTCAAATAATATAATATTCTTTGTGTTTCTTACTTACTTCTACCTCTCTTTCGTTCTGGACACTCTCTCTAAAATCGCTTAGCTTCACGTTTCCAAGAACGTTTTAAACTTGAATTAATGTAATTATTTCTTAGAGTCTACTATATTCTTTCTTTTTTCGTCGAAATTTGATTTGTACCAAAGAGATTTGAAAGCAGTGTGTCATTGTGGCAAGAAGTAGTTTTTTGAACGCGATTAGGTTTAAAATGAATTCGTGTGAAAGAGGGTCAGCAATAAAAAAAGGATATGAACCTCTTTGTACTTGCTCACGCAGTATGTGTGTGATCAAACCTCACTGAGGGTGACCTTTGTGAGCTCTGCTATATAGAGATCAACGAAAAACAAAGTCGTTAGGTACTGTGGTAGACTCGGTTCCTGCCTCAAAGATGAAGCTTAAAGTTCTTGTGAACTGATGATTTCACTAGAAAGTCACTTCCTGCACGTATTAGAGGACATACATTTAATGATAAAATAATAATAATAATTTCCTGCTGATGTATCTGGAACTTCAGTGAAGTATAATAAATATTTGTGGGAAAAGAACAATTAAACTCAAATCTTTTTTAGAAATCTTGGTCCTTTTAAAAACACATTTTTGACAACAGGAAATTATTACTGAACTATATTTACCGTGAGCTTACATTAGTTTCTAAGCAGACATTCTTGATTTTAAGAGGTATGTATGTGATTTTAAAACCTCAGTCCCTTATACATACGAATATGCCTATTACCTTTACCAATAACTAGTGTACACCGAAACTGAACCAATAATAATGCAAGGCCTGTTCAACCTGTGTGACGTCATCGAATGTTTTACAACCTCATTGGAGGATGACCTACTGCTTTGTGAAAGAAAACAACATGATGAGAAGATTTCTTTCGTAACCTGCACGAATTTCGCTTTCACTTCAGGCGGAAAGTCATACCGAAAAATGGAAATTATTTAAGACGTATAATTAAAATCGGGTCTTTTGTGAAATTTGTTACCTTCTCGTTTGACATAATGAAGAAAGTCTCTTGTGGAAAAAAGTATTGCATGTTCACTTTACAGATTGTGAAAACAGAAATTTGTCCACGACGTCATCAAATGCGCGTCCCCTCACTCCTGAGTAAGTCAATGTCCCAACTGAGCTATGCGGACAGAATGTCTCAGTGCCGACTTGTCGTTTTGACACATGTTTTTACCTCTGTAGTACGTCGCATCATCTTCCTCTTATTTGTTTTTCTTTGAAGCGAAATAAGAGTTTTTCATTAATTCCAAACAATGTGTGGAAGAAACACCACACATTTTTCAAAGAACCCAACGTCCAGTGGATCCATTTTTCACAATCGGGAGCCATTGTGAAAACACAAGTGTGTCCGCGACGAGCACCAAACTCGTGTCCTCTCACACCGGAGTTAGTCGCTCTTCCAACTGAGCTTCGCGGACAGAATACCTCGCGACCGATTTGCGGTCTTGACACATGTTTTCAACTCTGTAATACGTCACAAGATATTAACGCATCTAATTTGAATCTACATCTTCAAATTATCAGATGAATAATTTCTATAATAAACACTTCCGTGGCAGGAGACGTGAGTGGCATTTTGATTTCTAAAATAATAATTATAAATATAGTTGCAGAATGAAGTATTTGCTCTTAATAAATCACTGCTGCCGAAATGCAAATCGGAGTTTAAAATAGCTTTACTTGGGTAGAAAAGTGAAATATTTGCTAAGTTAAACGGAGATCAGCTATAATTTACAGGAAATGGCCAATGAAAATGATTAATCAAAGAAATTATGAGTTTTCCGAGACGTAAGCATGGCTTTCACACAGTGAGAAAAATCGCTGTAAGAAGTGATTTGCATAAGATCCAACCACTCTCGTAGAAACCATGAGACCTAGAGAAAAATATTGATAAACGTTTTGTTTCAATAATTAGGCAAACCGATTTTAACAAAAGCCGTGCTAAAGCTTTGTACTATATTTTGGAGAAAAGTTTTTTTTAATTTTTTATTCGGTGTTTAGTGACGGCCTATAAGCAGTCGCCTGTCCCTAATTTAGGGCCACCTGCTCCAGGGAAGGAAGAGAGCCAGCGCCGTAAGACAAACAAAATATCCATGCCTCACCGGGATTCGAACCCTGACCCAAGTCAGACGAATGAGCAAAAGCCATCGCTTAGACCACTGCGCCACCGGGGCGGCGGACAAATGTTGGTTCTGATGTTTTTGAAAATCAGACATTGTACCGTTACATAACATAGTGCAAGAAACTTGTAAAAACGTGACTCCCACAGTTGCTTAAATTTCTGTAAATATATCCAAAAACTTATAATAACATGTCGAAAACATGTTTCGCTTATTCCTTAAAATATTGCTGTTTTAAGTGTAAATGTTGGCTAAACTAATACGTGAAGGAACTGTTAGAACAGTTTTATGTTGGAAGAGTCAAATTTCACATTTCACTAAAGTCTTAGAAAAAAATGTATATATAAAGAAAAATGTGAAGTAATTGTTGTGCGTGTCCAGAATATATTTAATGACGTTCCAGACCGGGTCTTCGGGCTCAGTTCTCCTCTGCTTAGAGAAGAAACTTCGCGTTTAGTTCTCGAGCGATATTTGTTCGAATTTTTGTGAGCGTGATGAGTTCTGACATTAGAAAACAATCGAAGAAGGTCATCTGCAGTGTACACTGCTGATGAACAATACAAAATAAATGCAGGAACAGGAAAATTTTATATTTATGAAACTGATGACACAACATAGCAAAAACATTAATCTGTATTTGTTTTTTTCATTATAATTGGTTGTCGGAAAAGTCATAACGTATTTTGGCACCCGTTGGCCGGTTTTGGAAGTAATGGAGGCATGGCAGCTCTGTTATTGCTATGGCATTCGCCAGGTGCCAGTTCTAGCTGCAGTCTAAAAGGAATAGTGAGCGATTTGGTTGATTTGCGGAGATTTGACATCAAGTTGAAGATGGAAGAATAAACTGTGCATTTTCGCCATATTTTACTGTTTTACTTCCGCGCGCGTCAAGCTTGTGAAAAGTTGCGTAAAGTGTACAGTGATAATGCTCTACATGAACGTCAGTGCCAGGGGGTTCGCAAACTTCCGTGCTGGTGATTTTGACCTCAACGATGCTGCTCGGTCCGGAAGGCCCACCGAGGTTGATGACGACCAAATCAAAGCATTGATCGAGTCAAACCCACGTTACACGACACGAGAGATTGTAGACACATTGCACATCCATCATTCCAGAGATCACGACCACCTGAAGAAGCTGGGATACGTAAGCAAGCTCGATGTGTGGGTTCCTAGTGAGCTCAAAGAAGCTCAATTGACGGTGCGTATAATCATCTGCAATATGCTCACTAAACATGAGGAAAGCGACCCTTTTTGGAAGCGACTGATAACTGGAGACGAAACGAGGATTGTGTACAACAATGTGCTGCGCAAATGGTCTTGGTCCCGACGTGCTGCTTCGCCTCAAACTACATCCAAAGCAGACATTCATCAGCGGAAGGTTCTGGTTTCAATGTGGTGGGATTTTAAAAGTGTCGGGTTTTTCGAGCTCCTACCACGAAACCAAACAATCAATTCGTATGTGTACTGTCGGCAATCGGACAGTTTGAACGAATCCATCATCCAGAACTCGTTCATCGTAAAGGTGTTGTGTTACATCACGACAACGCGTGACCACACACAAGTTTGATCACCCGCCAAAACTTATTGGAGCTTGGGTGGGATGTGTTGCCACACCCAGCATGCTCGCCTGACCTTGCGCCTTCAGACTTCCACTTGTTTTACTCTCTTCAACATTCCTTGCGTGGTATAACGTTCAATTAGGATGAGGCTGTACACCAGCACTTTGTATAGTTTTTCGCCACGAAAGACAGGTTCTTCTATGAACGAGGCATTCTGCAGCTCACTGAAAGATGACAAAAGCTTATCGAACAAAACGGGCATTATGTCATTGATTGATCTTTGTTCTTTCTATCAATAAATGACTTTTGCAAAACATGGTTAAAATACGTCATAACGTTTCCGACAACCCAATAATTACAAGAAACAAAGCAAATGCCATTTGGACACTGGTCCAAATTTATAAGGACAACTTGCCCTTTCATGTATAAACATAATTAATTTTACAATATTATAACATTTAATAGGTGGTATGGCCAGCTTTGTTCTCTAGACACTGAGCCATTCTGTTAGGCACACTTCCAAGGATTTCCCGTAAATACTGAGGAGTGATCTTGTCTCATGCTACTAAGACTTCCTTTTCACGCAGGAACAGTGAAAAATTGTCTGCCATTAGCATATACCAATTTAACCATTGCACCCCAAATATTTTGAATGTTGTTCAAGTCTAGAGAATTGGGTGGCCAGTTCAGAACACGGACGTTAATGTCCGAAAACTATTGTTTACAAACTCGCGATAGGGCATTGTTCTGCTGAGCTGAAAGATGAAATTTTCACCACCTAAGGGCCACGAATATGCTAATAGGTGTTGATCTAACACTTGGATATACCGTTCCGAATTCATACTTGAGGGTATCAGGACTAAATCGGTCTTACCATTAGCAGACACACCATTAACGACGAACCACCTTGATGTCGCCTCAATGTCACATCTTTTTTTTTGCGGAGATCATGCCAATAATAGTGTAGGCCGTCTGGGCCATCTAAATTAAAAGTTTTTTGTCGGAAAAATTAATTTTATCTCACCTGATGTTATTCTGCATCCACTGGAGTTCAGCTGCTTTCCTTATCTCGTTACGTCTTGGAGTGAAGGCGTGTCTCGCTGTCGTTTCAAGTATTTGACCACGGTTGAGGTGTACAGCACACGTGAAACATTTTGACGGGAAACATTGACGGCTTTGGAGCCAGCAATTTCTTAACAAGACATTTTTTTCCTGGTTGCCATGGACATGGTGCGTCGAATATGCGTTGACGGCAGCTTTCGTTTGCGCCCGGAACGCTTTGTAACGGATCCATTGATACCTCTTTACATTGCATTTTCTACGGCACCTTTTGACTGTTTAATTGCAACAGCTGTCTCACGATATGATTTCCCTTCACCACGAAGTTTCCATATCTTTCGAACCTCTACTGCAGTTAACTCCTTTCTGCGAGGCATTCTGTTATTACGCAAAACGACATATGCAATGTCTTCGAGAACACGTTCTCCTACGCAGATATTGCTCTTATTTGCATAACACATGCACGTCATGGACGTTTATTCGTTTTTCTTTGAACTTCTTTTCGTGTCCTTATATTTATGGACACCTTAAAAAACATAAAAAAAGATTTTACTACCTTTCTAAAAGTTGTCTGAGGTTTCAAATCTGACGTTTGAAACTCATGTAGGTTCGGTATTCTACGTCATGTGCATAATGCGTCAATGTGCGATTTCGTGTACTTATCTGCAAAATACGACTGTCCTTATAATTATGAGCAGCAGTGTATACACAGCTATTTGAAATAGCTCGTTACTTCCAAAATTTAGCTCGTTACTTCCACTAAGTTGTCTAAGCGCTGGCTGGCCAATCTTCCGTGTTGGGTCCGGGTTCGAATCCTGGTGACACATGAATGTTCTGCTTGGCTAACAGCACTGGCTTTCCCTTTAATTGGAACAAATTTCCCTGAGTTATGGACTCCTGATTGCTTACAGCTGAACAAAATATCGTGTTGCGCAGGGTGGTCGTTAACGTTCCCTCTATACAAATTTCCCTGAGGTATGGACTCCTTATTGATTACAGCGGAACAAAATATCGTGTTGTGCATAATGGTCGTTAACGCCCCTCCGTACAAATTTCCCAAAGGTATGGACTCCTGATTGCTTACAGCTGATCAAAATATCGTGTTGTGCAGGGTGGTCCTTAACGTCCCCTCCATACAAATTTCCCTGAGGTATGGACTCCTTATTGATTACAGCTGAACAAAATATCGTGTTGTGCAGGGTGGTCGTTAACGCCCACTGCATAAAATTTCCCTGAGGTATGGACTCCTGATTGCTTACAGCTTAAAAAAATATCCTGTTGTGCAGGGTGGTCGTTAACTCCCCCTGCATAAAATTTCCCTGATGTATGGACTCCTGATTGCTTACAGCTGAACAAAATATCGTGTTGTTCAGGGTGGTTTTTAACGTCCCCTCCATAAAATTTACCTGAGATATGGACTCCTGGTTGCTTACGGCTGAACAAAATATCGTGTTTTGCAATGTGGTCGTTAACGCCTCCTCCATAAAATTTTCCTTTGGTATGGACTCCTGATTGCTTACATCTGAACAAAATATCGTGTTGTGCAGGGTGGTCGTTAACGTCCCCTCCATACAAATTTCCCTGAGGTATGGACTCCTGATTGATTACAGCTGAACAAAATATCGTGTTGTGCAGGGTGGTCGTTAACGTCCCCTCCATACAAATCTCCCTGAGGTATGGACTCCTGATTGATTACAGCTGAAAAAAATATCGTGTTGTGCAGGGTGGTCGTTAACGCCCACTGCATAAAATTTCCCTGAGGTATGGACTCCTGATTGCTTACAGCTTTAAAAAAATATCGTGTTGTGCAGGGTGGTCGTTAACGCCCCATGCATAAAATTTCCCTGATGTATGGACTCCTGATTGCTTACAGCTGAACAAAATATCGTGTTGTTCAGGGTGGTTTTTAAGGTCCCCTCCATAAAAATTACCTGAGATATGGACTCCTGGTTGCTTACGGCTGAACAAAATATCGTGTTGTGCAATGTGGTCGTTAACGCCTCCTCCATAAAATTTTCCTTTGGTATGGACTCCTGATTGCTTACATCTGAACAAAATATCGTGTTGTGCAGGGTGGTCGTTAACGTCCCCTCCATACAAATTTCCCTGAGGTATGGACTCCTGATTGATTACAGCTGAACAAAATATCGTGTTGTGCAGGGTGGTCGTTAACGTCCATTCCATACAAATCTCCCTGAGGTATGGACTCCTGATTGCTTACAGCTGAAAAAAATATCGTGTTGTGCAGGGTGGTTGTTAACGTCCCCTCCATAAAAATTACCTGAGATATGGACTCCTGGTTGCTTACGGCTGAACAAAATATCGTGTTGTGCAATGTGGTCGTTAACGCCTCCTCCATAAAATTTTCCTTTGGTATGGACTCCTGATTGCTTACATCTGAACAAAATATCGTGTTGTGCAGGGTGGTCGTTAACGTCCCCTCCATACAAATTTCCCTGAGGTATGGACTCCTGATTGATTACAGCTGAACAAAATATCGTGTTGTGCAGGGTGGTCGTTAACGTCCATTCCATACAAATCTCCCTGAGGTATGGACTCCTGATTGCTTACAGCTGAAAAAAATATCGTGTTGTGCAGGGTGGTTGTTAACGTCCCCTCCATACAAATTTCCCTGAGGTATGGACTCCTGATTGCTTACAGCTGAAAAAAATATCGTGTGTGCAGGGTGGTCGTTAACGTCCCCTCCATACAAATTTCCCTGAGGTATGGACTCCTGATTGCTTAGAGCTGAACAAAATATCGTGTTGTGAAGGGTGGTCGTTAACGCCCTCTCCATAAAATTTCCCTGAGATATGGACTCCTGGTTGCTTACAGCTGAACAAAATATCGTGTTGTGCAATGTGGTCGTTAACGCCTCCTCCATAAAATTTTCCTTTGGCATGGACTCCCGATTGCTTACGTCTGAACAAAATATCGTGTTGTGCAGGATGATCGTTAACGTCTCCTCCATACAAATTTCCCTGAGGTATGGACTCCTGATTGATTACAGCTGAACAAAATATCGCGTTGTGCAGGGTGGTCGTTAACGCCCCCTCCATACAAATTTCCCTGAGGTATGGACTCCTGATTGATTACAGCTGAACAAAATATCGTGTTGTGCAGGGTGGTGGTTAACGTCCCCATCCATACATATTTCCCTGAGGTATGGACTCCTGATTGAATACAGCTGAACAAAATATCGTGTTGTGCAGGGTGGACGTTAACGCTCCCTCCATTCAAATTTCCCTGAGTTATGGACTCCTGATTGATTACAGCTGAACAAAATATCGTGTTGTGCAGGGTGGTCGTTAACGTCCCCTCCATACAAATTTCCCTGAGGTATGGACTCCTGATTGCTGATAGCTGAACAAAATATCGTGTTGTGCAGGGTGGTCGTTAACGTTCCCTCCATACAAATTTCCCTCAGGTATGGACTCCTTATTGATTACAGCGGAACAAAATATCATGTTGTGCATAATGGTCTCCATACAAATTTCCCAGAGGTATGAACTCCTGATTGATTACAGCTGAACAAAATATTGTGTTGTGCAGTGTGGTCGTTAACGTCCGCTCCATACAAATTTCTCTGAGGTATGGACTCCTGATTGATTACAGCTGAACAAAATATCGTGTTGTGCAGGGTAGTCGTTAACGCTCCCTCCATACAAATTTCCCTGAGGTATGGACTCCTGATTTTTTACAGCTGAACAAAATATCGTGTTGTGCAGGGTGGTGGTTAACGTCCCACTCCATAAAATTTCCCTGAGGTATGGACTCTTGTTTGCTTACAGCTGAACAAAATATCGTGTTGTGCAAGGTGGTCGTTAACGCACCCTCAATAAAATTTCCCTGAGGTATGGACTCCTGATTGCTTACAGCTGAACAAAATATCGTGTTGTGCAGGGTGGTCGTTAGCGTCCCCTCCATAGAAATGAGAAACACGCTGGAAATTTCGATAATGGATTAAATACTGTAATATATATGGTTATTTTAAGAATGCCTAGCATAAGGACTTTCGTTATGCGTTGCAATGTGAACAAACTTGAATCTGCACGCTAGAGCAGCTAAAATGTTTAGCATTCTCTTACTTCACTAGTTTCATCTTAATTACCAGCACACACCCTGTATGAACGGCATTGTAACAGTTGGAAGTTTGAAATAAAAGCACTATAAGTGACAATCATATCATCTTTTTCTTGAAAACAATCCAAGCGAACTGTTGCCGATTATCTTCGCATTAGGAGAGAGAACGCCAAGAATATATTTAATTTTTTTTTATATTTATCATTTCTGACCAAAAAGAGCATGAATGAAAATAACACACTGTTAGTCAGAAAAATAAACATACTTTTCCATTTTTTTCCAGTTTGAGTATACTTCCATTATCCATTTTTGTTATAACTGATTTTCGCATGTGTTGTACCAAGACATTTAGTGTATGGAGAAATATTAATTCAGTACGTGAAGTTACTTTCGCAGTTTAAAGAAATCACGGTAGTTAAGTCGTCAGCATTTTTATTTAGAGAAGGAAAGGCTCCAGTGATTTGAGAATCACGGAGGAAGTCTTAAAAGAAAGCAGTTGACTTTTCCTCCATTTCTGTAGTATGTATTCTTTGAAGCTCCGAAAATATTACAAACTAAATATAACTACCCCGGAAGTCACCGCATTTTATGAATAACAATACACTGGTTTTAAATCTGGTTTGGCAAGAGGTGTAAACCAATCTGTTCGTCTTCTGGTACTGACTTCGCGATGTTCCGCAACGGGCAGGAACGTTTTGAGACCAATCCATCGTAAGTAATTATCCCATTAGTTATTTTCCAAGCATAGTAGATTTGAAGGAGGGGTCTGACCGAAATTAGGAAGGGAGTGTCTGACCCCAGGCCTTAAACAACCTTCAAAAACAGATTTATAAGATATTTTGGCTAGAGTGCCAGAAAGGAAAATGGCACGGAAGCGCTGAGATAGGGGGTTGGAAGACGCCCTTATTTATTATCGGGGGCCAGTACCGGGGTCTGATGGCTTAACGTGCCCATCCGACGTACGACTGATATTTAGTATTTCGAGCGTTCTTACTGGCCTGGAATTGAACCTGAGTATTTGAAATCAGAAACAGATGATATTCTTAAGTAATGCAATGAGGCACTCCTGCCAGATTGGGAAGTCGATCGAGTTCGAAAAGGTTAAGACACAGTGTATGATTGTCAGGTGGTGCAGCTCAGAAAACAAAAATCACATGTTAATGTCCCGTGTCGCTAGACGGCATGATGAACATGTGGGCCGATGTTCGCTACAATAGATGCTATTTTATTGGGCGATGGGGTAGATGTTTTCGTTTTTTAAGAATTCTACTTTGCTTGGAATTGAAAAAACAAAAACAGAAACGCTTTGTGAACGTGAAATATTGTGCCTATCACGTGGGATAATGGTATACATCTCACAATAAAATTTAGGTTTGACGTAAGCCTAGGATGCTTACGTTTGGTTGCTGGAAATCGTAGGACACTTGAAACAATGGCAAGCACACGTAGATAAATACTTATTTTTCGTTAGTTTGTTCTTTTTTTTTTTTTTTTTTTTTTTTACTTTTAGTAAAAGCTATTTTACGTTGGAAAAAACTGTTGACCTCCCTTTTGAACTTAATGTTCTACATATAAAAAATGAAAGTAACCCACATAAATGCTTCGAAGCATGATTTAATTTACTGATAAATAACATATCTTACACATTTATGTAATTTTTGAGCGTAACCATACTAATATATAAGGGCCTAAGCATGTGCTGGGGACTGTGCTGCAGAGTGTGCCACGGAAATAACCTCTGCGAAAAAAGAATGCAAATATTCGTATACAAAAGTGTATTTACAGAGCAAGTTATATTTTTTCATTACTAATTACAGAGGGTCTTCGAATATGCACCCATTAGTTTGTAAAGAACTGCTGGCTACGTTGAACCCTTAGTTCCGGTTTATTGTATGCAGTCACCAGCCTAAGGATATGATATACAATAAAATGTTTTACTGGGAAAATGTGGCTTGATACAGTTTAGTATACACAGTTTCACTTGAGATACACTCTCGCCCTTCCATCAGTAGCCACTTAAAAGCTATCATTGCCCGTAGGTGGTTCTCTCTACATGAGTGATGGGAGTTGAGGGGTTCCACACACGTACGTGGAAAACGGCCAAAGGAATATACCCATCCAGTGGATCCCTCTCATTCCTCGAGTGTACTACAATAGCTCTGCGGTATCAGCTCCGGGTTCACGTCCCACACGGGTTATTCGTCGGCTGATTTTTGCGAAGTCTCAAGTCGGATTTGAGTGTGCTTGTGGATTACCGCATGCAGTTTAACAAATTGTACTCTCAATGTTCATTTAGAACGAACAGCAGCATAGCAACCCATTTGCAGTGTTGGAATATACCACCATATTTCACTGATTACTCA
Source organism: Macrothele yani (assembly GCA_039090855.1). NCBI lineage: Eukaryota > Metazoa > Arthropoda > Arachnida > Araneae > Macrothelidae > Macrothele > Macrothele yani. The sequence continues at coordinate 36,003,208 of CM077032.1, read as the reverse complement.
TTTTAAATGTTCTTCGTAGATATAGAAATATATTTTCACACTTTCGGTTTTTCGCTAGAAAACCTAACTACGTTTAATGTTGAATATGAAAGTTCTCATTCGTTTGAAACCTTAGCACTTGTTTATCTAACCTGCGGTTCCTCTCTTCTGGTGAAGACATTGGAAATATATGTCGTACACATCCGTAGGCGGCACAGCGTAAATTTTACTACCCTCATTTGCATGTTTGTAGCTCTGCCACGTGTTGTTAACAATGGAGCATACATGGCAAAGGCAACATGCATCATAGTAATGGTCTCATTAGAAACGCATAAGCTACATTTATATGCAAATCTAAGCAAGAACAATTTCACTGGTTTTAAGAAATTAATATGATGCACGAGGCTGATAGTCATATGAACCAAATTTGGCATCTCAAATAACTATCAATTTCCTGAGAGATCATAAAAAACATTGCAGGCTTATGCGTCTATTATCTTAAGCCGTAGTTAAAACGGTAAACCCAGTTTTACGCTGTCAGTTGATATCTCAAGATCAAATTGAATGTGAACACTTGTACCAAATATCGTCTGTACGTTACAGCAGATTTTGTACAAGAGGGATTCTTGTGCTTCGAAGGAATATCTAGAGCGCTGTTAAAAGTCATGCTACTTAAAATTTATATTCCGCTTTTAACGAGAAATGCTGAGCAGTTTACCTTATATATTTAAATAAATATTATAAGTTGTATTTTCAAAATGATGAATAACAAGTAAAGCATTGTAATGTTAAGCAGTTTGGAAACCTTTCTACATTTTTTTAGAGACACTTCTTTTTTCGAGAAAAAATTTATATGTTTCACATTTGAGTCTGTCAACTACACCATGGGGGAAACTTAAAAAAGCATCCGTAATTACTGTGAATATAGGTGGCATTCGAATTTGTTTTCTGTACCTCAATATGTTTTGGTTCATTCTATTTCTCGGCTGTTTTGCAAAGAAGGAAATCAAATGAACTTATGTACGACCGCCGTGAGCAGCAGAATGGCCTATACACAGAGGAGGGGATTCAGAGGTGAATCTTCCATAGAGCCCCATGACAGCAATTTGGCTCCGAAGATCTCAATAGAACAGCGCGCCAGTGGATGGACTTGTAACTAAAACATCGAAATGTAACCACCTGCCTTTTTTTAAGAGTTTACAACTGTTTCCTCCATGCTACGTATATAGCCACTGGTACAGAGAATATCGTGACAGAGAATATCGTAGTTTCATCTAAGACCACAGGGGCGCGAACTTAAACACGAGAGATGGAATCTGTCTCTCTTCTTCCTCTGTGGTGCTATAGGCAGTAATGTGTCCTTCATTATAAGGCCACTGTATTCAAGGAAGGAACAGTACCAGCTGTACAATAAGCACAACATCTATGAGGCACCGTGACACATCCTCATTCTTAGGGGCTGAAAGCCGGCACCAGGAACCGTTCGGCCACTTGAGAAGCTAAGTATGATTCCTTGCTTCCTATACGATAAGGAAAACGGGGCGGCAATTACGTATTTTCAAGGTTTGGTTGTATTGACTTCCTTTTACAGTTGTTCTGCTGAGGGGGCTTTTGGATTGCCCCGCGTCATTATTAGTAATAAGGGTAATCACTCGAATCTCAAAAACTATGTTTTCCCAGTATTAGAGAAAACACAGGCTCGCTATTCGAGGATGGGCGTTGTGTTTCACCCAGCCGACGTTCCGTGTATCGGGGTCCGCTGAGTGCCGCAATGTTTTAAAGTAATCGTCTAGCTTTTCATTTCTTTTTGAATAATTCGTTAACTTACAAATTTTGATTTGTTTACTAGCACTGATGCGTAAGTTACTCAGTATTGCACTGGAGGATTTTTCTGAACATTCATCCCCAAATCATTTATTCACACATCCAACACTCAATCGTTATTAACCTTTTTTTTACTTTACAAAATTGTACACTCAAATGAAATGTAGCCGACTCATAATAACGGGAAAATAAAATATGTTTATTTTGCCTGATGAAGGCTTGAAATCTAGTAAAATATATACTCATTCATATGAAAATGTTTGAAGACCCTTTTAGCAAAATTATTTATTTAAAGGTTAACTTTAATTTCTTATTTTCATTTAATATAATTCTGAAATATTTCGAAACATAATTTACTAAAAATGATTCCCTATACTACACAATTTCCTGCTCTGATCAATGGTATTTACTTTACTCAACCATTTCATTATTCTTCTATTTCTGCCCTACTTTTCTCAGCATTAGTTTGGAGCTGGTTTTACTTTCAACCTTAACTTAGTCTATTTCTGCCCTACTTTTCTCAGCATTAATTTAGAGCTGGTTTTACTTTCAACCTTAACTTAGTCTATTTCTGCCCTACTTTTCTCAGCATTAATTTAGAGCTGGTTTTACTTTCAACCTTAACTTAGTCTACTATGCTCTTCTTTAATTTTCGGTTCAACATACTAATTATGTAAACAAGAGGAAACTTTAAGGTCGGATTATCCTACCTTCTATCCCACGATGAGGGCTGGAATATCATTCTAGCGAAGTTTTTATGCTATCTCCTCTCTTCCCGAAGTGCTTATGCCAACTCTGACTTCTGTCATCCTTCTTTCGCAGTATTCATGCTATCTCCTCTCTTCCCGAAGTGCTTATGCCAACTCTGACTTCTGTCATCCTTCTTTCGAAGTATTCATGCCGACTCCTATAATTCTCTCGCTCCTCTTCCTGACCTACCAAAAATTTTTTCTTCCCGGATCCTCCTACCAATTTACAGATTGGTCAAACAATTATCATTTCCCGATCTGATTTGCTCTGGGTTTCCCGCCATTTCTCTGACTTGCCATCCTTCGCCCCGTCCAAAATCTGTGTCCGCCCTCAAATTCTAGGAACTTCGTTGCCTACGGATCTCTGAGGTCGTAAATCTTACTATCATAAAACTGCTATAGTTTTCCTTGGCCTGGCGTCAAGCTATTCTTTTCTTCCAGACCTGGTGCATCAAATCTCAAGACGACTGGCGCCGAGCTCCAATAAAATGTCTACCCGCTATTTCTCTGACTTGAATTACTATGTCTTACCCAATATTGCTGGCTCGTAGCAGTTAGGGAAAGGATGCCCCGCGGTCCCATGCCACAGCAAGCGGACTGCTGGAAACCCTTCGACTCTGAGAGAAAGAGGGAGAGGGTGGGGTGGGGGTGAAGGGGAAGAGCGGTACTTTCCTGACCTTCCTAGGCGCGAACCCACGGAAGAAAATCTAAGGGGAAAATTAAATTGTGAAATGCAGAGCGTCTGAAGAGCGTGAAGTTTATAAAATCCTTATTTTAATAATTCTTACACCAGCTCCCCAAAATCTCTCCCATTCATTTGATTAATTTTTTTTCCATTTCTTTTCCGCTTTTCCGATTACTTCTCAATTTCCAATACAGTGAAAAGGTGCGCACTCGCTCCCGAGTGATGCAACATTATCTCCCTTCGCAGAATTGAAAGACTGAAATCAGGGCAAGAAGACCCTGAGTTAGAATATCCCGTCTTCATTATTTCTGCCGACGCCCTACGTTGATCAGAGCAAGTAAATAACATAATCACATACATCACACTGCAATACATAAATGCACAATTTTTAGAGTTAAATGACTATAAAGAATGGTTATTAGGGTCTTGCATAAATAATTGAAATATATGTACAGGTAGTCACTTTTTTTTTTTTTTCATTAGTAATTGACGATGACAAGTAACACACTGCTTAGGTATGAATCATCTAAAAAGTGTTTGTTTTTTTTTTTTTTTCGTGAACGCACCATGCGCTTATCAGCATCGCACAACAATTAGAGTAGTGTTTTTTTTTTCGTGAACGCACCATGCGCTTATCAGCATCGCACAACAATTAGAGTAGTGTTTTTTTTTTTTTTTTTTTTTTCTTTCACTTTATCTGGTGCTCAGATTCAGCACAGAATTCGAAATCAGTGGACACTACGGTCACACTTGGAATGTCACACCACCTATTCCATAAATTCCAGGATAAGTGTACTTCACAGTTTTATAATACAATGTCCAAGACCACCACATTGAGTGGTCCGAGGTAACGTCATCTCCGTTGCTCAGTTCCACACAGAATACATGAAATTGTCCGCTCCAGTCACTCTGAGTAGCATTTGCCGTATTCCGTCCGTACCTTCCCGCAGTTCGTTGATCAGTTTGAATGCAGCGACGGTTGTTCAGTTCGAATGAAGCGTCGGTAACTTCAAGTGCCGCTGAAGTTCCTGATTAATGTTATTTGCACAAATTTATAGCACTCGCTCCTTCAGGCGAAGCCTTTTTTACGAAAACCGCAGACAGTATATCGTCTACACCAATGACAGTAGAGGTCCTTTATACCTCCACAAATAGCAGTAACAACGCGAACTGATGCTGCCAACACTACATAGTTCATGCACTGTTGATTCCGAACGGCTTGCACAACACTATTATCGTAATATTTCTACTGGAAGCTCCTTCTTTCGACGCTTTTCCGTCCTCGGATATTGACTGTCAGAGGAAAGAAAATTTTCCTCTTTTCTTTTCGCTGCGTCCAGAGTCCTGGCAGACTCACTGCGCTTTGTACGCAAATTCCACTGAGAGGATGAGATCACTCACTTTCACAAGTCCCTTTGTCATCTCTCTGTGGCGCTTCCACTGTCCCCACAATAGTGGTAGGAACGCTCACACTCTGGAGAATTGATTCTTTCATTCATAAGCAATGTCTGTCAAAGGGCATTGTCCCACAGGAATGTATATTTAGTGTTCTTTTCTCCTTTTTTTTTTTTTTCTTTCAAAGCAGCGGTCCGAATACCTCGACACGGACAGCTATTGGGATGAAGCTGCTATATGTGTCTGCACATAGTCTCTGCTTTGCATGTAGCCACTACTCTGGTTATTGCTGACCTAGCCCTGTAAAAAAAACTTCAGCATAGAAATAGCACACTCCGCCATACGGTTCCTCTTTTTTTTTTTTTTTTTCTCGATTATTGTTAGAATTATGCCTAATCTGTTTAACCTTTCCTTCTGGAAATCAATATGAGCATAGTAGAACAAGCTTATATCAAACTAACACATATCTTTTTTTTTTTTTTCGTGAATCCGTGGATTCTTAACATTACCTTGGCGCACGGCCACTAATCTCCTCGTTTTGACTCAGCTCTCCTTTTCTCTTTGCTTCTATTTTATTTTATTCACTTATTTCTTTTTATTATTATTATTATTATTATATATTGTATTTTATTTTTCTTTTATCCTTTCATGTAAGTGTGCATTTTTGCGATTACGATTACAAGGAAATGACAAGAAATTTCGATGCTCTATAATTAAGCCAAAATCACTCAATCATTCACACACACACATCCATTTCACACATCACCTTCACCTAAACAAAAATTTATTCCTGAAACTCCCATCGTCGGCGCGCAGAATGTACACGACCATGCTTCCGAATCAACACTGAATTTTCGCATAAGACACTATTTCTTCCATTTAACTACTTTCCCCTTTTGTGATTTATACTTTTACTTTAAAATATTCTCCTTTATTTGTTTTACTAACTGCTTAAGTGTTTAGCCCTCTACATCGATTTCGCTCTAAACACCCTTTTCTTTAGCTGGGTCTGAGAGAAACCCCTTGCTTGCGTTCGGGGGTCATATGAAGTCACCCCTTTCGCTCAGGTACTCACGCCAAAAGCTGGGAGTCAATCTTGACCTTTCCACCCAAGGTTATTACAACCCGTTTCCTGCTTGCCTTTTCTGGTCCTTTGAGGCTTGGGGGTGTAGGAACGATAGGAATTACTTCCTGTCGCCGTTTCCTGTCTTTACTCCTTCGCTCCAGAAAGGAAGCCCCGTTGACTCTGCCACGCTTTTTTTTTTTCATTCTTCTAAAAGACACGCCGCATGGTCTTACGTTCTGGTACGTTATGGTCAGATACCCTTTGCCAAAGTGCCTTGACCATAATGTCACCCAATATATTTTTTTTTCTTTCTACCTTATTTCCTTTACACATGTTTTTTTTTTTTTTTTCTCAGCTACATTATTTGGATTACACTGGATACACACAAGGTAAGTGAACCTTTATTTTTCGTAGGGTATCCCAGGCGTGCTCCGAATTATTATCTCTCCCATTCATTATTCTTAGCCTAGTGAAACCGCTATTTTCTGCTTAACTGCCCTAAGCAAATCTCCCAAAAGGTAATACTCTCCTGATATCCTCTACTCACGTGCTTGTCAAGAAAATTACTAATTTGCTTTACAATACCGAGAATATATATCATTACTGAACTGATCGAAGAATTAGCGATGAATTATTCATTCGCTACTGTAAACTGCGAAATGCTGTCGAGAGTTGACATCGCTAACTATTCTTACTATCTTTACTACTCAAAATTGATATGCAACTGAATGTGCTAACTTTTAATAAGTATTGGTGACAATTATTATTCTATTATATAAGTGCCTCCCACAGCAGAATGTCCATCTAATAAAATTCCGAACACTACGGATACTACTCTGATGCGAATTACTGTTATTACCTTTATTCTTATCTAGGTAACTGAAATTTACGCATAAATAAGTTGATACTACTTAACCTATTTGGACAATTATGTTAATCAATAATCAACGTAGCGAACATAATTTTAACCTGAAAGCACTGAACTCAATCATTTTTCTCCTGCAACTAAAGTACCTAAACTATTCCTGGCTGATGAGTACTTGCCTTTCACGCAATCAATATATGCACTGATAGAACTGTTGGATATTCAAAGTTACACCTTCCCAATTTATCGCATGAGAATTAACAATTACAAGTGATATACGCAGTGAATTAGAAGAAATATACCTGAAGTAAAGTGACAATTATCATAAAGTGTGAACAAATCATTAACATTATTTGCAAAAATGTTTTCAGAGGAAAAAAAAATATTTTCTCTAAATTTTATCCCACAAGTTACCCAACCTTTACGAATGCGTCCGTGAAGACAAAATAACTCTGACACACAGGTTTTTTTTTATACAATGAAATTTGATACCATACTCTGGTTATCAATAATACCCTGCTGTGCTAAACCTGCTGAATTGCCAATACTGAGTGCGATTTAAAATGTAGGCTTCTACTGATTTTGAATTTCAGCGTTCACAACCAAAATTGAGCACTCAAGTTTTTTTTTCGGCTCTCCGCTTCTGCCTAGCTCTCCATGCTATACCCAAGATTCCTGGGATGTTCGTCGTACCTCAGCATATTTCGGATACACATACCGTACAGTATCATCATTCGAATTTTCTGCTGTCGAGTTCTCGCTTACGTTCTGAATATCCTGTAAGCAATTTTCCGCCTGCTCGATCCACGATTCTCCCGATGATTTAGGTGCTAGCTTCAGTTGAGCAATAAATTTCCCTATTAACTCAGCCTTGTCCGTGGCTCCAAACTTTTGATTCCTTTTAGCCATCTCCTGCTGCTCTGGTTTTGTGACACTCACACCTTCCGGTATATTGCTATATACTGGAGTATACACCGTTTTAGGCTTCGTAACATGATTCACGGTCGGCTCTGGTTGCGAGTTACGGTTTCTCAGCATGTACGGTTCTCTAAGGAACGGCGTCCTTCTCACCTTTTCGGCGATCGGATTGCTAGCTTGCTGAGGCGTGCTCTGCACTGCCACCGCTGTCGGCGTAACCTCCAAATCAAATTGAGGAATAAATTCGTACTCTTCTGTCGAATCCGAATGAGCTGTTAAATCTTCTAACTCCTCATTATCGTTTTCTGCTTCTTCGACGTGCTCTCGCTCCGGTGAGTTATTCTCTAGGTGATGTCTCCGTAGAGGTGCTTTGAATACGCGGTTCTTATGCACTACCTGTTGTTTCCTCTCGTCCTTCAAAGATACTAGTCGCACATTGACGGCTGATGGAAAAGACACAATTTTCCACTCACCGCTGTTTTTTCTGGCAATTTTATCAGAAAGACCACGGTCGATATAAGGCGTATGCAAAAATACTCTGTCACCAATTCTCAGGTCCTTTTCTCTGGCAAACCTGTCTGCATACTTTTCCTGCTTTGCTGCAGCCTCCTGCAGATTTCCATGAACCAACTCGTAGGCTTTTCTCATCTTATTGTTGAATGCCTCTACATAATCCTCTTCACTATAATATGTTTGTCGGCGATTCGGAAGTAAAATGTCGGATGGAACCGTTAAATCTCTCCCAAACACCAAATAGCTTGGAGCATATTTGGTTGCTGAATGGTTTGTAGTATTATATGCTAGTCTTATCATAGGAATGTAGGTGTCCCAGTCGTCTTGTCTCTCATTAACTAGACAACTTAATGATTTGTTAAGAAACCTGTGGCTAGCTTCGTTTTGGCCATTACTCCAGGGTGCAAAGGATGTCGTATTCAATCTTCTTATGCCCAATCTTGCCAATAAATTGGTGAATACCTCAGAGATGAAGCATCCACCGTTATCTGACAAATTAGTTTCCGGCGTACCATAAATACTTATGACATGGTCGAAATATGCCCTTGCGACTGTAGTTGCTTTTTGGTCTGGCATAGGCACTAAAACAGCATACCTGGTGAACGAATCAATCATGACAAGTAGGTATTTATTTCCGTCAGCAGTTGTAGGATACGGGCCACAAATGTCTAAAGAAATTTTTTGAAAGGGGTAAGAACCCGTTTCCACTCGCTGCAGTTTCTCTACTCCTTTTAGTTTGTGGTTTGTCCTTTCATTACATTTTTCGCAAGAAGCTACATAATTTTTAACATCCGCATACAAGTTTATCCAAAAATAACGTTTTCTAACATAGGAGACAGTTTTGTCTCCGCCGAAGTGTCCTACCGAGGGAATATCATGACAACGTTTTAAAACTTCATGTATCATAGCGTGAGGAACTACAAGCTGCTCCCAAAATTCATCTCCAGATGCGCTCCTGTCAGGATATTGGAAATGATATAACAATCCTTCAGAGTTTAGGAAAAAACTATCCTTAACCCTATGTTTGCCTACTGGGATGCGTTGTTTTTCCAGCATGTCAATGATCGGAGCGAGATCGGCGTCTGCTCTTTGCAGTGCTTTAACACGAGCTGTTTCTGATTGGTCCTCTTCAGCGGTCAGAAGAGACACGCCCCTGATTTCTCCTTCAGCGCTCTCCGGTGACTCAACTCCGTGCTGCCTGCTCAAATAATCAGCCACGACATTTTGCTTCCCTTGTTGATACAAAATTTTGTAAGAAAATTCACTAAGAGCCATTCTCCACCGATTCAATCTGCTATTTGCGTCTTTGATATTTTGAAGATACGTAAGAGGACGATGGTCGCTAATCACATAGAACTCTTTTCCTAGTAAATAATGTCTCCAATGCTTTAGGGCACAAACTACGGCCAACATCTCCTTTTCGATAACTGGGTAGTTCATTTCGGCTGGATTTAATTTCCGTGACATAAATGCGATTGGCTGCAATATGCCATCAGATGAGTATTGTTCCAAGACCGAGCCCACTCCTGTATGACTTGCGTCACAGTGAAGGTAAAAAGGTTTGCTGTAATCAGGATGAATTAATACCGTGTCACTTAATAGACAATTCTTGATTTGAAGAAATGCTCGGTTGGCTTCTGGTGTCCAATTAAATTTCCCTTGTTTTGTCAAGTCGGTCATGGGTGCTACAATGTCAGAATAGGATGGTATAAATTTCCGGTAGTAATTGCATAAACCCAAAAATCCCCGTAAGCTCCTGAGAGTCTTAGGAGTTCCAAAAATATTGACCTTATGCAGATTACTGGGATCTGGACGAATTCCTTCTCCACTAACCACATGACCCAAAAATTTTACTTCCGTTTTCATAAATGAGCACTTGTCCGGCGTTAACTTCAAATGGTGTTCTCTGAGACGTTTAAAAACAGCTTCCAATTTGATAAGGTGTGTCTCTTCATCTTTTGACGCGATAAATATATCATCTATGAAACACATTATGTTAAAATCTGCCAATCCGTACAGAAGAGCATCACTCAATCTCTGAAAGCTATTCGGAGAAGTTTTGTAGCCAAAACACAACCTCTCGAATTGAAACAAGCCCCATGGGGTAGTGAATGCTGTTTTGTGCTTGTCGCGCTCCGCTATCTCCATCTGATTAAAGCCTGCTTTCATATCTAACGTGGTGAAGAATTTGTTGCCCTGAGCCTGCTCTAATAAGTCTTCTATTCTAGGCAAGGGATAGCTATCAGGTATAGCCGCTTCATTTAAAGCCCTGAAGTCTATACATAAACGAAATTGATGGGATGCTTTTTTAGCAACGAGCAACATTGGTGCTCTGTAGGGTGAAGCGCTCTCCGTAATAATGCCGGCATCCAACAAATCCTTGATTTGCTGTTGAGCTTCCTGCCTGAGGTGATGTGGAACTCTATACATTTTTCCTACGATTGGCACGTCCGTGTTCAGATTGATCTCATGGTAGAGTAAATTGCATTTACCTAACTCGCTCATAGAACGGGCAAAAACGTCTCTATAATTCATTATAAGAGAAGCGAGTGGTCGCCTCCACTTTGGATCCACTTCTTCAAGATTAAAATCCTTAGGAGTAAGCGGAGGTAATTTTTCTCTTTTACCCTCCTGGAGCGTCCCCGCATCAACGATAGGCTGAATGTACACTAACTTCGTGCTTTTTTTAAGGTGGAAGGGTTGCTCTGTTAAATTAGCCATTAAAACTGGAATTTTACCCGAGGTTCCTAGAGTATTCACTGAACGCCCTACCCTAACACATCCTTGACTAAATTTTTCCACTGGCTGCACTAACACTTGCCCTAAATAATTCCTCGAAAAAGGTGGGCAATTGACCCAAACGATTTTCTCTGCGCTCGGAGGAATTATTTCCTTCCTAATTAGCTTTCCTGCTTTGGTTTCATCCGGAGGATAAGTAATCTCTTTCCTCTTTATCTGCTCTTCTCTTCTCACCACTGGTGCAATCTTATTCACACGAGCTGCCCTACGTTTCTCTTCTCTACGCTGCTTACGGGCCCTCCTCTTCGATACCGGCGTTCTTCTCTCTAAAATCCCTGACCCTGCATCAAATGCAAAACCGTGGGCCTTTAGAAAATCCCACCCCAAGATAAGCGAATAATCTGGGTGCAACTTCTTCCGAGTAACGTGATAGGTATGTTTAACAACATCCTTCCCTATCTGTATCGGTAACTCATAACAGGCTGCTATTTCTAAAGGGGTTCCAGTTATTCCTGAGATTTTCATTAATGATTCCTGAGGCCTGCACTGCATTCTCTTACAAATCTCCTGCAACGCTGTAGGACACAAAATTGACACCCCTGCCCCAGAATCCAGTAAACTGCGATATCGATGTCCTGCAATTTTTACTTCAATCAGTGGCAAAGCTTCGTGCTCCTGGATTGAACAAGTGGTTAACACTACAGAGACCTTTTTCTTTCTATTTCTCCGGCCGAGAACGGTCCCGTTATCCCGACCTCCACCTAGTTTAAATTCCTCTGTCCTTGCCTCCTATCATTTGCTCTGCCAGAATAATTATCCTGGAAGTGCACCTGCTGATTCTGCCTACTATATCTTTCCACATCATTTCTCCTTGAATCGTATCCTCTATCCCGGAAATTTTCGTGTTCTGCTCCTCTATCGTAATTCGCCCTGCGCCCGCTAGGATAGCTGCGTCCTCGAGTTCCTCTTACATCTGGCGGAGGAGGCGAATGCACCGAGCGCCCTCCCGTAGGGAAATCCTGCTCCCGATGGCTGCCTTGGCTTAATGGGTTAGCCGTTCGCCTTTCCCCGGAAAAACCTTGCTCCCTAAAATTATTGTCTCCAGCATATCCATATCTCCTTGAATTATTTCCTACGTATCTATTACCAAAAGATGTTGGATTGCTAAGAGAACATTCCTTTAAAAAGTGGTTTGGGCTTCCACACCTAAAACAAATTTGGTTCGGATCCCTTCTATCTACTCTTTGCTGATTATTGTTTTCCTCTAGCCTTCTAATTCTTTGCACATGCTCCCGGTGTGTCCTCTCCGCTTGTTCTAACCTCCTGTTTAACTCCGTTGCTTCATTTCTCAACGTATTGACCTGTGATTCGTGGTCGGCCATCTGACGGGCAAGCAAGTTGCATAATTCAGATACCGCACTATCTGTGTTATCTTTCGGTACTCCTCTCCGAACTCTATCTTGGTTCCACTCTTCGGTGTCTGTTACGTTTACACTAGAGGCAATAAGTTCATTATTCTGCTCCTCTAAGGTCGCCCGCTTGACTGCTTCAGCGAAAGTGTTCGGTGCAAATGATAATACCGATCTTTTTAACTTCTGGTCTAGCCCGTTAAGGAATTGGGACATTTTTGCCTGGTCTGCCATTTCCCTTACCTCACGGTTCGACTGATCTACCTGCCCTAGGTATTGGTGAGCTAGCCCCCTCAATCTGGTCACGTATTCCGAAACTTTTTCTCCTGCTCTTTGACGGCACGTTGTAAACTTATGCATACGGACCATCACCGGTTGCTGGGATTCGAATCTTTCAATAATGGCTTCTTTGAACTTCTTATAACTGGTCTCCCTCCTGATATCAGCTACGTCTGTCAGAAATTGGCTTGCCGCTGCCCTGCATTTTGCTTTCGCCGCCAGAATTTTAACGGCGTCCGTCCATCCTGCTACCTCAGCCACACTATCAATCATCTCGAAAAATTGTTTTGCATTGATTCCCTCATCGGTATTTCCTGAAAAATTTGGCAAATAAGATAGCATTCCCGCCATTGATTGGATGGTTCTTTGAGTATTTCTAGTTGCGTCTACTTGTCTATTGCTGTCTTCTTGAATCTCGTTACTTTCTGCTCCCCTAGCTTCGTTTGAATTTTCCTCACCATCACTATCCCCCATCTTGATACAATTAGAATTCTTACTATTCCACCGACACTTTATTCAATAACAAAATTCCTTGCTACTCACTACCACATTTGCTACGCATATAAATACTCTGCAGTTACTACCCAACTAACTTCCTGCCTTGCTTACTAGTACCCAATTATTTTTCTCAATACTTACCTGAGGATCAAAACATAACTCTTAGGTCACCCCTAACCCAATTCGACATCTGGGGAAAATTCCCTATACTTATCATGAAGTACTGCACTTTACACACTATACAGAAATACAAATTATATACATACACTTATCAACTGAATGAAAAATTGAATTTTTCTCTTCTCGTTAACTCGTCGCCTATATATTTCCATTTAACCTTCATTTATTATTCCTATGTTGATTATTCCGAACTATTATCGTGAACTGTATTCTCATCACTAATATCAACCAACAAACAAATTTTTATTTTTTACTTTTAACTTCTAATATTTCCTTTCCAGTCCGCTATAAGTCATGGTTCGAAAAATCCTGGTGACACGGCACCATTTAATGCTGAGGGGGGCTTTTGGATTGCCCCGCGTCATTATTAGTAATAAGGGTAATCACTCGAATCTCAAACACTATGTTTTCCCAGTATTAGAGAAAACACAGGCTCGCTATTCGAGGATGGGCGTTGTGTTTCACCCAGCCGACGTTCCGTGTATCGGGGTCCGCTGAGTGCCGCAATGTTTTAAAGTAATCGTCTAGCTTTTCATTTCTTTTTGAATAATTCGTTAACTTACAAATTTTGATTTGTTTACTAGCACTGATGCGTAAGTTACTCAGTATTGCACTGGAGGATTTTTCTGAACATTCATCCCCAAATCATTTATTCACACATCCAACACTCAATCGTTATTAACCTTTTTTTACTTTACAAAATTGTACACTCAAATGAAATGTAGCCGACTCATAATAACGGGAAAATAAAATATGTTTATTTTGCCTGATGAAGGCTTGAAATCTAGTAAAATATACACTCATTCATATGAAAATGTTTGAAGACCCTTTTAGCAAAATTATTTATTTAAAGGTTAACTTTAATTTCTTATTTTCATTTAATATAATTCTGAAATATTTCGAAACATAATTTACTAAAAATGATTCCCTATACTACACAATTTCCTGCTCTGATCAATGGTATTTACTTTACTCAACCATTTCATTATTCTTCTATTTCTGCCCTACTTTTCTCAGCATTAGTTTGGAGCTGGTTTTACTTTCAACCTTAACTTAGTCTATTTCTGCCCTACTTTTCTCAGCATTAATTTAGAGCTGGTTTTACTTTCAACCTTAACTTAGTCTATTTCTGCCCTACTTTTCTCAGCATTAATTTAGAGCTGGTTTTACTTTCAACCTTAACTTAGTCTACTATGCTCTTCTTTAATTTTCGGTTCAACATACTAATTATGTAAACAAGAGGAAACTTTAAGGTCGGATTATCCTACCTTCTATCCCACGATGAGGGCTGGAATATCATTCTAGCGAAGTTTTTATGCTATCTCCTCTCTTCCCGAAGTGCTTATGCCAACTCTGACTTCTGTCATCCTTCTTTCGAAGTATTCATGCCGACTCCTATAATTCTCTCGCTCCTCTTCCTGACCTACCAAAAATTTTTTCTTCCCGGATCCTCCTACCAATTTACAGATTGGTCAAACAATTATCATTTCCCGATCTGATTTGCTCTGGGTTTCCCGCCATTTCTCTGACTTGCCATCCTTCGCCCCGTCCAAAATCTGTGTCCGCCCTCAAATTCTAGGAACTTCGTTGCCTACGGATCTCTGAGGTCGTAAATCTTACTATCATAAAACTGCTATAGTTTTCCTTGGCCTGGCGTCAAGCTATTCTTTTCTTCCAGACCTGGTGCATCAAATCTCAAGACGACTGGCGCCGAGCTCCAATAAAATGTCTACCCGCTATTTCTCTGACTTGAATTACTATGTCTTACCCAATATTGCTGGCTCGTAGCAGTTAGGGAAAGGATGCCCCGCGGTCCCATGCCACAGCAAGCGGACTGCTGGAAACCCTTCGACTCTGAGAGAAAGAGGGAGAGGGTGGGGTGGGGGTGAAGGGGAAGAGCGGTACTTTCCTGACCTTCCTAGGCGCGAACCCACGGAAGAAAATCTAAGGGGAAAATTAAATTGTGAAATGCAGAGCGTCTGAAGAGCGTGAAGTTTATAAAATCCTTATTTTAATAATTCTTACACCAGCTCCCCAAAATCTCTCCCATTCATTTGATTAATTTTTTTTCCATTTCTTTTCCGCTTTTCCGATTACTTCTCAATTTCCAATACAGTGAAAAGGTGCGCACTCGCTCCCGAGTGATGCAACAGTTCATATTGAACAGTGAAATTAAATTAAAAACCGTTTTTATCAGACAGGAAACTTAAGATTACGCTTTTGATGAACAAGGTATTTACATACTACAGAGGGTGAGTCGAAAGCTTTGCAATATTTGGATCACTTTATAAGTCTTCATACCTACCTTTACGACGAAAGTTGACTAGCATTCAAAGTATAGGCCACCGTGTTTAGCCACCTGTCTGCCAGTTCTTCACTTCCGCTGCGGTACCAGTTCTAGTCCTTCAAGGCGAAGCACTTAGTTACCCCAGCTGCCATCTCCTCCTGGTTGTTTAAGTGCCGGCCGCGAAGGAAGTGGCCCATGGACCGAAACAAGTAATAATACGACGGGACAATGTCCGGACTATATGCTAAGTGTGGCATCAGTTGTGTGCCCTCAAGTTCCTGTAGTTTTGCATGAGTCTTTCGCGCCGTATGAGGCCGAGCGTTGTTCTTCTGCAGTAGAGCTCGCTTTCTGTTCACAAGTGCCAGATACTTCTTCTCTCTAACGGCATACATCCTCTCCATCTGTTCAGAGTAGAGGTTGGTGTTGATGGTCCGACCATCAGGAACAAATTCGTAGTGAATTATCCCCACGAAATTCCACCAGACGCAGAACACCACCTTGTGCTCGAAACGCCCACGTTTGGCAATGGGTTCAGGACGCTGGACAGGGATCAACTACTGCCCTTGTGTGTTAGGATTACGGAAATAGGCCAACATTTCATCGCACATATAACTTCTGTTGATGAAACGTACATCGTGCGAATTTTCTAGGAGTTTGTTTTAGTTGGCGTCAGCTGGTGAGAGAAAATGCATCAGCTTCTGTAGACCTTGTCGTGTTCGTGAAGGGGACGAACCGCGATGGTCTGGGATATGTCCAGCTTGCCTGAAAATCTCTGGGTGCTGGTTGTTAGATTTGCCTCTACGTCCTGGCATACGGCCTCCGAATCCAGGGTTCGCGGTCTACATGATTTTGACTAATCGTTGAGGTTTCTGTCACCTGAGCGAAATTTTAGAAATCTCTGGTTGCGGTGCTGTGTTCCACGGAACCATCCCCTTTGGCAGAACAAATGTTTCGTGTTGTTTGAGAAGCGTTATGGCAGAGTTCAAACACGTAAAGCAACAGTTCCCAAATTAGCTGGTTGTAGCTGTCCCTCTTTTAGGCGTCCCACCCGCAGACATAATATATCTGATTCCCCACAATGATCAATGCAATGGGTTATCGAAAGAGGGAAAATGCACTGGTTGACATAAAAAATAGCACACCATAAAAGTATATGTGAACTGAGAGTAAACTTAAAACACGTGTAGAAAAGTAGATGGCAGAGGTGTGATTTCAGTGTTTGAGGATTACATGAATGCTGTGGGCGAGGATAATGGGCCTGAGTTGGTAAGTGCTATACTCGTAATGCTGGGCTTTTCATTCGGCAACACGGCGCGTCATTGAATGGAAAATATCCAGATAGTGTCCTGAATTATCGATGACCATGTTCATTTGTATCTCCAACCTGTGTAAAACGTTCATGGACACTGAAAGGGAGTTGCGCAAAGGCGATAAGTTATCTTCCAATGACTTCCGTACGTTCTTTAATGGGGAGTAAGCTAGAGATTGCCTTGAACAAGGCAGCACCTGGACACTTTGTAGACGCTGATTATTGATGCTGGAAAAATGGGCGCATGAGTAACTTATTGAAATTGGACATCACGTATACCACTGAGATGCGGCAACAAAAAAGGCAGTAACACCATATCTACATATAGTCGTATCGTTACTATGCCTGCTATGCGTACCAGCAGTGAACGGGTGCTGAAACTGATAGCGTCCCAAACGGTGTGACACAAGGATCAGGATTCCAATGACCCTCAACAATGGCAGCCATAACAGCCATATGGCCACTTCTTCTTCAACGGCAAACGTAGGCACTAAGACAGAAGGAGAATACCTGATAATGTACCAATGTAGTGTTGCGTGATGATATGCCTCGGTGAGTGGGAGTCGTTGCGGTGTCTATCAGGAGCACAATTCATCCTCTTTTAATCTGCGATTCAAGGATCTCCCTAACTGCCTGCAAGACTAGTCAAATGCCCTTTACGGTGGGTTTTTGGGCTCCTGTGACTTGTCGTCGAATACGGTGACAACCCGGTCCCCAATCCCAGTATTCCAACGCACGTTATTTTATGCCAAATACCGTTACCTTTTTCGGCGAAGAACTGTTGCACCGAGTGGCATTTAAAGCCCTATGATGAAGTCTCGGGTAGAGACGTTCTTGCAACGGTAAGTGGCCTGAGACGCAGTCCCATTCCTTATCTGTACTTCCATCCACACACGAAATGATGACGACCGAACCTTAGTTACGCCAAGCAGTTCTGTCCTTTTATTTCCCTCACCTCTCACATGATTGGTTCTCAACTGCAATCATTTATATAATCCAACTGCCCACATATACCCACCAATTAACATGACGCTTCGACAGATATTTCCTGGTGTAATTTCTACGTTAGTAGTGTTATTCGACGTTACTCATCATTTGTGCTAGCAGAAACGCCGGCGATATTATCTGTTTTCCATTATTATTTCTCTAAATGTGAACCGGAAAGGGTAGACTGAAATCTTATTGCGACGTAATATTATTTTTTATATTTCGGAAATTTCTAAATATTTTTGCATAGTGGTATAAAGTAGAGACTTTGCACTATTCCGAATCTTTTCTGTGCTTCGGATAATGTAAATGACTTCTGGTGGACCCCAATTTCTCCTGCAAAAATATGAAAAGCGATGGACACCTATATTCATTATCAATAATGAATACAGGTGTCCCCTATCAATCCATTTGAATGAAAATGGAAAAGCTAGGGGTTACTTCGTTCCTTTGTATGCTTAACAACAGAAAATAATTCAGGCGTGTATTTATCCAGATTAAATTAAAAAAACTTTTTTCACATCATAAGTTTGGCACATGCCCTGTGTTCAATTAGAAACCACCTGTTATTAGAATCAATGTCCTGTATTAATAATATTTCCGGACTATTCTTTACACTAAGAGCTGACCTGCATGATTTTCAAAAATCGTAAATTCTCCATAGGAAAATATCATTGATTTTTATTGCTATTGTCGTTATTACAAATTTTGAAGCTAATTCTTTTTCTCAAGCGGAAGTACACCTTTTCCGGAACACATGCGTTACTTTGCATAATTCACAATTCCTGCTTAGTAACACGATGAAAACTTTTTTACCATTTGTAAAGGGGTTAACTAACTTTTTGTCTTGATAAATATTAGAATTTTAGCCCATAGACCAAGTGTCGTTTTCGGTGACGTCAAAACTAACTCCATTAGAAATCCGAAGCTGAGAGAAGATGAAGGAATATCTTTATCTCAACTCAGAGCCTTTTCAAAAAAGATATGGCTCTAAATTGAACGTGCTGTAAACAAGTTGTGCTCTTGATTTCAATGATTTGTCTACAAACATTTCTATATAGGAAACAAAACACTATTAACATCCTGTTTTCTTTCATTGGCTGTAAGAAAATTAATGATTAAAAATGATGTGCTAAGTTATCTGGATTGAAATACATGTTAAATGATCTCATAATATGGGGCTTCAGATTTCTAATGGAGTTATGTACATTTCTAGAGCAAAATGTTTCCCAAATCGAAGACCGATTTCGATAATTCGGGTTTCCTCCTAAGATTTATCAAAACCATAATGTGCATAACATCATATTGTCAGGATTTTTCAGACAACTTTGTTAAACCAAATAACTTTTTAATTTTCGTTTCTTTCAGTAGAGTGTCAGAAAAATTAAATATAAGTATTCAGCCAACTAAATTCTTTGTTCTTTTCTATCTATCATGGCAGTTTAGCACGAGTCTCCTGGCTTTCTGTAACTGATATCTGAACTTGATGGAAGAGAAACTCTTGCTTTGAGTGCGGAAATTTCGTGAACTTGTGGCTGATATGTGGATTAGAGATGGGCAAAGCGCCTCTTTTTGAAAGAATCGATTCGACTCACTGAAATGATTCGTTCGTTTGACGCTTATCGTTCAGTGAACTATTTCCGCAGCCACTGACTCTCGGGAATCGTTTCAGAGACAATCTCCAACCGTTCGTTGTGTGTCTGAGTCGGATTGATTTGGTTTGTTGAAAGGTTTATTTATGCAACAAACTGCTACCGTGATGCAAATTCGAATGCGTGTTTGATCGGATTGAAATTATTTGTTGGAATCGGTTCGCTCATTTGATTCCGTTTCTCTGATGGTCTTGTGTCTGGCGCTTTTTGGCCAAACATGGCCCTTGCGCCATAAAAATCAACCAACCAACCTATGATTCTGGCTTTTCTTTACGGTTCACTGATGATTTGTTCAACTATAACGCCATATGTGGCAAAAAAAAATATATATAGGCTATTTTTGTATGCTAAACGTTTTACCAAATTGTGGGCAAAATTACTTCCTGTTGCAACCGCAGACGATCATTATCAATTTTCCTTTTGGTTCTCCATTGGTTGTTGGGGCCCCATCAGCCACCCCCGTGGCGCACCCACGGGGGTCACTGATGGGGCCCCGGCCACCCCCTTTGGCTGATAGAGCAGAAAATTATTATGTCGAAGTTTGAAACAAAAAAGTCACGATACGCGATTTACATATACTTCTTAATCATGTACCGTATAATTATAACATATAATAATTATAACGGAGTAGTTCTGTTAAATAAATTTAGAAAAATCTAACCAGAAAAAGAATTTCATGTACTGCTTCTTTTAATCGTTTAACTTTCTTGTACTGTAACATTACTAGTAACTGGATAAGAATAAATATACAAAAGTCAACCTCCTTAATTGTTATAGCACCTGACTACTTTTCCCGGTAAATTTATAGGGGTCACCCCCACCTTGGGAAAATTCTGTGTGCCAGTTTTTTAAAAGGGGCAGATTTTATCTCTTATTTTAGTTTTTTGTTGTTGTTTTTCAATTGGGAGTTTAACCACAAATGGAAGCAATTCTTTGGGATATAAGTAGTCCCCCTTCCTCAATTTGGGGTCACTCGTTCCATTAGGCAAACGCAACTTCCCTATGCCTCAACATGATTTGAACTTGAACTGATCTTTGACAAATGGTGAGAACCCAACACTTAAGACCATTAGGTGGCTTTTTAGTTTTTAAATCAAATAATAAATATACATAGAATATTTTTTTGTTTCTAGAGCATTTGGACTTTGTTAAAGCAATGCATCTCTCTCATGACAGATTTTCTTACTTCGCTTAATAATCGATATACAACAATGAAAACCAAATACCTCCTGTTTTTAAACTTGAATGATTAGATGCTGATGCATTCAAAGATTTCTGTTTAAAAATAAAGTTTGTTCTGTTGGTGAATGAGTATTCTATCAGGACCAGCTTTAGGGCAGTGCCACTGCACTAAGTTCAGAGGGCTACTGAGGTTAACATTTTTTATGTGTGAAATGATAAAGCACAATAAAAATTAGGAAAACAAAAATCCCCTGCAAATATTGTAATTTGAGACAATGATTGGAGACAAAAGGTCTTGCCCTCATTGGAACAATCCAAATCATCACAACAGAGTATTGTTACAATTAAGTGCAAAAAGGAGCATTGTTTTTGGCACTGATCTTCGTATCAAGGTAAAAGCACATAATTATTAAGTCATATTGCATATCTAACATATGTGACTGTGAGAGGTGTCAACAAATATTGTCACACTGGTCATCACAAATGCTATGGAAATCAGTTTGTAAACCTCTCTTTAGAATGTAAATAGAGAATACTGTTCAGTAGTACAGTCATCATACAACAATTTTGTTTTTGAGCTGGGTACTATTAAAAATAATTCAAAGCCCCACAGGCAAAGTGAAAATTTGTGTTGAAAATGCTATTTTCAGTTTTTCTTTCTGACAGCAACATTTTTCTGCTTCAGGTACATGTTTGTATTCAAAGGAAAAGAAGTAACATGAGAGTAACAGGGGGCCTGGATCCCCCATGTATTTGTACCTGGTTTTATGGGTACTTAAAAGTACATCATTTTGCTTTGATTACCAAGATGTCAGAGTCCTAGGTTTCTGGTTAATCATTCTATCTAGGTCTGGGTCAGAGTCTTAAAAAGAGCTTTGCCATTGCTGGTCTCACTTCTCTGGAACCAGTGACCCTACATTAGCAGCTGGAAAATTGCAGTCCCAATAGTATTAGATGTTCATAAAGGTTACTAATGCCCAAGAGCAAAAATCATATGTAGGTAGTAATATGTATCTTACTTTGATATGTACTTAAATCACGTACTGATAATTTTGCTAATGCTATTCATAGGTCATAAGAAATAAGAAAAGAAATTGGAAATGTTTTAAGACATCTGACTTTATTTTTGCATACATATATGTATATAGGGATGTAAGGTCAGGTGATGCGTAACATCACAGCCTCTCCTTGACAAATGTCAACCCCGCCTTCTCGTGGTGCATCCTGTTCCCACTAAAGGGGCTCTGACGACCGCCAATTGCGGTATAACTATACCATCGGGATCAGAGGAAATGCTATCCCACACTCACCAACCCGCTTGGCCAGCGTGGTGAGTTATGGCCAAACACCTCCAAAATGACTCTACAACTTAAATCTTGGCCCTCAGTCTCCGGCAGCTGGAATGTACCTGGCCAAGGCAGCGGCCAGTGCGACATGAAGGCAGAGGGTGCTAAGAATCCCCGGAGGACCGGACTAGGCTGCCATTTGATGCTGACCTTGGCTACCTATAACGGACGCTCGCTATCTTCTGATTCAAGGCTTCTTGAATTGGAAGAGGAACTACAAAGGATCAAGTGGGACATCGTCGGGCTAAGTGAGGTAAGGAGAAAAGGAGAAGATCTCATTGAACTGAAAAGTGGACATCTCTTCTATTATCGTGGGACAGATACTGGCAGAACTAGTGGTGTTGGATTTATAATAAACAAGAAACTGAAGGATAAAGTGGTAGAAGTTGAAAGTTCCTCTGACAGAGCTGCACGACTCGTTATCCAACTATCGAGAAGATACCAGGCTCAGATTATTCAAACTTATGCACCCACCACAAGTCATCCTGAAGAAGAAATTGAAGAATTTTATGAGGAAATTCGTCATCTAAATAATAAAGGTAAGCAGCACTTGAAGATAATTATGGGAGATTTCAATGCAAAAATAGGGCAACGGCAACAGAATGAAACTTCAGTAGGTAAATTCGGTCACGGCAACAGAAAAAAGCGTGGAAATACTCTCGTTGAGTTTGCAGAGGCAGAAGGATTTTTCATCTTGAACTCCTTTTTCAAGAAAAAGCCACACAGGAAATGGACATGGAGATATCCGATTGGGACGACAAGTGAAATTGATTTCATTATGTGTAACAAAAAATTCGTCACCGAAGACTGCAGTGTGCTGAACAAGTTCAACACAGGTAGTGACCATAGATTGGTGAGATGTAAGATGCACCTCAACACTAAACTGGAACGTGGCAAGCTCATAAGACAAACAAAATGTATTGACATAACCAACCTTAAAAAACACCATAATACTTTCAAGTTGGAACTGAAGAACAGATTCTCTGCTTTAGAAGGCCTAACATCGGAAGAAGTGGATATTTCGGAAGTTAACAGAAAAGTAACCAAAGCTCTAATGGAAACAGCAACAAAATTAGCTGGGTCTAAGAACAAGTTGCATGTGAACAAATTATCAGGAAAAACCAAAATGTTGATGCAAAAAAGAAGAGAGATGAGGACAACTAAAGAAGATGTGACTTCCAAAGTGGAATATATAGAGCTATGCAAGACAACACGAAAAAGTATCACTGAAGACGTAAGGAAATTCAACTGTGAGCTAGTGAGGAAAGCAATTGAAAACAACCAAAGCCTTAAGATAGCAAAGGGACATCTCAGTAAGGGAAGAAAACAGATTATGGCTCTGAGAAAAGAAGATGGTTCTATAACAAGAAATAGAAGCGAAAGTTTGGCAAGAGTGAAAGATTTCTACTCCAAATTATATGAAAGGGATGATACATGTTCTCCAGACATCATGAAAGGTACCAGAGTTCTTCCAGTCCTCCCAGCAGAAGTTGCTCATGCAATCAAGAACATGAAGCGGGGGAAAGCTCCAGGAGAAGATGGAATTACTATAGACATCATACAAGAAGCAAGTGGAGAAATTGAAACAGTACTCGCCCAAATTTTCACTCGATGCCTTAATGAAGGGAAGATTCCTGAGGATTGGAACAATGCTACAATGATCCTGCTGCATAAAAAAGGTGACATTGAGGATCTCAGGAACTACAGACCTATCAGCCTCCTATCAGTGGTTTATAAAATCTTCACTAAAGTTCTTTCACACCGCTTGAAGGTAACACTGGACATGGCTCAACCGAGAGAACAAGCTGGATTCAGGAGTGTCTACAGCACAATAGATCATATCCACGTACTGAGAGAACTAATTGAAAGAGCGATTGAATATGAACTTCCATTGTGCATGGCTTTTATCGATTATGAAAAAGCCTTTGATTCGGTGAAACCATCAGCAGTTACCACGGCTCTGAAATCCTGCGGTATTGAAGATGCATACATTAATATTATTAATAACATCTATGAAAATGCAAGTGCAAAGATTCGGTTGTTTGAAAATACAACACACATAAAAATTGGAAAGGGAGTGAGACAACGTGACACCATATCTCCGAAGCTCTTTAATGCCACATTGGAAAATGTCTTTCAATCACTGAACTGGGAAAACAAAGGGATAAAGATTAATGGAGAGTATCTAACCCACCTTCGTTTTGCTGATGACGTAGTCATTTTTGCAACTAGCCCATCAGAGCTGCAGAGTATGATCCAGGAACTTGCTGACAAGAGTAAAGAAGTGGGATTAAAAATGAACTTTCAGAAGACAAAAGTGATGTTCAATGCTTTTACAAGAAATGAAGATTTATCGATTGATGGAGAAAAACTGGAGATAACAGATACGTATGTTTATCTTGGACAGCAGATATCAAGTGAGGGTCACATTGATGAAGAAATTAATCGGCGTACAAAACTTGCCTGGAGAGCTTTTGGAAGAAACAGCATAATTTTCAAGAGCAATATGCCATTATGTCTTAAAAGGAAAGTGTTTGATCAATGCATCCTTCCAGTGCTTACGTATGGTGCAGAGACGTGGACCTTAACTAAAAGAGACATACAAGGGCTGCAGACAACTCAAAGCAGCATGGAGAGGTGCATGCTTGGTATAACCAGGAGGGATAAGAAGAGGATCTCGTGGATCCGAAAAATGACGAGAGTGGAAGACATCATGATCAGAGTTAAATCCCTGAAATGGCAATGGGCTGGACATACTGCCAGAAGGACAGACCATAGATGGACAGCCGAAATTTTAGATTGGATTCCAAGGGACAGGAAAAGACCCAGAAAAAGACCACATGGGAGATGGGTGGATGAAATTCGTAAATATGCGGGAGTGACATGGAGGAGACTGGCACAAGACAGACCGTTGTGGAGGAAACTTGGGGAGACCTTCGTCCAGCAGTGGATTGATAATGGTTGACAATGATGATGATGATGATGATATGTATATATAGTGGAACTTCAGTTATACGTTTTTCTCAGGGGATGGCTTTAAAAAACATGTAAAAGAAATTTCTAAATGGAAAAATAAGTGTGGGTGGGAAGGGGAAGAAAATGCGATTGTAGATTATGCTAATTTATAACGGATGACATATATACATATATGAAATACTTTGTTACCACAAGCCTACGTCGCTTTTGTATAATTTTTAAATTCTAATTTCAGTAAATACTAGGCAAAGAAATTCTGTATGTTTCATATTTTCAAAAGTAAAAACACCTTAACTTTCAAATAGTAGGGGTAAATCTTAATACCATTATGCTTTATGCTTAATACTCCGACTATACATTCTTTAATTACAAGCATCATTCTTTGTGAAGCGGTCTTAGCAATAGTGCAGAGTTAAATATTTACTAATCTTTGCTTTTTTCTAATTTCTTGAATTTAGAGAAAAAGAGAACTGTGAACGTTATGTGACAAGTTTTTAGTTGCATCATCTATTTTATGGCCTGTAAAACATGCTGTCTCAGTTCTCGCAAAGTTGTAACTTAACAAGTTAAGTATAAAAGAATCAAACAACCGTGTATTTTTGATAATCTGAAATTTATAATTTAACATATAATCACTAAGCATATAAATTAGTTACATATAACCAAATTAAACAAGCAATGGTAAAATATTGGGGTGTAGCACAGAATCACGTTCCAAAGTGAGTAATGTATAAACAGAAAATGTATAACTGAGATTCTACTATATATATATATATATATATATATTTATTTATATTTATATATATTCAACTACCCCATCAGAGCTGCAGAGTATGATCCAGGAACTTGCTTACAAGAATAAAGAAGTGGGATTAAAAATGAACTTTTAGAAGATAAAAGTGATGTACAATGCTTTTACAAGAAATAAAGATTTATCGATTGATGGAAAAAAGCTGGAGATAACAGACACCTACATTTATCTTTGACAGCAGATATCAAGTGAGAGTCACAATGATGAAGAAACTAATCGGCGTATGAAACTTGCCTGGAGAGCTTTTGGAAGAAACAGTATAATTTTCAAGAGCAATATGCCATTATGTCTTAAAAGAAAAGTGTTTGATCAATGCATCCTTCCAGTGCTTAGGTATGGTGCAGAGACGTGGACCTTAACTAAAAGAGACATAAAAAAGTCTGCAGACAACTCAAAGAAGCATGAAGATGTGCATGCTTGGTGTAACCAGGAGAGATAAGAAGAGGAACTCGTGGATCCGAAAAATGACAAGAATGGAAGACATCGTGATGAGAGTTAAATCTCTGAAATGGCAATGAACTGGATATACTGCCAGAAGAACTGACCATCGATGGACATCCGAAATTTTATATTGGATTCCAAGGGACAGGAAAAGACCCTGAAGAAGACCACATGGGAGATGGGTGGATGAAATTCGAAAGTATGTGGGAGTAACGTGTGAGGATACTGGCACCAGATAGACCGTTGTGAAATGGTTGACAATGATGATTATGATGATATATAAAGCTAATTTCTAGAGGTTTAGGCAATGATGTTGTTAGCAATCAGTTGAGGAACTTATAATGCAAATTCCTTTTCCTCTCCTTTGATAATCAAAAAAAGGTTATAATTAAAAAATATTTACACAAAAAAAAGCATAAAGCCCCTAGAAAGATATAAAAATATTTATAAAAACGAAAGATAAAAAAATAGTAATAATTAAAGTACAAAGGTTTGGGAGGAATGATGGCAATTAGGTATTATAATACTCTTTGAACTCTTGGGAGCAGAGAAATGCTTCCCTGCTAACAGGAAGAACATTTAAGTATTCTAGTATGTACTGATAACTCGAAAGGGTTTTTTCAGAGCTTTAATTCTGGTTTTTGAAGTCTACTCAAGGACTTGACCTGTTACCCACCAGGAAGGTTCTAAAGGTGGAAGCTAGATGGCGCTGCAAAGGGTCCGCTCGTGGCTTCAGTTGGTACACCCCATAGGTGTAGCAGTAAGTGCATTGTAGTTCTCAGGCATGGTAGGGCTGTTCTGTATGCTCATTCTTCTAATTTAACTTTTCTTAGAGGAATTCATTTGGGGGGGGGGGGGGCTGTTTTCACTCAATAAAAGCAGGCTCTGAGCTTTGGACACTTTTTACGTTTCTTTCGAAACTTATGGTAGCATTTCGTATACCTTTGGTGAACTGTTTGAGTTCTATTTAGTGGTTCTGAGCCTCCTTGTGGGCCAAATGATTAGTACAGAATTGTGTAAATATGTGAACTTCTAGCAGCTAAGCAATGCCTCACATGTAATCTATTTTTTTAACTGTAAGTGTGTCGTTTTATACTTTTATTTTTCTTGTAGGAATTTGTGAACTTGGACTAAGCTTAATTTTAATATTTTCTTGTGTATCTTGAGCTTAAAAATTGCTTCACTGGTACTTGTTTCCATGCCCTTTGGTATCATTTTTTTATTTTGCTGAATAATTTATCTTAAATTATTTGCTGTGGGTATTGAGCATTTTCGTTGCAATTATGTGACCTGCAACTCAGTTATCTTGATTCACTCTCGGGAATTCCAACTGTAAAGTGCTTCTTGGGCAATTTTTGCCTCCTTTTTCCTAAATTTGTTGATTGCTTCCTTTCAATTTTGTTTTGTTGCTTTTCTAATTATAATTAATGTTTTTTTTTATTAATTTTTAAAACATTTTTTGGTGTTTCTTTTTTATTTTCTGGCTGGCAGGTTTAAGGTTTCAATTTATGTGTGACATGTTTAAAGTGTCCCTTTTGTAACATTTATTGGTTTAGTTTTTCTATTACCTGGATTTGTGTTATTGAGGAGCTTGGCTCAGTTTCTTTCTTTTATTTTTTATTATATTTGTGTGATTATCTTTGCTGTTGTGCGGCCGGGAAAATATGTTTTAGTTTGCTGGGTCTGGGTTTTTATTAGAAATCCCTTTTAATTGACATTTTTTCCCTAAATTTAATCGGTCCCTATAGCAAACTAAAATAGCAGAAGCCCACAATTCTCTGGTCTCAGTAGATTAATGAGAGATTTTCTTGTTGCTTGCCCTTGACGAAGCCGACAAGGAGTCAGTCATTAATATGACTCCCTACCATCTTCCGTTCGTCAAATTTTCATCGCTTGAAGCTAGCCTGTTTCGAGTGGGTGGAAAATGGTGATTGTGGTTCTTTTTCTCGTTTCCCTTTTTTTGTTTTTTCTATGTTCAAAATTTGCTTTTTTGTTTCGCATTTTTATGTTATTTGATCTTTCTTCTTTCTTTGGAATTTCAAATTTGTTCAAGGTTTTTTGTTAATTCACTTTATATGATTTTTCTATATATATATATACTGTATAACAGGGATGTAAAATCAGGGGTTGCGTAACATCACAGCCTCTCCATGACAAATGTCAAACCCGCCTTTTCGTGATGCATCCTATTCCCACTAAAGAGACTCTGAAGACCGCCAATAGCGGTATAACTATACTATCCCACACTCTCCAACCCGCTTGCCAGCATGGTGAGTTATGACTAAACCCCTCCAAAATGGCTCCACAACTTAAATCTTGGCCCTCAATCTCCGGCAGCTGGAATGTACGTGGCCAAGGCATAAGATGCTAAGAATCCCCGGAGGACCGGACTAGGCTGCCATCTGATGCTGACCTTGGCTACGTATAATGGACGCTCCCTATCTTCTGATTCAATGCTTCTTGATTTGGAAGAGGAACTACAAAGGATCAAGTGGGACATCGTCGAGCTAAGTGAGGTAAGGAGAAAAGGAGAAGATCTCATTGAACGGAAAAGTGGACATCTCTTCTACTATCGTGAGACAGATACTGGCAGAACTAGTGGTGTTGGATTTATAATAAACAAGAAACTGAAGGATAAAGTTGTAGAAGTTGAAAGTTCCTCTGACAGAGCTGCACGACTCGTTGTCCAACTCTCGATAGATACAAGGCTCAGATTATTCAAACTTATGCACCCACCACAAGTCATCCTGAAGAAGAAATTGAAGAATTGTATGAATAAATTCGTCATTTAAATAATAAAGGTAAGCAGCACTTGAAGATAATTATGAGAGATTTCAATGCAAAAATAAGGCAACGGCAACAGAATGAAACTTCAGTAGGTAAATTCGGTCACGGCAACAGAAACCAGCGTGGAAATACTTTTGTTGACTTTCCAGAGGCAGAAGGGTTTTTCATTTTGAACTCCTTTTTCAAGAAAAAGCCGCACAGGAAATGTACATGGAGACATCCAAATGGGATGACAGGTGAAATTGATTTTATTATGTGTAACAAAAAATTCGTCATAGAAGTGTGTTAAACAAGTTCAATACAATTAGTGATCATAGATTGGTGAGATGTAAGATGCACCTCAACACTAAAATCGAACGTGGCAAGCTCATAAGACAAACAAAATGTATTGACATTACCAACCTTAAAAAACACCATAATACCTTGAAGTTGGAACTAAAGAAAAGATTATCAGCTTTAGAAGGCCTAACATCGGAAGAAGTGGTTATTTTTGAAGTTAACAGAAAAGTAACCGAAGCTCTTATGGAAACCGCAACAAAATTAGCTGGGTCTAAGAACAAGTTGCATGTGAACAAATTATTAGGAAAAACCAAAATGTTGATGCAAAAAAGAAGAGAGATGAGGACAACTAAAGATATGACTTCCAAAGTGGAATATTTAGAGCTATGCAAGATAGTACGAAAAAGTATCACTAAAGACGTAAGGGAATTCAACTGTGAACTAGTGAGGGAAGCAATTGAAAACAACCAAAGCCTTAAGATAGCAAAGGGACATCAGTAAGGGAAGAAAACAGATTATGGCACTGAAAAAAGAAGATGGTTCTGTAACAAGAAATAAAGGCGAAAGATTGACAAGAGTAAAAGATTTCTACTTCAAATTATATGAAAGGGATGATACATGTACTCCAGACATCATGAAAGGTACCAGAGGTATTCCAGTCCTCCCAGCAGAAGTTGCGCATGCAATCAAGAACATGAAGCGGGGGAAAGCTCCAGGAGAAGATTTAGTTACTGTTGACATCATACAAGAAGCAAGTGGAGAAATCGAAACAGTACTCGCCCAAATTTTCACTCGATGCCTTAATGAAGAGAAGATTCCTGAGGACTGGAACACCGCTACAATGATCCTGCTACATAAAAAAGGTGACATTGAAGATCTTGGGAACTACAAACCTATCAGCCTCCTGTCAGTGGTTTATAAAATCTTAACAAAAGTTCTTTCACACCGCTTGAAGGTAACACTGGACATGGCTGAACTGAGAGAACAAGCTGGATTCAGGAGTGGCTACAGCACTATAGATCATATCCGCGTACTGAGAGAGCTAATTGAAAGAGCGAGAGAATATAAACTTCCATTGTGCATGGCTTTTATCGACTATGAAAAAGTTTTTGATTCGGTGAAACCATCAGCAATTACAATGGCTCTGAAATCTTGCGGTATTGAAGATGCATACATTAATATTGAAACGAATTCATTCGCTGCCACCAATTGATACAAAAAAACCGTGCCGAGCGGTATAATTTATACATGCTTCACTTATTGATAAAAATTAGACTTGAAGGTTCTTTTAATTCGGGAGCTGGCATAAATGGGCGAGAACGTTATGCTTGCTGAAATACAGGTAAGGCATACACCAGAGCCTATAGAATGAACAGAGCAAGATTAACCATTGAATTTCTTTATTTTATGAGGAGACTATCCCGGGGTCTGGGCCCACGGTGATACAAGCTCATGTTTCTCTCCATATCGGAGCTAAACATGAGTTTGTATCACCGTGGGTGGATCAAAGTTCTAATTTTAAGTCTGATATAAGATCAAATTCTTATTTCCTCCTCTCGGTGATAGGTTAACGATCGACCACAAGAATAAAAAAAGTACTCACGGCTTGTTGACGGTATAGGCAAAAATCCACATTGTAGAAGTAGCTATTGCAGTAACAGTTACACACACACATGCACCTCTGTAACAGTAGTGAATGATGGTTTCCTTCTCACCTGAGTGTCACAGAGGGTCCACGTATTTGTTGATTTTCTTTAACGTACACTCCTTAGTCCGGCGGTGCAGCCGAGAGAGAGCCTTCTTTCCTGTTTCTCCCTGACCGCTCGTAGGAGGGTGATAAATGGCAAACAGCGCTGACTCCTCTTTGCCCAGCTCGCAGGGGGACTGCCGGATAAACAGGGGTATTTCTTTCGCACTCCGTCAAGGAAGATGGGATGCTCTCTCTTACTCGGTTAAGAAATTTTGTCGACGTTCCTAACGTTCCGTCATCAGCGCATG
Organism: Macrothele yani; assembly: GCA_039090855.1. Taxonomy (NCBI): domain Eukaryota; kingdom Metazoa; phylum Arthropoda; class Arachnida; order Araneae; family Macrothelidae; genus Macrothele; species Macrothele yani. The sequence goes on along the minus strand of CM077032.1, from coordinate 35,972,054 downwards.
GACTTTGCGAGCGGATAAAACAGCTCTTTTCTGCGGTAGTTGAACCTTCCTCTTAAGTTCACAAATTTTGCTGTACCTGGCGGGCTTGGTTGGTTGGTTGGTTATTAGATTTTATTGGCGCAAGGGCCATGGTTGGCCAAAGAGCGCCAGAAACAAGACAAACAGACAAAATTAAAAAACGGGGCATAAATCGCAAAATCTGGCTGACCAAGTAAAACCGAACCATGAGTACAAAGGAAGGGCCAAAAAAGACAATGAAACAAACAGTATGAAAAACATGGTACAATGGTGAGAAACAAGTCGATTAAGTAAAACTGAGGAATGAGAATGATAAAACACATTACGAAATCGAACACAACTACACATAGGATGAGTCACTCTCCTCCCCCACACACTCCAATGTAATGCTGGCCGAGGGCGAGGACGAACTGTCACTATCCTCCCCCTCATGTTCCTCTGCAATGTTAGTTGAGGCTGGGGACGAACTGTCACTCTCCTCCCCCCGATGTTCCTCTATAATGTTGGTTGAGGGTGGGGACCTCGCTGAGTCCGAGACAGTTGCAATGTTGGTCAGGTGGACCGCGACAGTTGGATGGACACTGCACACCTTTGCGGATTGAGGGCCGGGTCTCCAGCACGTGCAGGCTGTCTGCTGGGAACCGGAAGAGTCGGTCGTCTTCAAAAGAGAAGGCGCAGACTCAGCTGGTCGAATAAGCTGGAGCTCGGTGAAATCCACCTGTGTCGCTTGTTCAGCTGTAGATCGCTTGGCAAGTGCGGCGAGAGCTACAGGGCGCGGAACAAAGGCCTGCACGGGTTGTGGCAGAGACTGAACCACTGCGGCAAAAGTACGCTGTCGGTTGGTGGGTATACCCAACTTGGCCTTGGCAGCAGGGTACGAGAGGCCTTCCAGGGTCTTGAGGCGCTGGATCGCCATCTCGTCCTTCCATTTCATACAGTTGCGGGAGTAAGCTGCATGGGCCTCACCGCAGTTAACACAGCAGGCCGCAGAAGTGCAACCATCCCCGTCATGTTTACTGGAGCCACAATTTGCGCAAAGAGCGGAACTCTTACAGAAACGTTGGGAATGCCCGTACCTCTGGCACCTGAAACAGCGCAGAGGACTGGGAATGTACGGGCGAACTCCACAGACCAAGTAGCCAGCCTTGATTTCGGTCGGAACTTTCGGGGAGTTAAAAGTCAAGATTACATTTTTAGACTTAATCAAGGAACCATCGCGCCGGAACATCATACGACGAGCAGCAATAACACCTTGATCTGCAAGTTCAGTCACCAATTCGTCTTCACTGCATGGCAAGAGATCAAACTCCGAAATAACACCCCGAGAGGTGTTAAGAAACGGGTGAGGTGTAACTTTTACAGGAATGCCTTGAAGACTAGTGAGGTGCAGAAAAGTGTTACTCTGAGAAACACTGCAAGTTTGGACAAGCAGGTCCCCAGAGCGAAGATTCCTCACAGACTTCAAGGGGCCAACCGCAGCGTCCAAAGCTTTAGAAATGAAAAAGGGAGATCTGGTGGACAGTCTCTCATTCGGATCGATGGATTCTACAAGTAAGTGTGTAGCATGCGTAGTCACAGCAATCGAGGGGAGACGACGCTTCGGAGCGACTGGTACAGCTGCAGAAGAAGAGGTTCCACATTCTTGGTCCAGGTCAAGGTCTAAAGACCGTTTAAGGGTATGAGACTTAGTAGGTTGAGAAGACGAAGGAGAGTCGTTTGCCACTATCATTTTCTCAGGTGACTTAAATTTGGAGTTTTGTTTTTTGTTTTTACCCATGGAAAAAAGGAGGAAAATTCGTCTGCAAACTACTCCACCCACCACCGAGCCCTACAAGGGAGAACTGGAGGTCTGCAAGCCAAGAAAATGACGCTGGACACAGTTCTGGAGCTTATACGTTGCAGATATAGTCCGTTGGCTGTGATCACACGCACTCGGCGGACACTTCGGCCTCCGGGTACCGTCATGCCAACGCCTTTGGCATGATCCCACAGCCCCCGGGCTTACCCTGCCGTGCTATACGACAAAAAAGCCGCTAAAGCCCTGTACACAACTTGGTACAAGACTTCTGACTAGAGGTGGGTTAGTCTCTAGCCTCCCGTTTACAGCGAAGCCGGGGTCGAAGAGGAGTGTTGGTGCACAGGAGGCACTGCCCCGGTCTCCTGCGACCTCAGCCGCCAGACATCCCATTTCCGCCTCACGGGTCTCCGCACGCGGTAAACATGCAGGTAGGTCTAGCACCCAAACCAGCTAAAAGGAAAAAAGAAATCCAAAGAAGACAAATCCTGGAAGGGAACCTAAACGGAATCTCAGCAACCTATGAACTGAGCGGTTAATATAAAACAGTTAGTGGTGGAGGGTAACAAAACCACAAGACCGGGGTGTTAGTACATAACGTGGTAGCGATTAGGTAGAGTATACAACACGGGCAACTAGCCAGTGGAGAAAATAAATAAAAACAAAAAAGCGAGACACAAGACCAGCTAGGGATGGTGGGGCCGCAACTCCCCAACAGCTGGATGAACAGCCGTCCCTGCAAACACCAACAGCACCGAAATAAAAAACAAGTGGTGGCATGACATCATATGTTGACCAGTCACAAGGTCAGCTCGGGTCGTGGGGGCGCCGCTCCCCAAATAACTGGAAAACCAGTTATCCCCGTGCGGGCCTGGCGGGCTTACCTCCTGCCACCAAGTATTAACTAAGCCCTCTCTGTTCCATCGTACTTTTACGGCTTACACTGCGCTTAAAATACAGTGCTATCAGCAGTGAGAGTCGGACTTCAGGTTTCGTACCTAGCGGGCTCAATACGGCTGACAGCTGCGTAGTCCGTCCTGGCGAGGTTTTTCTCTCATGGAAATCTTTCGGCCCGGCTTACAACTGCGTTCCGAGATGATTCCTAGCAAGTTTTTCCGTCTGTCCTCCTGCCAGCGTACCGAGATCCAAACTGTCTTTCTTTTCCTACTTTTTGCCATTCGCCGTCACGTGAGCCCCATCTGTTTCTTGTTACTCGACACTTAGAGATTTCTCTCGTGCCTCTCCCACGAAGCGTCATTGCCTCGTGCCCCTCATAATCATAAATTTTCCGCGTTCCCAACAGATATTTGGCACTAATGGCCCACTTGAAACCGTCTTTATGAGAGCCTGAGTGCTTCTCAATTGCCGTCTAGTGTGGTCCGATGATGCTTACAGACCCCCAGAGATGATCCACTAATTCCTTTGTTTCCATCCAGATAAAGAGAATTACAACATACATACATATCACTAAGCTGTTCTCTGAGATTCAGAGGTTAGCTCCAAAAAGAAATACAAACTTCCAGATATTTTTACTTATTGTTGTCGTAGCAAACTTCGCAATTTACATCGATTTTGACATACAACTCGTGCTTCACTGATTTCCATTACACGTCGTACACAAGATCTTTTATACTTCATACTCATAATCATTTTCTCATGCAGACACTCCTGAATCTGATCCACACATATCTTCCTTGGCCTTCCTCTGCCTTTCCTTATTGCCACTTGGGCTGAAAATATTTTCTTAGTAAGCATTTCATCACTCATTCTTTCAACATGTCCAAACCACCGAAGCATATTGGTCTCCACCTTGGTAACGACATTTTACTTTACATCACACAACTGCAATACATCTTCATTCCTCACACAATCAGATCATGTCTTGCCACAAACCCCACGTAAGTAACGCATTTCTCCAGCACACAAACGACTCCTAAGTTTCTTCTGCAGTACCCAGGTTTCACTGCCATACATCAGAGTAGGAACAATTACTGTTTCATACACAGACATGCGGGACTCTCTAGAGAACCCATCATTCCTGTGAAAACCTCCCAGAGCAGCTATGACTTTCAAAGAAGAATTCACTCGCCTACTGATTTCACCAACCAACTTGTTCTCTCTGTCAAACATGCTTCCTAAATACACAAACGCACTCACCTGGTCAATCACAGTGCCATTTATACTTACATTACATTCAGTGCTACCCATTCTTCTCTCAAACACCATAACTTTGGTTTTTCCCTTATTTATACTCAGTTTGAATTTCATGCAAACTTCGTGCATCCGAGTCAACATGCTCTGCAACTCACTTTTGCTCTCTGCCAACAGGACAGTGTCATCAGCATACAGCAATCTGCAGACACGGATATCACCAAGACATAAACCACTATTGTCTATTTTGGCCTCACGCATGCATGCGTCCATAAATATATTAAACAGCCATAGTGACATTACAAAACCTTGTCTAACTCCTGCACCAATGGAAAACCATTTTGACAAAACACCATTCACTCGTACACAAGCTCTACTACCAGCATACATGGATTTTAAACTATTAAGTAGGTTCCCAGTAACACCATATGCATTCAATATCTTACACAAAAGTGTCCTATTGACTCGGTCGTAAGCTTTCTCTAAATCTATGAAGGCAGTAAAAACTTTCTTCCCAACAGCCAGATACTTTTCAATAATCATGCGTAATGCAAAAATCTGGTTAGGGCAGCCTTTACCAGGCTTAAAATCGCTCTGAACATCTCACACTTTCAATGATGTAAGACCCCGTACTTTTTCAATAACAGCCTTACCAAACACTTTCCGTGGCACACTCAGTAATCTAATACCACGATAGTTCTTGCATTCAGTCTGATCACCTTTTCCCTTATACAAGGGAACAATGATAGCATCCTTACAATCCCGAGGGACCATTCCTAACTCCCAGCACAACTGGCAAATTTTAGTTAACCCGTCAATTATAGAGTCACCACCATATTTCAACATCTCTGCAGTTATTCCATCAACTCCTGGAGCCATACCATTCTGAAGAGATTTTAGAGCTTTACACACTTCTTCTCTTGAGATCCCTCCTGTGCTTTTATCCCTCATTGTGACATCATTTGCATTTGTCTCAGAATCATTTTTTGCTCTCCTGATCTAATAACTCACTGAAGTATTCGCCCCATCCGTCACTTAACTCATTGGGCTCCCATATCATTTCCCCAATCTCATTCTTCACACAACTTATAATTTTGTTTCCCCTATTTTTCCTGAGTCTCATGTACTTCCAGAAGGACTTTCTATCTTTCCAAAAAGCCAGTTCATGCCTTTCCACTTTCTCTTTACTGCCTCGTCAATCTCACTATTCCTCCAAGCATCACCTCTATTGTTACCCACTATTGTGGTGCAACAGACCTATTTAGCAGCAGTGACAACACAGTTCTTAAAACATTCCCACTTCTTTTCTACATATTTCTCACCAGACGTCAGATCCTTCAGTTGTTCTCTGAGTAAGTCAGAATACTGCTGATGATCTTCAAGGAGCCTATCAACCTTTATTCTTTCTATCCTGGGTCTCTTCCTCTTCCTTTTCCTCCAACCAACATTAAGTTTCACTCGTGAGACTACCAGGTAATGATCAGAACCTACATCCGCACCTCTCATCAAACGGGTGTCAACCACTAAGTGTTTCAAACGCTGATCGTAAACAACAAAATCTATCACACTCTTTTGACCAAGAGTACTATTTTTGCAAGTATATGTGTGTATATACTTGTGGTTGAAAAATGTATTAGATACACACAAATCATTCTCAATGCAGAGTTCAATTAATCTTGCACCATTATCATTCACACAAGGATCATTAAACTTACCCAGAACATTGTCAGAAATTCCATTCTGCACACCTACCCTAGCATTGAAATCCCTTGCTATTATAACTTTTTCTTTAGCACCAAACTGGCTCAAAACAGCTTTTAGCTTATTCCAGAAATCTTCTTTCTTATCAGACGGTTCTGAGTCACAAGGAGCATACACTACAAAAATTACAATTCTCTGAAGTTTCACTTTCAAACGAATCCAGAGAATTCTCTCACTTATGCAACTATAATGAATCAAGTTGTTCTTCATCTTTTCATTTAAAATCACACCTACACCAGCCTGTCCTCTCATATTATCCAATACCCAATTTCCTTCTTTTTGGTTTCACTTACACACAGCACATCCAGTCTATACTTATTCATCTCCTCAATCATCTTGCCATTTAAACCTCTAGTATTCCATACACCAATCTTACATTCACTCAGCCGAGATCGCTTTCTCATACGCGGTTTAGAAGCTCCAGGTCAATTCCGAGGTTGACCGTCCTTCTCAAGTGTGGTAGGTCCACCATATCCCACACTTGAGTCATTCTTAATATTTCTTTTTGTCTTTTTAATCACGTAAGTACATTAGTGTGGGGGATTAGCCCACAGCTGAGAGTTCCAGTTGGTCATTCAACCTAAGGATTCTGGAACAAAACCCAGTGAGTTAGAGTCTTTTTGCCAATGTCACACAGAACTAGCTTGCACCTCTCCAAGATTCACAGAGGCCCTTGCTGCTGTTCTGTGTGCCATTGTTACCACGGAGCGCCCCGAAGAGGTAAACCCATCGCTCACTACGACCGCCCGCAAGAGAATAACAAGACTTCCCTAGTTAAAATAAGTTAATTTCCCAAATAATTTGCAATATGTCAAATACTTAATTTAAATATCAACATAATTTAGCCACGCTTATTAAGACCGTCCCCTCTTTTTAATAGTTACTAATTTAGACCCAATTTTCGCATCAATAATATTAATAACATCTATGAAAATGCAAGTGCAAAGATTCGGCTGTTTGAAAATACAACACACATAAAAATTGGAAAGGGAGTGAGACAAGGTGACACCATATCTCCGAAGCTCATTAATGCCACATTGGAAGGTGTCTTTCAGGCGCTGAGCTGGGAAAACAAGGGGACAAAGATTAATGGAGATTATCTAACCCACCTTTGTTTTGCTGATGACGTAGTCATTTTTGCAACTAGCCCATCAGAGCTGCAGAGTATGATCCAGGAACTTGCTGACAAGAGTAAAGAAGTGGGATTACAAATGAACTTTCAGAAGACAAAAGTGATGTCCAATGCTTTTACAAGAAATGAAGATTTATCGATTGATGGAGAAAAGCTGGATATAACAGGCACGTACGTTTATCTTGGACTGCAGATATCATGTGAGGGTCATATTGATGAAGAAATTAATCGGCGTATGAAACTTGCCTGGAGAGCTTTTGGAAGAAGCACTATAATTTTCAAGAGCAATATGCCATTATGTCTTAAAAGAAAAGTGTTTGATTAATGCATCCTTCCAGTGCTTACCTATGGTGCAGAGACGTGGACCTTAACTAAAAGAGACATACAAAGGCTGCAGACAACTCAAAGCAGCATGGAGAGGTGCATGCTTGGTGTAACCAGGAGATACAAGAAGAGGAACTCGTGGATCCGAAAAATGACTAGAGTGGAATACATCATGATCAGAGTTAAATCCCTGAAATGGCAATGGGCTGGACATACTGCCAGAAGGACAGATAATCGATGGACAGCTGAAAATTTAGATTGGATTCCAAGGGACAGGAAAAGACCCAGAAGAAGACCACATGCGAGACGGGTGGATGAAATTCGAAAGTATGCAGGGGTGACATGGAGGAAACTGTCACAAGGCAGACCGTTGTGGAGGAAACTTGGGGAGAACTTCGTCCAGCAGAGGGTTGATAATGGTTGACAATGATCAGGATGATGATGACGATGATATATATATAGGTTGATCATAATTAAACAGTTTCTATTCCAAGGTATTTGCAGAGATATTTAGTCGCAGATACTCAACCAAGATTAGCAAGAATGCTATTTAGAACTTCCAGAAGCAATATTTCCATGTAAAAAATAGCTTAAAAGTTATCACCAAGGGTAATAGTGCTGTGAGAGGTGAAAAAGCATTGATGGGCTGATCTGTAAGAGTGTAAATGTAAGACAAATGAACCTTACAGGAACTTGTTGAATACATTTTATTATGCCGATTATTCTCCCAGTGTGCTGTACCAAACTGAATGAAGCACACAATGGTATTGCTCAATGTGCCTTTCATTCTGCTGAACCAAAATGTGCATCTTTTGAACAGCATGCTCAGTGGTAGAGTGCAACTAGACTGCTGCTATGTTTCTTACATGCAGTGTTATGCTGATTTTCCAGGCTGCCAAGTTAGACACTTTGCCCTGATAAACTATGCTTGTAAGGTGTCACCACAACCAGAAGTTCAGAGGTTCAGATCTGGTGAACAAGGTATCCGTGCTGTTTCAAAAGAATGATTCATCACTCTGTCCTCGGTGAAATGTAAAAGTTGCGGCACAGATTGTGCCACATGAGGAGATACTGCCTCACGCATAAAAATTTTAAGTTAAGGCACTCTCACTGCTGCTGTTGTAAGACAAAAAACTGTGAAGCATCACTTTATACTTCTGGGCAATAACAGGAAAGGTAACAGGTCCAGTTAGATGTGTATATAATTATGTATGTGTTCATGTATCTGCAAATGCATGATGGTTTATTATAGTTAAAAAATTATAAGCTTGTGTTATACAAACAAAAACAAAAGATGTTAACTTTCAGGATTCAATTATCAAAGTGCTGACTACCTAAATAAAATCTTGGGATTGAAAAGTGAATTTCATTCCTGAAAAGCAAGAACCTGTGGCTTTACTTTTTCAGGATGAACCATCACATTATATGGATAAGAACAAAGCAAAAAGAGATAAATGTGTTCCCGAAAATGCTTAAGATAAAGTCTATGTTAGAACAATCAAATGAGGTATACAAACATGAGCTAAAATATCTCAATGAAACTAGTACTCATGGCAAAACACTCCCAATTGCACAAACATGATGCAAACTGTTAGCTTACAAAAAGCAATGGGAAGGTTTGCAGCGAGAACAACAGGACTTCCTAAATCGTACAAATTCAGTTTAAATGCCCCCCCCACTTTTATTATTTTTTTAAATCGAAATAGATGCAAAACGTCACTTTCAGGTGTGAATCTATACATATTGGTCCCTTTATTGAAACAGCTTTCAAATTTTATTTCACCTTCCCCACACCAAGTTTTTGAGCGGTAAAGATAGGAAATTTTAAAGTTTGGTAACCCTGAAAACCAAGTAATTATGAAAATATGAAATTGAAATGTATTGTGGAGACAAAGGAGTTCTAACTCTTTAAATAGAATAAAGCTTATGGCCAATTTCATTTGCACATCAAAAATATAAATGTTTCAATTTGAAAAAAAAATTATCTACTCAAAACTGTTTGCAAATCTTAATTTTTTTCAACTTACTTGCAGGTTTAGAATGATGGCAATCGTTACCTTTTAACTGATTCCTGAATAATTAGCTTAGGAAATACAACCAATTTTATTAATAAAACAATTAACACTGCAGAAAATCCACATCTTTTAGATCTCAAGATCAGCTTCAAATTGACAATACAGTCAAAGGAGCAAATTTCAAAAAGTCCCTTAATTAGATTCACGTTCGAAGTATAAAATAAAATATTTTTTATTAATACCCAACATGCTTCTTGCATTCACTATCTGCAAGTGTTTTTGATCGCAGTAATCACAATAGAAAAAAATTCTCTGTGCAAAAATTGGTGTATGGCATTAAATTATTTAAATTATATATACACTGGCGGAAAGTGAACAAAGAGCACCAAGAAGGATGCTGTATACCAACGAAATTTATACAGCATAATAACGGAATACAGAGGATAACGTGATCAAAACATTATGGCAAAATACAACTGTATTTGCTGGTAAACTGAAAAATAACATTTCCATGTAACATGGTTAGTACGAGGTTGAACCGCTATGAACTGCGTCACACGGTGCAAATCTGGCATGGAGTCTGTCGTACAGAGGTTGGATGTAAGTTTGGGGTATTGAGTTCCAAGCATCCTCAACCTGGACGCGTAAATCGGGGATGGTCAAAGCTGGTCGTGGAGACCGGACAAGTCGTTGTCCCATAAAATCCCACACGTGCTCAATGGGGAGAAATCCGGTGAACGTGCAGGCGATGAAAATTGTCTCACTTCCTGAAGTGCATATTGCGTTGCCCGTGCCGTGTGTGTGCGGGCGTTATCTTGCTGGAAAACGCCACGATGGACCGACCTTACAAATTTCACAACAACGGGCTGAATGATGTTGTTGATATAGGAGGTGCTGTTTAACGTACCCGGTACAAACACTAGTTGTGTACGGGAGTGATAGCAGATCGCTCCCCACACCAGGAGACCAGGTGTAGGCCCTGTGTGTCGCTGGCGGATGCAAGAAGGGTTGAGACGCTCCCCTGTGCGCCTGAGAACACGCATACGGCCATCGGAGGCTCCCAAAAAGAATCTGCTTTCATCGCTGAACACGATACATCGCCATTGCGTTCTCCAGTTCAGATGTTGGCGACACCACTGCAGCCGTTCCTGACGGTGGGCTGGAGTCAGAGGTACACATGCCAGAGGCACACGTGCACGTAGTCCTACATCCAGTAGACTGTTGCGGATTGTTCGCACAGTCACCTCAGGTTCAACGGCAGCTCGGATTTGCGTCGTTGTGGATGTTCTGCCTGACAACGCCGCTCTTCTTATGCGTCGATCGGTCCGCTCATCAGTCCGTCTGTGACTCCCGGTTCCACGTCTTCTCGTGTGGGAGTGTTCCTCGGACCATCTAAGCCACCATCGTACCACCACCGATACTTCCCGTTCAATTCGCTCCGCAATACGACGATACGACCACCCGGCCTCACGGAGTCCGACTAGATGACCTCGCTCAAAGTCCGATAACTGCTGAAAACGTACACGTCTTCCATGTCCAGGCATTGCAGCTTCTTCAGGGTTTGTGCACGTGTCCGTACGCCGAAGACTGATTGCATTCACTTCGCCGTAGTCCTTAAATACCACCGAAGAAAATTTGCATATTATGCCGTGCTGTGGCGCAAGCGCTCACCGGTTGGTCCTGAAGTTAACATCACAACTACGTAAACTTGACCCCATTAACATATATAAATTTCATGATCGTCCGCCATTTCCTTCTTGGTGTTCTTTTTTCACTTTCCGCCAGTGTATATATGTATAAATATAATGTCTTGCCTATATGCCATGATCATGTATCAGTGTAAGACTTTAGTGAAAAAATTATAATAAAGTTATTTCCATTTCTTCCTTTGTCATTCTTAATGTCGTTGTAAATTGAATTCTGACCATGGCTCAATCGGCCAGGAATTTGTAATTCAGTAAATCAGATTTTGTAAGTTGAATGTGTGTGAGCTCCTTCACAATATTTTTTGTTCAATCTAACTGCATGAATCACCTAATTCAGTACCTCCCTCAAATGTTGAAGCTTAATGAGTTTGAACATCATATCACCGCCCGGTGGCGCAATGGTCTAATCGCTGGCTTATGATCATTCGTCTGCGAAGGGTCCGGTTTTGAATCCTGGTGAGGCATGGATGTTATGTTTGTCTTATGCACTGGCTCCCTCCCTTACCTGGAACCACTGACCCTAAATTAGGGATGGGCGACTGCTTATAGCCCATTAAGTAGCTCATGGTGGTCGTTAAACCTTCAATTAAAAAAACCCCATCATATCTGTTTATAACATATGATCATGTTGCAATAAAAAATTTTATAATAGGATCAAAAAGGTATAATTATTGTTGTAAACAGTGTTTCATTTTTTCAAGCCAAGGGAGAGTAGTGTACGAGAGAGAAAAAACATTATTGTGTGGCCTTGAGGAAACTTGAGGTATTATTTTAGGTATTCTCCTCACTGGTTATCTCAAAATTGAAATAATAGGCATTGGAAAATGGCTGAACTTTACAGTAATGTGCAATGTGAATAATGTAGTGATGCTACGCTTCTGCAAAGACATCGAGTATTGCGATTTAGTACATGTGTTGTTGCCATTTTCTGAATAACTAATATGTAGCAATCAATATCTGGTAATTCTTGAAACCTTTTAGGAACACCAATAACTTCCACAACAGTATGTTGTGAACTCTATAGGAGTAAAAGGTAATATTTCATTGAAAAAATATTAAATATATTTTATAAATGTTTTAAAAATTTTATTTTCCACATGAAAATTGGCCAGAAATATAAATCAGATTGATAAACTGCCAGACAAAAAATAAAAATTATACACAGTATCCATTATAGAACTCTGTATAAGATACAAAAAAGCTGTTCATATTAGTACGTACTTTAGAGTGATTATATAAAAAACAATGTTTCCTTCTTCAATTAACTACAACCTTGTTTCTATGTATGTTTCATTTGTGTAAAATTCAAACTATTTTTTTCTGATTTCCACTTCAAGGACTTCCTAATATGAACAAATCTTTGTTAGGTGCTATAGTTTTGGTAAGCATGTGTTTTGCTTTAAAACTGACGGCAAAATTTCAATACTTTCTGTTGAAGTGAGTCACTGTGTTTCCAATACAGGTCGTAATCAAGCTTCATATCTGGGCATGAGTAGATCAATAAGATATCCCGAGATATCCGAGTCGATTCGGGTCTGACTTGATATTTTTGTTAGAGATTATGTACCCAAGTAAATTCGCAGTCCTAAAAGAAAACTGACATTTTTCCCAGTGGGAAGTGCGATAATGCTTTTCATCGGCGGCTAGGAACTTCGCTAAATTCCTGTTTTTATCATTTTGATTTTTCCCACGAACAGCAACGTCATCCAGGTGGGGAGAAACATTTTCTAGGCTCTCGTCCCGAACAGTTCTGTTGATCACTCTTTGAAAGCAAGTAACTACGTTTGTAACTCCAAAGAGAACGCGTGGGAATTGGTAGAGCTTCCTACAGTCTTCGAGGGCAGTATATGGCTTCTGAGACTCCAGGACGGGTACTTGGTAAAATGCACGGTACACCTTATTTGCCGAAAACTTTAGCAGTTATCTCTTCTATTCTTGATAGTGGGTAAGCATCCAACATCGTAAATTTATTTATGGTTTGTGAATAATCTACAACCATCCTAGCCTTGTGATTTTCTCCTCTAACTACAAACGCCTGGGCATGCCACGGAGAGTTTCTAGGCTCAATCACACCTTCATGTAGGAGCTTTTCAATTTATGTAGCCAGAAATCGATTACCACTTTTTGAGTGTATTCTAGACTTTGTAGCTATAGGCATACAATCCGGGTTTAGGTTAGCAAACAGAGAGACTAGAGGCACATTGGCAACGGTGAAGCCACAAACCCTGAGTGGAGGCTGTAAATAATGGAGGACAATTTCTACACAGAAAGTACATCTAGTCTGAATATAGCATCAAAACAAAGATCTTTCATAATTAAAATCACGATGTTTTTATAAGTGTGACCCTGCATTTCAATATTAAGTCTACAAAGACCCATAACTTCTGTGAATAGTAAGGACTTTGATACGGTATAATAGTACTGGTATAAGACATTTATTTACAGAGGTTTTATCAATAAAACTTAAAGAGCTCTTCCAGTGTCTATTAGAGCATTCAACTTGACTTCGTTGATTTTAATTGCTACTATAAATTTCGAAAGGCAGGTAGGTGCAGCAGCCAAAACTCGGGTATTTGAAGCAGATGTGTCAGTAGTAGATCCATAAGGTATTGATTTAAAACTCTCTGAAAGTGTCCTTTCCTCCCACATGTTCCAGAATCTACGTTTCTGGTAGGGCAGGACATTTTAGATTGGCGATTTCTTCCACAAAAACAGAATTTCTCTGTTCCAGTCAAAGCAGAGTTGTAGTAATGGATGTACTAGTATTAATCTCAACATCATCGTTAAGGGAGCAGCAGCATCCATCAGTTCCGAGTAAAAAGCAGATTGTTGTTCTGCCATTTGCAAAGTCCTTACTTGATCGAAAGCAGCGTCTATAGATAGAAATGCATTTTTTAAAAGTCGTTGTCGTATGCGAGTGCACTTCAATCCGCTAATTAATGCATCTCTAATGTATTCATTCTTATTTTGTTCAGCCGAGACACTTTTAAACGGCATTCCTTACTCATTTGTTTTAAGTCCTGAAGATACTGATCTGTACTCTTCAGCTAGATGACGTCGTGTTGCTAAACTACGTCGGACGTAGATTTAGTTCTTAGCCTAACGTATAAGGATTCCAAAATAGCTACAGCACCAGTAAAAGTTCTAGATTCACTTATATACTGAAATACATTAGGAGCGACATAATTAGTTAATAGTTGCAATTAACTCTCTTTAGATACTCCATCAATGTTGCCTAAGAAGTTTTCGAACGTTTGCTTCCAATGCACCCATTCTCTGTCAGCAGAAGCGGCAGATGGTTCCATATCAAATCTCTCAGATCGTAAATACTTGTCCATTATTATTTATTTTTGTTAATTAAATTGTTGAGAAGAATTTCCAAAAACTCACCTATATTTAATAAGGCTTTAATTAACAAAAAATAGAGCTGTCGTATTAGCCAGATATGTTCCACTTATCGCTCATTCGGGCGGCAATCGCACAACTAACACACTCACAGCGGATGTAAACAATGAGCACTGATGCCAACTTCTTATACCTTAATATTAAAATACAATACAATAGTATCACACTGTGGAAATCCGACAATTCCGTGGAAATAAATATCCCATTATGTGGTCTGCTCTACCACACAACGTGTTTGATTATATAGTAACTGGTCTGACATATATGGTTCTAACCTTTATGAAATTCCTCATATTCAGTGTCCTCCCAACTTCACCAAAAGAAAAAACACCCCTTCCAGTTCCTTATCGTAACATACTCTCCCTCCCCTAGAAACGGTTCTACTTCCGTAGCGCAACGTTTCGTCGGGCATGCTTACGTTTCTTCTCATCAATCATGTCTTTCCTAACCACTTCGCGATATAAATAGTACCACAAAGAAATGCAAGACGACACGTGCATGCGTTCTTCTTAACTATGAACTGATATTTAAAAACGAAAATTGCGTTCTTTGTTTGTTTCGATAGTATTTAATGTGCACTTAATTAAATCTTACTTAATCTAAACTTGCTTGGCCATCGAAGGAGACATTTGCATTAAAGCCTTCTTTCAGTGGACTGGGTGGTTTTCGTTCAATCGGATTGAATGGTTTTATGTAGCAAGAATCCGTTGGTGAATTGTATTGGATGACATTATTAATCAAGTACCAATATTGTTGGCTCCATAATTATATCTTACGCTATGTCGCCCCCTTGGAAGGGGGGTAACAGGGTTGAGCACGTAATGCACCTTAAAAATCCGTGGTTAAACTCACAAAAGCCGCTATGTAAACCTAAACAAATGCGTAGGGAAAAGCTGCGAGAGGATACAAATCGCACTTCGGAAGTCATTCCTAAAAAACGGTTAAAACAACTGACAGGTTTCCGCTGCAAAATACACCGGCAGTAAAATGGAGCTAGCGGATCCGCGCGGAGGAGGGCGAGATGAGATGTGCAGACATGCTGAATCTCTGGGCCCTATGAAAATTAGAGGTAGTAGACAGAATTCGTGTACATCTTAATATGGGAACTCAAATAGTCAAATCTCTACCTGTGAAGAGTTATTTCTATTTTCTCATTCTCACTGTAGGTGTTGAAGACTAAAGGTAATCAATAATGCAAGAAGTGAAAACACCGAAGCACTAAAATGACGTAATGAGTATAGCATGGCATAGTGTTCATGTCACGTGACATTCCTGCGATCCGCTTACACGAAGCCAACAAATCAGGCTCTAACCAATCGCGCGGGCGAAATGGTGTGAATTGCGAATTCGTACATATATAGTTCTGGGGGTATCCCTCCGCTGTGTCTGCCGTTGCGTTTGTTTACTTTTAACATCATGGTTTTGGGGGTGACTTTAAATGATGTAAATATGTCCGTAATAATTCTCCTGCGGGTCTGTTTGCGATTTAGATTAAGTTTTTTTTTAAGTTTTGGGTTCAACTTGTGGTCGCCCTGCCATCGGCGACGCAACTGAGAAAATAACTATGGAGCGTTGGTCTAAAGCGTAAGTGAAAGACTTTTTTAAAAGCGAAGTGATGTATTTCAATCAAACATAAAACACGTGCAAATGAACGAACCTTACAAATATATGGAAAACCTATCACCTTGTTTCTTCCATACAGTTGTTTTAATGTTTATCAGAAAAAATGAGCTAAATATCTTTTAAAAACCACCCGAACCAACGCATTTTAATTTCCCAAAGTATCTACTTGTTGCACACCGTTGTTCTTTTGCATTTCGAATTGGAATACTTACAACTTCCAGTAGCACGGGTAAACAAACAAACAAGACGTATAATGTCATACATCTCTTTGTCTGGCCAAAACATCATTAAGCGAACATTTCCTTCAAGTTTGTTCGAGCCTACTGACCCGTTACAGAAATACGATTTTCAAACGCAGACAAACATGCGCACTTTCAAGTTCTAATTAATTTAATTTTAATTTTTTCCATAACTTAGTGCAAGTAACAGTAATGAATTGTCATCAATGAAGATTATGAAACATATTTTGCGAAAACTTTCGATGAGACAACGTATTTCCTTCCTTTGCTGCCAGGGCTGCTTTTTTCTCGATTTTGCGTCAGATCTGGATTCACCTAATAAATTTTCAGAGAGTTCAAGCTATCCCTGCAGAGTCCGCATTTCAAAGAAGAAAGTAAATTCATCAGCTTAGCTTACACCTGGTGAAGATCTGTCGTTGTCGTTGATCGACTGCGTGAGTTTCTGTGCTTTGATTGGAAATTCCAAGTGAGATTTTAGTTTCTTGGCGATAGCTACTTTATCTGCGAAAACGTTCACGCTCTCCCATTTCGCTGCTATCCTGAAATTTGTTTTGATGCACTCAGTAGCAGCAGACATTTCTGGGTCTGTACTTGGAAGAAATTTTCCTTTTTAGGACAAGGTTCAGCTCAGTCAAAGACTGAGACTTCCCATCGACAAAAAATGAAAGCACAAGGAATACAGATTGACAACCAGAACAGAGGAATTTTTATCATGAACTGAAGCATTAATACAGTGGACGTTTTCGAACCTTATAAATATATGAAAAACCTATTAATTTGTTTCTTCCATACAGTTGTTTTAATGTTTATCAGAAATAAATGAGCTAAATGTGTTATTAAAAACCACCCAAACCAATGTTTTCTAATTTTACAGAAGTCTTTACTTGCACATCGGTGTTCTTTTGCATTTCGAATTGAAATATATACAACGTGCAGTAGCACGGGGTAACAAACATGCAAGACGTAGAACTTCAGACACCCCATTGTCTGGCGAAAAACATCATTTAGCGACCATTTCCTTAAAGTTTAATCGAGCCTACAGACCCGTACAGGAAAAGCGATACTGGAAAGTTGACGGACGTGCGACCTTTAGGGTAGTAATAAATTTAATTTTAATTTTTTCCTTAACTTACTGAAATGAACAGTAATGAATTGTCATCAACGAAGATTATGAAACATATTGTGCGAAAACTTTTGATGAGGCAACGAATTTCCGTCCTTTGCTGCCAGGGCTGTCAATTTAGCGATTTTGCGTCAGATCCGGATTCACGTAATAAATTTTGAGAGAGTTCAAGCTATCCCTGCAGAGTCCGCATTTCAAAGAAGAAAGTAAATTCATCAGCTTAGCTTACACCTGGTGAAGACCTGTCATTGTCGGTGATCGGCTGCGGGAGTTTCTGTGCCTTGATTGAAAATTCAAAGCGAGATTTGAGTTTCTTGGCGATAGCTACTTCATCTGCGAAAACGTTCACGCTCTCTCATTTTCTCTGCTATCCGCAAATTTGTTTTTATGCACTCAGTAGCAGCAGACTTTTCTGGGTCTGTGCTTGGAAAAAATTATCCTTTTCAGGACAAGTCAAAGCCTGAGACTTCCCACAGACAAAAACTGAATACCCAAGGAATACAGATTGACGACCAGAGCAGAGGAATTTTTAACATGAACTGAAGCATTAATACAGATGACGTTCTCACATTTTTAGAACGTTTCCGATAAGAAATTGCAGAAAATTAAAGAAGTACAAAAATTGAAACTGGCAACAGCGGTTTAGATTAACACGAGAGAAACATCTGCTCCTGTTTAACATCGTTTTAAAAATGGCACATACACATAAGCTGTGGGTAGAACGTTAGGTGTTTGCTCTTTACTAAGGGAAAAAATTCGAATTCCGCAATTAAAGAACGCTGTGAACGTCATGGAATTAGCCTTTACAAAAGTAAAATAAGCAATATTAATAAAAAGAGAGAAACAATTCGTCAATCATTGCTTTAGCAGGAAAAAGAACACCAAACAGATATCCAAAGAAGGTATATACTTTTAGGACTATTTCAAACGTAAGACCTTTGATCTTAAAAGAAAATCTACTGACAAAAGAAGCAATCGTCAAGTCGTTAAAATTCTCTGTATGAACTTTAATTAACGTAATAAACAAAGATTGTAACCTGAACCGACTTTAATCTGAAAACAAAAACATAACATTCACCGTTTCGGATGTTTTGTCAAATTTTTTCAGTTCTAAAAATTAATCAAGAAACAGGAAGTCGTTGTGCAGGTTGCACGGAGCCGGATAAAGTTGTTAATTATTGAGTCCAAAATTCCAAGTACTGAAAAACAGTTTTGAACCAATTCCTTTTTTACATGCGTTTTTAAAATATATAATCCAAACGAACGATAGCACTGGAAGTGGGATCCTTCTTGATTCCTGTGTTGCTTGATTTCGCCAGCCAATAACTCGTATACGAAATGAAATGGATCAATCTGAAATATTACAAAAGAACAATGGTTAGCATATTATTTTCCCAACTCACAACGAGTCCTCGTACTCACATGTGTTGAAACAGAATCCAAAATTTAAATCTTTAAAAATTAACATACGTTAAATCATCCTTTAAAAGTTAATTCTAATTGACATGCATTTAATCAAATATATTCATTCAATCATGTATGTATTAAAATAATTTTTTTAATAATAAACTAATTTTAAAAATTCTTTTAGCCTGAGGCAGATGGAAATTTAATGTCACTGTTGATGATACATGGATCTATCTAAACGAATGTAAGAAACAATTGTCGATTTACTACAGCAAAAGAGTAAAAAAGAAGGCTTTCAAACTTGGTTCTAATTATCCAAAAAGTTTCATTTCATGATTATTGCTGGTTTCTCGTTCACTTGGAAATTATATTTCAGAAAAGTTGAAAAGGATGTTAAAATCAATTCCACATATTACCAAAATAATGTTTCAACTTCTATATTGAAATATAAAATACCATCCCTTTATCCGCAGAGCCTTCAAGGAGTAGAACTCCATCAGGATAAAGTTACCAGTCATACATCCAAATCTACCACTCTATTTCTTCAAAAAACGAAAAAAAAAAAAAAAGAGAGACTGTTATAAATCCCATATCTTTTGCTTTTATTGCTTCAAAGTCCAATGATGTGTCACCAAAGGACTATCGTGCCTTCGAACGCAGGCTTAAAACAATGATTGAACTATAGGGACCATTTGGAGAGGTGTGTAATAAAATACCACTATCAATTTTAGGAATGCTCTGTTATCTTGAAAATCTAGATGTGGGCTCGTTGTCCAAAGAAAGGGCTATCAGATAGAACATTTAAGAGTGAAATGTTTTTATTTTGAACATTAATTATATCGATTGAAAATCGTTCTAAAAGTGTATGGACACTCTCTGCATAAGTTCCGTTAAAAGATATTTTGCTCTGGAAACATCCGAACGCAATGGCTACTTGTTTCAAGTGGAATTGCATCATACGGAATGAGAACATGATATAAAACCAGACATTTTTTTTTAATAAACCACATAGACATTGTTTTTGGTAAAAGGATACTTTATTCCTCAAGCGTATGTTTTCCTTTCTAACCAACTGTACCGCGGCTAGTTCTAGACGTGACACACCACAAGTACAGTCAGGTACACGAAGACAAGTATGACAGGCATAAAATATCAGTACAGTATCTCATTATGACTCAGATGTAATTGCAGCACAAGAACAAGTGTTGGGAAATTAACAATTAAAGAATGATTGAATGCATGTCAATTAAAATTAACTTTTAAAAGATGACTGAACGCATGTTAGTTTTCAAAGGATTAAATTTTGGATTCTGTTTCAACACATGTGAGCCCGAGGACTCGTTCTGCGTTGGGAAAATAATATGCTAACCAATGTTGTTTTGTAATATTTCAGATTGAGCCATTTCATTTCGTATATGAGTTATTGGCTGGCGAAATCAAGCAACACAGGAATCAAAAAGGATCCCACTTCCAGTGCCATTGTTCGTTTGGATTATATATTTTAAAAACGCATGTAAAAAAGGAATTACATCAAAACTGTTTTTCAGTACTTGGAATTTTGGACTTCATTATTAGCAATTTTATCCGGCTCCGTGCCACCTGCACAACGAGTTCCTGTTTCTTGATTAATTTTAGAACTGAAAAATTTGGCAAAAACATCCGAATAAAGAAATCAATGTCCACTTCTTTAAATAAATATAATGCTGCATTTGATAGTTCACAGGAAATTATAATTGCAAAAATTTAATGCAAATGCAAAAGTTTGAAAGCTTAAAAATCCAAAGTATTCAAACATTCAAGATATGTTAATAAACAGTGATGTCGAATAGCGAGACCATTTGAAATTTAACGTTCAGCATTCTATTTTTGAGAAATTGGTTTAGAAAATATCTTCCTGTTTTGCACAAATGTTTACTTTGCAAATTATTTGAATTGATTGCACAAAAGTAGTTCTCACTAAAAATGTCAAAATTTATATAATACTATTCAATACAATTCAATTCATTTATTTTGCTAAACAACCCCCCCCCCCTCCCAAACAAAAAACAGTGTTACAGAAATAGTCGAAACAATGCACAGCAAGGAAGCATGGGCAGAAAGGCCTGGCATGGACGCAATGCGCCGTAGGCTAGTTTTACACTGAGGTCAGTAGTTGTATATACAAACAAGAGTATCATAGAAACAACAAAAAAAACGGTAATGATATATGAGCAGATAATAAACATTACAGATAATACTATTGAAACAGCAATTTACATCACGATATACAAATCATAATATTAATCATAGTTTCCATCAACTGTAATCATTAATTTGAGGAGCTGCAATTCATTATAAAGTCTTTTAGTTTTTTTTAAAAAGGTTAAAATTATTTAAAGAAGTTAACTTCGTATGTAACTAGTTCCAGTAGTGTGGGCCAATGTAATTTAAACTTTGCTTCTTGGTCTCCGTTTTCGGTTGAGTAGGCCGAATATCTGATTTAGTGCGTGTGTCATGTGTGTGTACCGGGATTTAATTTGTATGATGTCGGCGTGTAAGTAATGCGTTTGAACATAATTTTACCGATATTTAAGTAATATAATTGGTTAATCGTAAGAATGTTGCATTTGTTTGGGAACACTCTTCTGATATTATATAGTGTTCGTTGTGTATTTCTATCAAATTTTAGGTCAATTAATCTTATATATTTGTTTTGAAGAATTTGAAGTTTTTTGAAATTATATTCAGTTGTCTGTTCCCACGATAAGATAACATAATCAATAGGAGTCTGAAACATGGTAAAATGTGAATGAATTTTTGTTGTATAGGTAAGGTTTGTAAATACCAAGTTGATAACTCCAATGTTTTTAGACAGTTTGAGAAGAAGGGAGTCCTCATGTTGTTTCCATCTAAGGTCCCTATGTAAGGTGATCCCCAAATAAAGTACGGAGTTAACCTCCTCTATGTTTGTTCCATTAATAGAAATGTGATAGAAAGAGGTTGTAAAACACTTTATTTTGAGAAAATTAAAGATTTTGTTTTGGTAGTATTTGTTACTAATTCATTGGAATTTAGCCAATCTGAGATGTTAGAGGTTGCGTATTAATATTCATAGTAGTGTCAGTCGTTAAATTAAATCAGGTGAGGATGGTTATGTCGTCTGAATAGAGGAGTAGGTCTATATCACTTATTGAAACAAAAATATCGTTTATATATATACTGACAAGTACAGGTCCCAAAATTGAACCCTGTGGAACACCAGTTGATATGAGTTGAAGAGTGAATTCATGTTGGTAAATTTTTGTATATTTTTGCCTCTTTGATAAATAACTTTTAAAAAGAGAATGTTCATTGGTCGTAATTCCTATCGTGTGTAATTTGTGTAGTAAGATATTTTGATTTGTGATATCAAAAACGCTGTATAGGTCTAAAAATAATGCTATGGTAAAGAAGTTGAGTTCAAAATTATGTTGGACTGTTTGTTGTAGGTATAATAAGGCTGATTCTGTTGACTTTACAGATTGAAAACCATGTTGACTTGGGTGGATGATTTTTGGATTATGAATGTACGAGATTAGTCTATTGCAAATCAATCTCTCCAAACGTTTAGCAAAAATTGATAAATTGGCTATAGGGTGGCAATTGTTAGCATCATTTATTGATACAGATTTGTATTTTGGAATTATTTTTGTGATTTTAAGTAGATTAGGAAATTCACCAGATTCGAATATATTATTAAATATAAACAATAGAGGATCAAGAATAAGATTAGCGAAATTTTTAATAATGAATGGTTGAAGATCATCATATCCAGGGCCAGAACTGTAATTTATATTGTTACATTCTTCTGATAGTTCTGTTTCGGTAATTTCAGTAAGATAAAAATTATTAGACCTGTGTGTGCTCCCTAGGTAGTTAGTGAATGGAATTTATGGGGTAGTTATACTATCTTTTAGTGTTTGTGGAAATAAGGTAAAATGTTCATTTAATCCATTTGTAATATCTTGTTTGTCTGTAAGCTGAAAGTTATTAGAAACTGTTAAGTATTGAGGAGCTGTTAAATCTGTATTATTACCCGTTAGCAAGTTTAAATATTTCCATGTTAGTTTTGAAGAGTTATGTGAAAAAATGCCGAGATAGTAGTTACGCTTAGTGTACCGAATATCGCTTTTTAGTTTATTACGAAACTTTTTTACATTTTGGAAGTCCTGGGGTAGTTTACTTTTTATGAATTTCGAAAAGAGGTTATTTTTTGTTTATACTTTTTAATAGAGCATTGATAATCCATGGCTTACGAAAAAATTTTTTAGTTTATTTTGTTTTAGAATTTTTAGAAATGATTAATTATATAGTTGTGTAATAATTGTGATGAACTACTCATAATTTTTGTTTGCAGAACCATGAACCAAAAAAGTGCTCCAGTTAATGTTTTCTAATTGAATTTTAAACTTTCCATATTTGTATTATTAATTTGTGTGAAAAATTAGCTGTCTTCAGGTATAGTAGTTTGTTGTTTAAAAGGATAAATTGTAAATATAGCGAGGTGATCACTAGAATCGTACTGTAAAGCCCCTGAAATGGTAATCTCAATCAATAGATTTGTTATAAAGAGATAAATCAATGTCTGTGAAGTGGAGGTTATACGCGTTGGGACTGAAATCATGTTTTTGTGTTGAGAAGCATTAAGTGATTGCAAAAGTTGAACAGAGTGATTGGTGTTCTGTAATAAGTCGACATTCATATCTCCCATAAGAAACGTATTTTTTTCTTTAAAAGGTTAGAGTAGTTAAGTAATTCAGTAAGTAATGATAGTAAAGCTGTATGGTCTGAGTTGGGTGGCCTATATATAGCAAACGGTATTCATATAAAATTGGTTATGAATAGTTATAATTTCGGCATTTGGATTCACTACTGTGAAATTTGGAATAATTGAAAATTCATTATAAATATCTTTTACAAAAATTACAACTCCTCAACCAGTTGTGTAAGTTATGTTTAAGTGGAAACTTTTCTAGTTAGTAATTTGCAATGAGTAAAAATGTGAGGGAAACCAAGTCTCAGATATACAAATTATATCAAGATTTAATTTTTTTAGTTGAATTAGTGATTCCAATAAGGTAATTTTGTTAATTAGTGATCTAGCATTGATATGGATTAAATTTAGGCTGTTGAGTGAATAAGTCGTTAATAGGTGATTTAAATTTTGTGATGAGTAATATTCACACTGCATTCAATTACTGGTAAAGATAAAAAAGTGAGCAAGTAGGAAAATATATATATAATAACCCGCTTGGCCAGCGTGGTGAGTTATGGCCAAACCCCTCCAAAATGACTAAACAACTTAAATCTTGGCCCTCAGTCTCCGGCAGCTGGAATGTACCTGGCCAAGGCAGCAGCCAGTGCGACATGAAGGCAAAGGGTGCTAAGAATCCCCGGAGGACCAGACTAGGATGCCATCTGATGCTGACCTTGGCTACGTACAACAGACGCTCCCTATCTTCTGATTCAAGGCTTCTTCAATTGGAAGAGGAACTACAAAGGATCAAGTGGGACATCGTCGGGCTAAGTGAGGTAAGGAGAAAAGGAGATCTCATTGAACTGAAAAGTGGACATCTCTTCTACTATCGTGGGACAGATACTGGCAGAACTAGTGGTGTTGGATTTATAATAAACAAGAAACTGAAGGATAAAGTGGTAGAAGTTGAAAGTTCCTCTGACAGAGCTGCACGACTCGTTATCCAACTCTCGAGAAGATACCAGGCTCAGATTATTCAAACTTATGCACCCACCACAAGTCATGCTGAAGAAGAAATTGAAGAATTTCATGAGGAAGTTCGTGATCTAAATAATAAAGGTAAGCAGCACTTGAAGATAATTATGGGAGATTTCAATGCAAAAATAGGGCAACGGCAACAGAATGAAACTTCAGTAGGTAAATTCGGTCATGGCAACAGAAACCAGCGTGGAAATACTCTCGTTGAGTTTGCAGAGGCAGAAGGGTTTTTCATCTTGAACTACTTTTTCAAAAAAAAGCCACACGGGAAATGGACATGGAGACATCCAAATGGGACGACAAGTGAAATTGATTTTATTATGTGTAACAAAAAATTCGTCTTCGAAGACTGCAGTTTGCTAAACAAGTTCAACACAGGCAGTGACCATAGATTGGTGAGATGTAAGATGCACCTCAACACTAAACTCGAACGTAGCAAGCTCATAAGACAAACAAAATGTATTGACATAACCAACCTTAAAAAACACCATAATACCTTCAAATTGGAACTGAAGAACAGATTCTCTGCTTTAGAAGGCCTAACATCGGAAGAAGTGGATATTTCTGAAGTTAACAGAAAAATAACCAAAGCTCTTATGGAAACAGCAACAAAATTAGCTGGATCTAAGAACAAATTACATGTGAACAAATTATCAGGAAAAACCAAAATGTTGATGCAAAAAGAAGAGTGATGAGGACAACTAAAGAAGATGTGACTTCCAAAGTGGAATATATAGAGCTATGCAAGACAGTACGAAAAAGTGTCACTGAAGACGTAAGGAAATTCAACTGTGAACTAGTAAGGAAAGCAATTGAAAACAACCTAAGCCTAAAGATAGCAAAGGGACATCTCAGTAAGGGGAAAAAACAGATTATGGCACTGAGAAAAGAAGATGGTTCTGTAACAAGAAATAGAGGCGAAATTTTGACAAGAGTGAAAGATTTCTACTCCAAATTATATGAAAGGGATGATACATGTACTCCAGACATCATGAAAGGTACCAGTACCAGAGTTCTTCCAGTCCTTCCAGCAGAAGTTGCACATGCAATCAAGAACATGAAGCGGGGAAAAGCTCCAGGAGAAGATGGAATTACTGTAGACATCATACAAGAAGCAAGTGGAGAAATCGAAACAGTACTCGCCCAAATTTTCACTCGATGCCTTAATGAAGGGAAAATTCCTGAGGATTGGAACAACGCTACAATGATCTTGCTACATAAAAAAGGTGACATTGAGGATCTCAGGAACTACAGACCTATCAGCCTCCTATCAGTGGTTTATAAAATCTTCACTAAAGTTCTTTCACACCGCTTGAAGGGGACACTGGACATGGCTCAACCGAGAAAACAAGCTGGATTCAGGAGTGGCTACAGCACAATAGATCATATCCACGTACTGAGAGAACTAATTGAAAGAGCGAGGGATTATGAGCTTCCATTGTGCATGGCTTTTATCGATTATGAAAAAGCCTTTGATTCGGTGAAACCATCAGCAGTTGCAATGGCTCTGAAATCCTGCGGTATTGAAGATGCATACATTAATATTATTAATAACATCTATGAAAATGCAAGTGCAAAGATTCGGCTGTTTGAAAATACAACACACATAAAAATTGGAAAAGGAGTGAGACAAGGTGACACCATATCTCCGAAGCTCTTTAATGCCACATTGGAAAATGTCTTTCAATCACTGAACTGGGAAAATAAAGGGATAAAGATTATTGGAGATTATCTAACCCACCTTCGTTTTGCGGATGACATAGTCATTTTTGCAACTACCCCATCAGAGCTACAGAGTATGATCCAGGAACTTGCTGCCAAGAGTAAAGAAGTGGGATTAAAAATGAACTTTCAGAAGACAAAAGTGGTGTACAATGCTTTTACAAGAAATGAAGATTTATCGATTGATGGAGAAAAGCTGGAGATAACAGACACGTACTTTTATCTTGGACAGCAGATATCAAGTGAGGGTCACATTGGTGAAGAAATTAATCGGCGTATGAAACTTGCCTGGAGAGCTTTTGGAAGAAACAGCATAATTTTCAAGAGCAATATGCCATTATGTCTTAAAAGAAAAGTGTTTGATCAATGCATCCTTCCAGTGCTTACGTATGGTGCAGAGACGTGGACCTTAGCTAAAAGGGACATACAAAGGCTGCAGACAACTCAAAGAAGCATGGAGAGGTGCATGCTTGGTGTAACCAGGAGAGATAAGAAGAGGAACTCGTGGATCCGAAAAATGACAAGAGTGGAAGACATCATGATCAGAGTTAAATCCCTGAAATGGCAATGGGCTGGACATACTGCCAGAAGAACAGACCATCGATGGACAGCCGAAATTTTAGATTGGATTCCAAGGGACAGGAAAAGATTCAGAAGAAGACCACATGGAAGATGGGTGGATGAAATTCGAAAGTATGCGGGAGTGACATGGAGGAGACTGGCACAAGACAGACCGTTGTGGAGGAAACTTGGGGAGGCCTTCGTCCAGCAGTGGATTGATAATGGTTGACAATGATGATGATGATGATATAAAGAATTAGTAGGAATCACAAATCGACATAAACACTAATTGCATTGGTAGATGGAATTTAAATGGATTAAAGCAAAAATAAAAGCTTACATCAGTGCAACAAATATTTGAAACCGAACATTTGGCCACTTTGATGAACATTTCCCCTTGCGCGATTTTTACGCTGGTCCTTTGCTGCCTTCTGCGCCTTAGCCTTTATATAACGAAATCTCAGGCGTATTAATGTTCTAGTACATTTTGTGTAACTCTAGTCACGTAAGAAGAAATTTCTTATTTGATCACAGAGATTCTTCACAATCTTTTCATCTCATGACGGGAAATATTGCCAATGACATGAGGTAAATAACATCTGAAATTGACTGATTTCGTTGAACCAGTCGTCAGAAGGCATGAAATGACCGTCTTGATGGATAGTAACACATGTTGCGTTCCATGAAATAAAAGTAATATCATAAAGAACAGCAAGTAATTGCCCAGTGGGAGAGCTTATGGTATTATCATATTTTTATCCACGATAAGCAAAAATGTCAGTAATATAATTAATGCCTTCAAAAAAGCAATTTTTCCAGTAAAACAAGTTGTAGGAGGACTAGGATCAACATAATCTTCAAGCACAATGTCTCGCATTTCAGTGATAACTTCAACCGCGGACAGAGTGGTTTCAATATATCTTGCGAAATTTCTCTTAATAGCTCAAATGTCATAATAGAATCATTGTCGTCGACATTTGGAACAACTGCTGCATCATTAGATAAGGAATATCCAATATGTTTCTATCCAGTAATAAGAGGCAAATGAGGAATTTCACTTCTGAAACTAATGAGTTGTCTTAAAAGTAACCAACTCTTCATATACGTTTGAAATATTTCTGAAGCAACTCTTGGTTTTTAATGAGACGTCAATATATATTCGCTGTCAAAGTGAATATATCAGCAAAGAGTCTCATCATTGGTTGGATAGAAGTCAACCTATAGAAAAACCAAAAGCTATTTTTAAGTACCACACCACATCCCTTGGCAACAACTAAACAGCAGCCTCAGAGCTATTTTTGAATGTCAGAACTCATGCCAAAACCCACATGCATGGGCTGCCATCAGGGTTCTTTCTAGTACTGAAAACGTCAAATGAATTGATGATCACTACGTAAATTCAGGAAGAGCTTTTCCTTTTTTTGGCGTTAAAAAGGTGTCTTTTGTTGTACGGCTAAAAACCAGCACGACTGCCTTACATATTTGTACATACTCGAGGCCCATCATCATTAGGAAGCTTTCCAGTATTCAAAACGCCAAATGAATTGATGATTAACTATATAAATTCAGGAACAGCTTCTTTTTTTAGCATTAAAAACCTATGTCTTTTTCTGTACGGCTAAAAACAATTCGACTGCATCACAGAAAAAGGTAGTGGTCGTTGCTCACTATCTTTTGCTCTGAGGTAATGAGGTATTAATTTAAGACGAATATTTATTTCACCAAAATCGAAAGACTACAGAAGTTCAATAATGTTCTTTGTGAACTTTTGCTATACGTTTCGGTGAATCCAGCATCAAGGACGTGATTCCTGAGTAACTTATAAAAAAGTGGTGCTTCCTCAAATCCGAAAATCGTTTCTCGGGTTCTGAAGGTTTGCGCAAACTTTTGTTTGCATGTGAAACATTCAGTTCTTTCCATATTGCACAATTTTTGGTCTAAGGTCGTATACTACAGCAGCAAGATTATTCTTAATATATTCCAAGGTTGATTTTAGTTCTTTGAGCAAAGACGCTGCCATTCAAGTATCAGAATCACAAAATGTTGCGTACTGCAGCTGAAAAGCATCACTCGTGCCTTAAGCACCTGAATATTACTGTAGGGTCCAAAGATTTGATTTCCTTCCTCGTCATAGGAAATTCTTTCGTCAACATAATTTCGTCGAATAGAATTACACATAATCGCCATACATCATTAAATCTTTCAGACTGAGTTTTAACTGACTGCAAGACATCCTGCAAAATATCAGGGTGACAATGGAATCAAAAAATGGTTCATGGCCTCAACATTGAAAGCCGAGGCAAAGGACACTCCATATTCATCCGAAATAACTGTACAATTTAACAGATAGAGCGATATCATCCTTCAGCCAAAATACAGAAATCATCCTTCAACCAAGTTACAGAAATCATTCTTCAGCCAGTGCAGAATTATTTTGCTCTAAAAGCAAACGACGAATCTGGTTTTTTATCAACACTTTCCGTAAACCTTGACTGATTTGCTACTTGTGAAACGCAGGTATTCAGGAATTCATGCAATTTCGCTTGAATAAATGTATGTTGATTGTTCAGATTTTTATTTTATACTCTCAATTTGGTGCATTAACGACATGATCTGCGTACTAAAATTTGAACATAAGCTAACACTGATGATGTAAACAGATTTATTATTATTATTATTATTATTATTATTTTGAGAGACACTCCGAATTTTTTTAATGCTCGTTTTTTCCTTTCATGTGATCCCATGTAATACTCGTATATTTAGGTTCATAATCTGTTTTCAGTTTCATTTTGTCAGGTAATCCAAGAAATTCTAATTTTAAATCACAAATATCACAATCATCAGTAAAATGAATGTTATGTTTTATAAATTCTAGTGATTTTTTGTTTTACTATAAAATTATCCTTTCTTTCGCATTTCATTACACAGATGTTTTGCAAATCAGGGTTTTCAAGAAAATAATTAATAATGGAAATCCGAACTTATTGACATTCTATTGAAGGACAAACAGCTTGAAACTACACATTCAGGCATATTCATATGAGACAGGAAAATATCCATAATTATTATTGAAGAGTATCAAGAAACCGTACGCACTTTATGGAGCATATTTGCAAATTATAAAGGAAATAAATTGCGAAGTATGGTTATAAATCATTAAGAGCCAATAAATATGAAATATATTTTTACAAATTATAAGGGTTGTACAAATGAAAGTGAGACTCGTGTAATACCGTCGCTGTATAATTACACAGAGCTGTGCATTCGGGCCGTTAGATAGCGTTAGGGAGCCAGCTGTTATCGGCGGTATGTGTCAGAGTAATGTTTGTACATGCGGCGGCAAGTTGACTACGTAGAGTAGTCACATGTATTCGACCAAACAGGCCCATCGGGCAGTTATGCAATTTTTGAATGCCAGAAGGTGTTAGTGGAGCTGAAATTTGTCATCGTATGAAGGATGTGTATAAGAACGAGTGTCAGTCACGGTGTACAAAGTACCGCTGATGTATTGATTTCGTAAAGGACGCGTGAGCACGAAGACATGCCGAGATCAGGGCAAGCACACGTGGCCATGGAATCGGTTGATGCAGTGGTTCCCTTGAAAAAACGAATCGCCAAATAACCACCCGCGAGTTTGCGTCAATATTGTCCGTAAGTAAGGGAATTGTTAACACCGTTCTCCATCGCCGATTGGGATACAGCATGGTTTGCGCACAATGGGTCCTCAAGGATCTCCATGAGGAGCAGAAGACTCGTCAAACAGGTGTTTCCTTGGAGCATCTGCATTGTCAATACGCAGAAGCGGTACAGTTTCTTTCCAAGATTGTGGCTGCAGGTTAAACTTGGTGGCACCACTTCGAACTGGCCACAAAACGGATGAAAATGAAATGGCGGCATCCCAACTCTCCACGCCTCAAAAAAGCTCAGCCCTCCTTTAAAAGCTGAAAAAGTAATGCTCGCGGTTTCTTCGATGAGAATGGCCCATTGCTTTTGGATTGGCTGGACGCAGGGAATACTGTCAATGTAACCACGTACTTCGATACGTTACATTTCAAAATTGCCTTTATTCTTCAGTAAAATAACATTTCTATGTACATGACAATGGAATTCTGCCAATAAATACAGCGGTATATACATCAGCTGGAAAGTTCCAGTGAAACGTAAAACAAAATATTGTTAAAATCATAAAAAAAATTATTTCGCCACGTAGGGCGAAGGAGAGGCAGACAATAAAGCACGAGCGATACAAACGAAAATGTTTACCTACAGTATTGTAGACAGGGCAAGACATGATTCTATACTATGCACAAATTCCAATTAAGCATTACTACCATACTAAAGATTAAACATTAGGTACTAATTTACAGAAATGCAACAGTGATGCTACATTCAAAATTTACAACATATGTACAGAAGTATTCAGTGACAAGGGGAAATAACGCTAAATGTACTCAGAAGGGCATCTTGTTACATTATATTATACACACAGTGACTAATATTTTAAAAAATATTCAACATAATGAAGGGGACATTGCGTGGGCAGTAAACTGTGCAGAAGGAAGAATTATATACAACAACATAAAACCCAACATTATCGAAGAGAACATGGGAAACATGGTGAGCTATCTTCAATGGCACATTAAAACAGAAAAATCACAAATAGCGAATCACCAAAATTAATACGTAAAAACATGATTTGTTACAGTGAACGTGTGCGACAACAAAAATCCCACTTATAGGTTGAGATGTAACTGCAAATTGTGGATATGGAACCACCCAGCCGATTGGGCCCAAGTGGATTGAAAAACGCTATCGGTGTTTGTTGAGGCAGCACGAGAGTGCTCCATTTGGAGGCGAGTGGTTAACCGTGCTAGGAAGCGTCTCCGAATGATAGCACTTGCCTCCTGAGGAGGTGGAATAAGAGCAGGGAAGCGTTGTTGAAGATGGAAAGCATAGACAGTGAACTTCACAAGAAGAAAAATATAACGGCACACAGAAGGCAAGTGAGTAGGTGGATGCTTTGTTTGGAGTAGCCAAGCATATGCAAGAAATGGTAACGATCGAGCACAAATTCGATCAGCAAGACGAAATGCTGTGTTTAGGACTGGCAGGAGTACGGGGCAGAAGAGGTATTGATGTTGGACGTCGCAGACTTCAGGGCAAAAGGAACAATGTGGAGAGGTGAGAAGGGTCATGCGAAATAGTACTGATGGGGCGGGGAGACGAAGGTGAAGAAATTGCCAATGGACATTGAGTTCAAGAGGGGAGGAAAGGGCAGAGGTAGTTGCTGTCCAGATGGCGGGGAGAAGAGAAGGAGGAGCAGAATGAACAGAAAGTGGAAGTGCGGGAGGGGAAAGAAGAAGCCAATAAAGAGAAGAGGAGGAGAGAGAAGTAACTAGAACCGGGGAGCTACGAATGAGGAGAAAGAACGGTAGGGAAAGAGGAGCAGAGGGGACCGAGAAGAGACCATCAGGTGAAGCGAGGAGTGGAAAGAGGCTCCAAAGCGCTGTGCGAAGAAGAAGATATTCGTTAGCAAGAGTAATTGTTGGAGATAGAAACAGGGAAGAAAGAGGTCTCCAGGTTAGATCAGAAGTTACGAGAGAACGGACAGTTATCACACCAGAGCGGATCCAATGAGGAAAGTAAAAGTAAGGGAGGTTAGGAGGGTGAATAAGAGAAGAGAAGAAGAGAGGTTCATCTAGGAGATCAAGAGTTGAAGAAGGAAATGAACGGAGAAGAGGAAGCGAACGAAAGAGAGAAAGGCCCTCTCGCAGGACAGGAGGGAGGTGGGACGGGAGAAGAGAGTATGCATCCATCTTCAGAAACAGTAGGAAGGTGAAAGATGGGTCACGGAAAGAAGCTAGAACATTCAAGGTAGTGGTAAGGGACGGAACAGTTGAAGTGGCAAGGCGAATGAAATGAATAATGCGATGTGTTTTATAAAGGAAAGCTGGATCAGGAAGCTGGATGCCACCCAAAGAGGCTGGCAGATGAAGCGTGGCAGGTTTAACCCAGTGATGTGAAGACCAGATGACGGAAGTTGAGAGGCGAGTGATGGTCATCATTTGTGACACGGGCACAACCGTCGACATCCAAGAGTATTCGCATAGAGAGATAAGTTGTCGACGAACAACGGCTGCTCGTTGACGGAACGATGTGAAAGGGCGGGCCTTACTCCAGTAGGCAGCAGTCCGTTGTATCCGGGGAAGAAGAGCAGTTCAGGTGGCAGATGCAGAAGCCAAGGGCAATCCGACATACGCACCGAGGATCTTCTGTGTAGTGGCTGTCCACTGCGCACCCCAAGGAGCATCGGTGCGGGCAGCCCATGCCCCGCACCATAAGCCAGTACTTTTAGTGGCATTCAGCGCTGCTCCAGATAATGCAACATACTGTTGATATACAGAATACAGGCGATCAAATTGAGATTCATCCCGGACGCAAAAGGTCACATCATCAGCATAGGCGGTGAAAATTATTCGATGATGACGAGTACTAGCCACTGTCGGCGGTACGACATCCAGGAGTGATCTTCGGGCTGCTAACAGGAAAGGCTCAAAAGCGAGAGCGAATAGCTAGCCGGAGAGCGGACATCCTTGCCGGATGCCTCGCTTAAACGGAATTGGAGCGGTTAGAAATGTGGCCGCTCGAACATGGAAACTGGCGCCCTGATAAAGGGCCAAGAGTGCGGAAGAAAAGGTAGGAGGAAAGCCAAATTGTGAAAGGACAGCAGAGAGATAAAAATGAGAAACTTTATCAAAAGCGGACTTTTGATCCAGATTGAGAAAGGCAAGAGGTTCAGAAAAAGAGCGAGCGAGGAAGTGAAGATGAAGGAGAAGAGAAACGTTAGTGGAAATAGTCCGACCAGGCACAGTGTATGTCTGGTCAGGAGAAATAACGAAAGAGAGAACAGAATTAAGGCGACGGGATAAGAGTTTAGTATAAAACTTATAGTCAGTGTTTAGGATGGAGATAGGGCGCCAGTTTCCAAGATCCAATAGGTCACCCTTCTTAGGAAGGAGGATGGTGTGTGCCAAAGTAAAGTCGGGCGGTAACGCAGGAGAGGAAAAAGCAGACGAGAAACACGCAGACAGAAAAGGCAGAAGGCACGGTAGAAAAGCACGATAAAAGGACAGAGGAAGACCGTCAGGTCCAGGAGCGGCATGAGGATTGAGAGTAGCGAACGCCTCGCGGAGTTCGCGAAGAGAGAAAGGAGAGAGTAAAGAAGTAGAAAAAGTAGAGGGGACCTGAGGAAGAGAGGAGAGAAGAGGAGAAGCTAATGAGGATGAAGACTGCGTTACCGCACTGTACTTGGCGATGAAATACTGTCTGGTGAAAGTGCATAGCTTCGATGGGTTCGAAGTGATGGAACCATCCTGGAGGCGAAGATGACGCAAAGATGTAGCAGAACGATGTTGAGATTCCAAGGCGGTTAAGTAATCGTGAGAATCAGCTGTAGGGGAGAGATGCAAGAAATGCATCCTGCAGGCTGCATCGGATGCGCGAGGAAGAAGCAAAGCGTGGAGATCTGCCAGATAGCCGGGGTATTGCGGATCATCAAGAGAGAGCATTGACAATAGAGCACGTAGATTCGCAATTTTCATATCGCTCTCATTCCGAGAGGCATGGGAGTAGCGCCGTACAAAAAGGACCAAGTCATGTTTGACACTGAGCCACAGTTGTATCGCGTCGGACGTAGTATCAAGAAGGGGCTGACGACTTCGGAGGAACTCACGCACAGCAACACAAAATTGTTGATCATCCAGGAGCGAGTCCGGAAAAGTCCATACTCGTTGAGTCCTTGAAGGTGAAGGCGAAACACACACCGACAGACTGACAATACTGTGGTCTGAAGCGGCGGAAGGATGATGGGCAGCAGCTGCGATCGACGGGAGAAGAGCAGTCGAAACATAAAATTTATCCAACCGTGCTGCCGTAGTGCTGCCATGGATGGAAGAGCGCCAGGTAAAAGAGATTTCCGACGGGTGTAGATGCCGGAACGCATCAACCAATTGAAAATCATCAACTAGCTGGGAAATCTGTAATACACGTTGTCTGCGGTATTCTCCAACGGTTGAATTGCGGTCAAGGGCCGGCAACAACGTACAATTGAAATCTCCGCCGATGAGAATATATTCAGACGGTGGAATGCATGACAGCTCTGTACGGAGTGTGGAGAGAAGATCAGGTAACAGACGTTCATCACAGGGGACATATATGTTAAAAACATGATAGGTCACGTTTTCAATGCAAAAGACAGCGACCTGGAGGTTGTCCACATGTAAGGCACGAATCACTGGCGTCGAAATCAGAGGGAGTAGGCGGTGATGGATCCCAAGTGCAAGGCCACCATTCCGTCCAACTCGATAAGCATGGTAAAAATCGTAGGGCCAAGCCCGCCAACGAGAGAACAAAGTGGTAGCAGAGCAATTGGTCTCTTGGAGCAAGAGAAGATCTGCGTGTAGAGGCGCCAAGTCCTCATACACTAGAGCATTTCTAGGAGAAGCAGAGAACCCTCTGCAGTTAAGTGTGACCACCTTGAATCGGTAGGTCCTTCCCAGGTCGACACGCACGTGCGCTGGAATCTGTTATTTTCTTCGCTTGCTTCTTCATTCTGTCAACACTAAATTTGAGATCGGGATAGGAAAGCACAAGAATTCGATACACAGATATCACACTAGAAACTTGGGTTAGAACAGTATAAAGATCAAGCAAATGACGTGCAACAAACTGATTAAAGAATCTAGGATGTTTATGAGAGCATAATACTTCATATATTTTATGAAGAGAAAGCGGACCTACCGGTATATCAGCCTTCGCTTCAGCTAGGTATCGGAGAAAAGAATCTAGGGAAAGCACTGGGGGTGGAGTCTTAGAACCTGGAATCACAGCAGGGTGTCGACTTGTTCGTGGCGAAGTACGACGTTGAGAGGAGGAGCGGGAAGATGAGTCAACAGAACGACCTCTTGCAGCACCGATGCGAGGAGGGAGCGGAGTCTGCGGAGCACTAAAGGACTCCCGTCGAGCAGGCTTGCTGGTAGATGTAGGGTCAGAGTGATTGCCAGAAGTGTCACTAGCAGTAGGGCAGTCCATGTCAGTAACTGTACTTGGAGTGTCTTCATCCAATGGAAGATGAAGGTCAGCAGTCAGGTCAGCTGGAGCTGCAAGGAACGTGGGCGGAGCTGTCGGTACCAGATGAGGAAAGTCCTCTGTCAACAATTGTGGGGCAGGACCCCGTGGAGGAAGGCCCGATGGCAGAGCAGGTTGATGAAGTTCTGAAGACACCTCCTTAGAAACGGTAGGGGTGGACGACACAGGGCTGTCACGAGTGACTTTTGGTCCCGAAGACTGAGGTACAGCAGGGCGGCGGAAGCACTCACTACGTTGATGGCCATACGCCTTACAAGTCTGACAATGAAAGGAGGTTAAAACGTCGATGCGTCGGATTTGATCTCCGCATTTTACAGTGAAGAGAGTAGGAAAAGATTTGATATGTTCATCCGAAGAGAATACTACTCGCGCAACTCGTCGGGCACTTTCAATCGAACGATCATCCTCGTCCTTTGGAGCAGCGGAGTGTGTGGTAATGTTACCCACAACACGACCGGATTGCATAAGAAAAGCACAAAGCATAGCATCTGTGACTTCAGGATGTACTGGGTACATCGAGACCGTAACTGGTCTCTGGGCGACAGGCTCAGGAAATAATTGGTGATCACCAACAACCAGCCCAGTCTGTAAGACAGAGGTAGCATCTGCTGCATGAAAAAAATAAACAATGACACTCGGCCCTTTGCGCGACATATGACGTATCGCTGACGGAGAGAACTTTTGTTTTAGAGCAGTTGAGTACATTTTGAGTGGTGTGTCTGGCAGCGCCTCAAAGCACACACCCAACTCAGTAGCCGTGGTGAAAGAGGTACCTGCTGGAGAATCCACTGGAATTTCGAGCACAACCTCATTACCAGAGCGACGGACATGAGGTTTTAAAGCTGCGGCTTCCGCTCGCATTACAAATATCAAAGCGGCCAACAAGGGTAAGTGATCCGGTATGTTGTCAAATGGAGTTTTTCTGCTGTACGACAAAGCACGCCTGCATATGGCGACAGCGTGCCAAGATTTGCTGCGGAGCTTCTGCTGGGACGTCCTCGACAAAACCACATACTGCCCCGATATGTCGCTGTTCGACTACCATATTTTCGGCGAAACTGAATACAGCTCTCAATAGTCGTCAATTCGATAACGACGCGAAGTTCTAGGACACCGTTGAAAACTGGTTTCACAATAACCACGGATGTTCATCGCTCAGAGTATCCACAATCTCGTGCCGCGCTGGGACACTTACTTGAACCAACAAGGCGACTATGTGTAGCGGGTATGTAGCCCATGTGTCATTCTTCCTGTATGTTAACATATTCCAACCTATACAGCAATGGCGTCGCGTGCCCATTTTGTTTGGGTGTGAACTGTTACGGGAAAAAACATGCAAAAAAATTATTATGTATCCCGAGCTGCAAAAATCACGCATTGACTTTGAACATACGAAAAGCATTTCTTTTATTTAGCTAACGTCTAATAACTTACGACAATAAAGATCTTTACGTACATTCCATTGTAAGAACGAATCTGAATTTCTTGTGCAAATACTAGAGTGAAGAACGAATTTTTGGTATCTTTTTCTTTATATATTAGTTTTGTATACAGCACGAGGCTTACTTTCTTTAACCCGTTTTACACAATCTGCGACAAATGGAACACTTAGTACATCGTAAACCTTAATGTGTGTCAAATTTCAATTGTATCTGTGCTCATAAACACACCGATTCACACAGCGACGAAAAGATAGAAAACTCGTAGCAGAACGATGAAGTGTGTTTATGACTCCATGCTATTCCAAACGCAAACAAGTATGACTAGTGGTGCTTTTTTAAGCGCGCACACCCTGGGAATTTAAACCTCTGCGTTAGTCCTCGAGGAAATAAAAACATGATTTCCAGATGTAACGCCATCTGGAAAGCTTTAAATTACAGTTCCACATAAATAAAGTTTTCCAGATGTAACGCCATCTGGAAAGCTTTAAATTACAATTCCTTTAACGACTTAGGGTGTCTGCTGTTAAAATAGCACTCCTGCAACTAACTTCTAATATTATTTATTACGTTTTATTTACTGCACGAAGCAACTAACCTTCTCCTCTTCACGAATATATTACACAAGGAAATTAAGTTTAGCGGACAAACTTCAGCGAGTTTTACTGGAAATACATATAAAGAAAAAACAAAACAATATAAGAGCAACTGGCTTCTTCTTGTGATTCAAGTGGTGCTTATTTTAGGTAGCACACCTTGAGAGTTCCACCGTCGTCTGGGAATCGCTTGTACCACAGATGCTTTAAGGTCATCGGATGTGTGCACGCAGAGCAGTACACCCCGGGGTTCTAACGCGAATGCGATATGCTTACTGAAGGAATATTATCTTATTAATGAAAACATTATGTGGGGAAATTAATTTTAACCACCACTAAAAACCTGAGGACGAACTCTGGCGAGTTTTATTAGAAACAAATCCAAAAAAATAATATCGATAATATATGTTGAATTGCGACTCTGTGTGGGTGTACGCCTCACATCTAGCACACACCGAATATTCGCCCCTGATATAAACCCTTACAGTAAAAAGCCGACAGTCTCAGTTTCATTTGGGCGACCTTATACATATAAGAAAAGGAAATCGTTATGAAACATGGTTACAATTGTAATAAAGAAACATTAAGTTGTTAGGAAGTATGTTTACTAGTAAAAGGAAACAGAATGTTGTTATGAAGTATGTTTATTGTTTAAAAATTATGAAGAAAAGTTGGCGCAGTGGTCTAAGCGATGGCTTCTCATCATTCGTCCGAAAGGAGTCCAGGTTCGAATCCCCGTGAGGCATGGATGTTGTGTTTGTCTTTCGGCACTGGCTCTTTCCCTTCCCTGGAACCAATGGCCCTAAATTAGGGACGGGCGACTGCTTATAGCCCATTGAGTTGCTCACGGTGGTCGTTAAACCTCCAATCAAAAAAACAAAAGTTACTAATTATGAAGGATATCTGTATGGCAGGGTCTTCCATAAAAACTCATGGCAATAATTTGGCTCTGAAGGTTTAAATAGAACAGGGAACCAGTGGACGGACAGGGAGCTAAATTTAGTATCATGATGGTCAGAATCTACTTCTTATTTTGTTTTCAACATTTTACATCTCTCTCTGCCGTACTACTTATTAGCCACTTGTACCGTATCACGTGACAGACGATATCGTAGTTTCATGTCCAACCACTCTGGCGCTATTCAAAAAGCGAGAGTTGAAACTCTGTCGTTTATAAATTATGAAGAAAGAGTTGCACTTAGAAATAAGTACGCATACTTGCGTACTAAAGGGCGGGCAGTGCTGGCTGTCAGGGCTGATAAGTGCAAAATAATTATTCGTTCATTCCGAAATATCCAGGAAAAAAGGATACGAGAATGTGGGCCATTTCTCGAGTCGTCCACCGGAAAATATCCCAGTGCCGTAATAAGCCCCTAACTGCTGTTGCCTGTATTACTCACGGATTTAGCCACGGTAACAGATATCGAGACAAAAATTCAATGTAATGGAAAGTGTTTTCATTTTTATAATATATTTAAAAAAAAACCCCGAAAGAATAAAAATTATCACGGAATATCGATTTCAAGCATAATACGCATAATAAAGCAATTTCAGTAAAACCCAATTCTGCTGTAATTTAAACCGAAAATCAATTGTGATACCACAAAACTGAATAAATTTAGAATTCGCCATCACTAATTTGGGATAACAATAATAAGCAATACAAATTTTCGTCATGTACGATAAACTGATTTTTCAGATATACTGTATTTTTTATATCATATGCATATCTTCAGATTCTTTAAGGCTTAATTTGCCAAAATGCATTGGCAAGTTTTGCTTTTGGCATATTTAGCAGTTCCTGTGAAACAAATATTTCATTTTTAAAAGAAACGTTTCATTGTGAGTCTTCTTTTATCCATAAAATTTTATAGAACTAATTTTCAGTCTGCTGTTTGATATCTCTGATAATTTGTTTTCAGGGAAATAAAAAAAATATTTTATCGGAAACATTAAAAATACTTCACTCAAAAGCAATTTTTAATAAAAAAAATTTATTTTTCAGTTCAGGAAGCGTTAACGTTTGATAAACGTGGAACAATATTTGTCTAACCCCTTGCAAAAAGCCATGTGGTTGATCTGCTAATGCTTGGAAACGCTTATGTGACTATTTCCTACGCCAATAAATCGGATCATTAAATACTGTTACTATTACCTGCGCTAAGGTTTCTTTGCAGGAAAATCACAGATATTATATTATTACGACAATACACACTGTTAAAGTGTCCGAGGTGATTCGTCAAGAGGGTTTAAATTTTTTTTCCAGAATACGCTTGTTTTTAGGTATGAAGAGAGGTTATCGTTATCCTCAGGACCTAGCCAGCTCTCCGCAGTTTAGATGTCTGCCCTGCGTGCTGCCATCTATCAACCGCTGTTAAAGATGCTGCGCGAGATGATTAATTATCTCCTGTCTTGGCTATTATTGCTGGCGTTCGAAGAAACCTTTATGAATGCTAATCGTGTTCCTGCTCCAAAACAATTACCGTAACGAAAACGCTTTATTTCTTCATAAACGAGAAGTGTCTATTTGGCAGCGTAAATGAACTGAGTACGTGAATTGGAAATTAATTTATTATTTTTCAGGAAAGAACTACCTTGTGATGCGAATCAACACCTCAAAACAGTATTCCGAGAAAGAGGACAATTCCATAGGAATGGATATTCCAGAAAATTGTTTGTTAAAAGTTTTTTTCGATTTGCCTGTATTAGTTTGCGTTTCAGGGAACGCCGATTGCTCACCACACCTGAAGTCTATCCCCTGTAAGTGGATCATTACAATTAAGTCACTTTGAAATGTACATCTTACAGTACAGTTAAAGAAGGCTTCTGAAACAAAAAAATAAATTACAGGCTCCTGTTACAAAACATCTGCTCAAGAAACACACTAGAACTAACAGATGCTGAGCGAGGACGCGTGTGACAACCAAAGAGTTGACTTGTGTATTATATCTGCCATCTATCCACTAATCTGTAATCGCTATAAGTCACAGCAATACATGAGGCATTGGAAGTACATAACCAAAGAGAGTACGGTGAACAAAAGGAAATAATTAAATATTTTCTTTCATTGCCTTTGGTGTAAGTAATTTTCCTTGGCTTCAGAAACAAATTGTTCGAAAACTGAAAAAATCGAGGTCAGTCTTAGTTTCCGTATTCCGTCAGGAAATAATCTTAGAACGGAAGTTGGCAGGACGTCACGCTTCACTTTTCTCACCTCGCCCTTTCTTGCACAGTACCAGTTTGTTTCGGCGTGTTTCGTTGAGGGAACCTGTAAGTTGCTTTGACGTGATATTTAAACACTTTTCCCCATAACTTCTGAAAAATTTCGATTGAGAAGAGGGTTTTTTGATCAAGCTGTTAGTACCGAAGACACGTGCATTTCGTGGTGTAAATGATAGAGTTTGCCAACGATCACAAGCAGATTTACCGAGGAGCACCCTATGACAATACGCAAGAAAGTGTCTTATCGTTAAAGATAAGATTAATACTGTGTTCACGTGCTGCCCTCTCTTGACAGTTCTAGAAATTCTATCGGGAAAAAAAGGGAGTATTAACCCCACGCTTCCAAGTTTAATTGGATTTGCAACTTCGTTTCCATTAAGTTTTCATATTCACAATAAACATATATTTTCCTTATCACAGAAACAGCATGCTCTCCAAAACAACTGTAGATATTTTTTAGCATGTGTATTATTTAAAAATCGGGTATTTAAAACAAAAAAACATATATGTATTCGCGCAAGATTTACCTGCACAATTTTGAAACTTCAATTCACTTGTAACATTTTTACTAAACAATTTGCCTGTAAATTCCATGTCTAAATTTCAAGCCTAAGAAACAAAGATTTTAAAATTTTACTTCGTAAATATATTGCTGCTATTATTATTCTTCCTAAATCACTTTAATAACTGAGAAAAATGGGAAAAGAATTAACTTAATTAATATATATTCTCGATTTCTGTGTGGCAAAATCTTCTGCTGTATAATTAAATGTCAAAATTTTTACCCTTTTGATTTAAGTGGCAAAGCCACAAATGCGTAAATTCTTTCCTGAGAACTAGACGTCCACAAAATATTTTGAATGGTTTTCAAAGGAGAAAAATGTAGTTGCGCAGAGGTCTTATTCGTGGGAACGGACAGACAAATTCTTACGAAAACACCAATGTTCAGAAAAGTTAAATCGATTCTGTTTTCCGAATAATATTGTAACATGTGCTCGACAGGAATGCTTCCGTCTGTAACTGGTCTATCGAAATTATGGCAAAATTTCTGAAAAGGCTTACATGCTTGTTAAGATTCAGGTAAATAATCAAACTGGGTCTGAACGTTTCGAAATGTATTGTGTAGGTAGTTCTGTCTTCTTTCTGGTAACCCAAACTATACTGGGGATCTTGATCTTGTGACAATCTGGTTCCACGGAGTAAATCATTCCTATTTTTCGGGCTCCCCAGTATGAAATTAAATTTGATAAAACTCCCTGTACAATTATTCGCTCTGTCCTACAAGCCTCCCACGAACACCTGGGTCTTAGCGAGCTCAGTAAAAGTAATAACCCCCTCGCTCCCGGTAATTATTCTCACTTAAAAGTTTTGAGTTTAGTCTTGCCGAGAAGTAGTAATTTCGCAGACTGACTGAACTCACCTTATCCTGTGATTCATGACGTCCTCTTTTTGAAAATAAATTTACATTTCTAAAAATTGAATATGAGAACAAATGCAGGTATAATATTGGGTGTTAAGTACATTATAATACTCAGTGTTTTTTAAAGAAATGCAAAATGTTATTTTTTGTTAAAACTTTTTTGGTTCCGTAATAAGGAAAAACGGCCTTCGTCACACGTATTCCAAAATTTTGGCGCCCATCAGCATGTATCAACGTGGGCCATGTGCAGCACGCAAGCCTTGTAGAACAAAGATTGTTTCCTCTAAACCGGGGGTGGCAACCCTGCGGCACAAAGTCACTTTTTGTAATTTTAATAAATATTACACAAACCGGGTAACCGGCTCATCAACACTAATGTTGTTACTGAACGCGCCTAGCCGTTTCACCGTTTTCACTCAAAAACACTCATTGTAATACTCTCCCATTCCCTGCAAGGTCAAGACGAGAGATGTCAGGCGATTGCAACACTCTCTGGTTTTTTTTTTGTCTGCGCAGTCGCAGCAGAGACTACACGCTTTCCTTTTGTTAATCTTTGGTTCTCACTCTCAGCCTTCTTAGAATTTTTCTATCATGAACTTGGTAAAAAATAAGTACCGTTCAGCACTTATTGAGCAGCATCTCAAAAATCTACTGATTGTTGCTACTTCATCTTTGAATCCCAACATTAAAGAACTGGTGAAGGGGAAAGACATTCAAAAGCCTCACAAAGAACTAAGCCGGGTTTGTTTCATGTGAATGGTAATTTAATCATACAATGTTTGAATATATTTCTTTCTTTGCAAGTAATTTGTGTTTTCAATATATCCGGAAACTAATTCTTGAATAATTATAACAGTATAAATAATAAAGTAGTAAAATAATTGTATTATTATTATTGAGTATTATATTATCGTATTCTATAATAATATATTATTATGTAATATTCTATAACAGCATTAATATATTTTTATATATTATACTATTGCAATAATATGTTACAATAGTATTGGTTTAACAACATTTTTCTTTTCTTCAATTCAACTTTATTTGAAGTATTATTATATTTAAATAATGTTATATATCATAGTGTTGTAATAATGTAATGTTACAATAGTATTGGTTTAACAATATTTTTCTATTCTTCAATTCAACTTTATTTGAAGTATACAGAGATACATAATTTTTGTATCCTTTCCGGCAACCGTGGGGAGGGGGCGTTAGGTTAAGGTGGAGTGGCACGTTCAAGATAATGTACATCAAAAGTGGCACATGGCGAGCCGTGCGTTGGCCACCCTTGCTCTAAACCTTCCTCTGGATGTAGACTTGCAAGAAATTGTTGAATGGCAGTCTCTTCTGACTTTGACAACATTTTCACTCTCAGGGAGAAAGTACACTCTTGTTCAATATTTTTCTTTCCTTCAATTCTGTTTTATTTGAAGTATACAGAGATACATAATATTTGTATCCTTTCTGGCAACCGTAAAAATGGGGCGTTCATGATAATCTTATGCATCAAGGGTGTCACGTGGAGAGCCGTGGGTTGGCCACCCCTGCTCTAAACCCTTCTTGTGGATGGCAGTCTCTTCTGACTTTGACTAGATTTTAACTCTCAGAGGGAAAGTACACTCTTCTTAAAGGGCTGGCTATCCGCCCTTGGTATTTTTTTATATAATTCATTTTTTCGGGTCTTTTTCAGTCTCTTTCGTGGCATATTTGCTTCATTTTTCTCGACTGTTGTGTATGGGCCAGACGTGATTACAGATGTCAGCAGCAAACCTAATAACTATTTTACTTAACCTTTTAGCGACCATGACCCAAAAATATTTTATCAGTCCGAATACCATAACGCCCGAAACTTTCTGTTGGTTCACTTCTTTGTTTTATAACAACAATAGTGACTGAAGGTGACTTCTGCTGATCCCTAATAGGTCGAGAAAATTTGAAGAAGAGATAAGGGTAAGAATTCTGACTCACTCTAGACAGCCGTTTAGGGCGTTATGGTCGTTAAAGGGTTAAAGGCAAACCGTGTACTTTTTTAATAATGTTTTGCCATCGGATCATTCTGTTCGCGTTTATTTAGTTCGTGTACTTCATTCTGTTC
This sequence comes from Macrothele yani, assembly GCA_039090855.1. Lineage (NCBI taxonomy): Eukaryota > Metazoa > Arthropoda > Arachnida > Araneae > Macrothelidae > Macrothele > Macrothele yani. The sequence goes on along the minus strand of CM077032.1, from coordinate 35,927,392 downwards.
GTCCTGTTCTAAGCGAAAGAAATTTGGGAGGGGAGAGGGAGAAAGGAATGAGCGTGAGCCATGAGGCCCGTGTGCGTAGTTCTGTTTGCTCTGTTCAAAGCGATAGGTGGTTTGTGTTTTTTCCAGCGTGCATTGTAGCTCTGTCAGTTGCGATGTGGAACTGGAGGCGCTCTTCGACGCAGTTACAATACACAAGAAATTTGCATAGAAGTCAATGCAGTACGTCTGGCAGGTAGGCTTAAGCACAAGTGCAGCCATAAGTTGACAGGCCAACCGAACCACCGCATAGTGACAATAATACATTTTATTTTCAGCATCATGCACAAACAGCCCACCGACCAAACAGCCTTCTTTAGATTCCGACTTTTGAACAAGTGATTATATCGGCCCCTAATAATGGTACATGCACAGAAATTTAGGGGGCGAGAGAGAACAATCAAAAGAGGATGCGGACAAGGTATTTTGTAAATCAGTACATAATTAGCATAATAATTCACAAAATAAATATAATCGCTAAACAGCAGGAAGAAGAGTAGGGAGCATGCAACTAAGGGATCGCGTTTCTGCTTTGCATTCAGTTGAACATGGGAGATAGCAGAGAGGATGTGAAAGTGACTTGTATGGGATCGCTCCTTTAAAGTGTAGGACAAAGAGCAACAGACAAAGACCGTAAACAATACCACGGAAAGAACAATGGGAATGAGTAATGGTGAAACACCCAAAACTAAGTAGAACACCGTGTTGTAAAGATGGCAGCACATGTAATCGAGAAAACAGAAGATAATGTTATGTTTAAGGGTGTTAGGCCATATACGTCGTCGCACACAGAAAAGCGGGGCCCCTGAGACTAAAAATACAATGACAAGTATTTATCACAGAGGAAACAGGACGAAGATCCATGGATAGTGTTATAAGTGTAAGAGGGTTGAAGATGTCACTCCTTGACTGTTAGCAGGGGAAAAAGTGAGTGTTGGCATTGTCAGATTTTTACCAATAAGGAGGAAACACTTCTTTCCCGTCGTTATAAATATTTAACACCTCAACTACCACATGCCATGAAGGCCCTTTTCAGGGCCAGACATATAAACATAATAAATATTTACCAACACCTCAACTGATCACATTACATGAAGACAATTTTCAGGGCCCGCCATATAAACATTATAAATATTTAACACCTCAATTAATCACATTTCATGAAGGCCCTTTTCAGGGCCGGCCAAATTACCAAAGAAACCCTTTCCTTCGAAGAATAACCCACGCAGCATATTTTGTGTCTTTAACACTCCTCCTTCACAAGTCACACACCGATTACGTAAGGCACTCAGCGAAGAGGCCAACAACTCCGACGCAGCTGCAGCGCCACCTATCACATTTGCCGTAATTCCACGTGTCATTTTCCGTATTTCCATACGCGCGCTGGTTGAAGCAGACGATAGGGGCAGAAGTCTGAAGTGCATCCCCAAGATGGTGGTATGTCTCAGTTTTAGGTAAGTTCTTAGAAAAATTAATTATATAAACAAAACTTTTAAGACAGAATTTTGATGCCATCTCGCCACTAATGTCATGTTCTTGAACGAGTCTTTGGGCTCAAATCTGCCTAACAAATTAGAAGGTTAAAAACTCGTTTTACACCGCGAGCTTAGTAGCTTTTCAAGCAAAGATTTCTTGGTTTCAAGAGTAATTTGTCAGGTTTTGAAAGTAGTGTCCGTCGCCATTAACGCTGAAAGTGAACTAATAACAACGGAAGGCCGTCCTATATGCATTGCAACCTCATTGAAGGGCGATCTACATTTTCGAGAAAGGAAACAACATGGTCAGACGATTTTTTCTTAACTTGCAGGTTGCCGCTTTTGCTTTGGCGGGAGATTCATAAAGAAAACTGGAAGCTATTTAACGCGCATAATTAAGCAGCGTGATTTTTGTTAAATTTATTAATATCTCTTTTGATGTAGTATCAACGGAATGTCTTGTGGGAGAAAGGCATTATAGATTCACGTCATTTACCCACATTCTTTGGTTCTATAACTGCTGGGTAGCACATGCCTTTTTCCTATAATACAAACTTCTGTGCGTGAGGGACATTTTGATTTCTAAACGAATAATTATACTTACAAAGTGAAACGTGTGCTCTTAAGAAACCACAGCTGTCATAATACAAATTGCAGTTTAAGATAAATTTGCTCTGATAGTAAAGTGAATCACTTGTAAAAAACGTTAAATAGAAGTCAGCTATAATTTACAAGAAACGGAGAATGAACATTTGTAGTTAAAGAGTTTATTAATTTCAAGAGACTTAGGAACGGCTTTTGTACAATTAGCAGGAAAATTCCTTATGACAATTATAAGTCAATTGCGCGATAGTCAAAATACTTCCATACGGAGCATCCGAATTGCAGGAAGAAATTTTAATTCTTTCACTGAAAATTGGGCGATGCGAAATTCGATACGTTATGACCAAAGCTTTGTGCCACCTTTGTAGAAGTATTATTCCTGATAGTCTTGGAAATCATAAATAGTTTCCTTAAATAGAAACGGGGAGTTGTAACTTGTAAAATGTCCCCATCTCTGTTTAAATTTCTTTAAAAAATTTCCAAAAGTTATCGGAATATATCGTAGGAATTTCTTCGTGTATTCTTTTAATTCATAATCTCTGAGTATATTTAACACGACTTCCACAGTTTTACTAATACATAAAGATGCTTATTGAATGGTTTAAGGCTGGTATGTCTCAGTTTTAGGTACATTCTTAGAAAAAAGAATATGATTACTAATTTAACTACGATAGATTGAAACATTTCAGTGTCAATTTTTTGTTAAGCACTCTAACCTAAATCTCCTAGCAACATATTTGTAAGGGTTGTTTGAGGTGTGGGATAAAACATGCCATTCCTAAAACTTTGCGAAATGCCAATTACGTGGGTTCTGCTGAAAAGTAACTGGGCTGGAAACTTGTTCGTCATCTCATTGGGCCCCGCTCATAGCCCACTGTAAACAGGAGGCCATGAAACGAACGACTGTCGTGAGACCAAAATGGTCTCACTTTTCTGAAATTTCTTAAAGTTTTTACCGGAAGTGAATGCAATTATTATTCTTGTGATTAAAGTCTTTTAAAAACACTTATTGCATTATATTTTACAATCAAAATTGCTCTATTCTTGTGCCATTTTTGTGAAAAAAATTTGTCGGTGAAATATTAAATTTTGTGTAGGGTTTAGATAATTATATCTGTGGCACTTATAAATATCATTTTCTTGCAGTAGTAAAACATAAGAAATTATTCCAAACGATAAGCTAAAAATTCAGACTAAGTTGGTCACATGACCTTTCACTTCAGGGCCTCTTCTTTTCAGTGGGCTATGGCCCCACTAAAGTGTCGTGCATTTTTGTGATGGGTGTCAAACGTGTGATGATGTAACAGTAATATTAGGTATTGGTTCCGAGATCTAAGAATCTTATGACGCTTCATCATTTAAATTATTTTTCTGTTAGAACAACCAAAAATCATTATCATCTGTTACAAATAGCCCATTTAGGATCCAAAATTTTATGTTGAAGTACCGAAAGTACTATTAGTTTAATACATGTTCATTCATATAATTTCAGTCCTATAACTTTTAAACCAAAGGCCTGGGTTTACCGTTTCTAATGCAACCTGTAAAGCTTGTTTTTTAATGAAGTTAATGATTATGTCATGTGTAACCCTTCCGTTCACATGCGAACCCATGACCATGAAATATATTCCGTTCATATGCATCAACGTGTGCAGATGCTTTAGCGGAGTACATGTGTCACGACGGTTTTCTCTTCACTGTTGTTTCATGAATAATATCATTAATATACAGGGTTTGGACAGAATAATGAAAACACCACGCTCCTAGATGTGGCTTTTAATGCAGCTGCGTACGGCGCAATACGCAAAGGTTTCCACCACTTTTGGGTTGTAATAGCTTTGTTTACAAACTCAAGGTCCAGTGTAAATGCATTTAAAGTGTTTTGCTGTGAAATTTATTTCAGAGTGAGGACGAAAGGAGATGCCTAACGGACTTCGAAAGAGGGCTAATTGTCGGTGGCCGGCTAGTTGGTGCTTCGGTGACAACACTCGCCAGGGTAGTGGGCATATCACGAGCTATTGTGTCCAGCTTCATGACAGCATACCGTGTCTGTGGCAAAACTCGTCTGCAAAACAAAAGTTCCGCCGGAAAAACGACCCTAACTGATAATAAGACCACGGCGCCGAAAATTAATACGGAGATCAATCTGCATCTCCATGCCTCAGTATTGATGAAAACAGTGCGTAGGAAACTTCATAAATAAAATATTCTTAGAAAAGCTGATATTGGAAAACCTCTGGGGACGCGAGTGAATGCACAATGGTGACAGCACTGATGACAGGAGCATACAACATGGACTGCCGATGCATAGAAGTGTGTAATGTATTCGGATGAATCAACATTCACGCTATTCCTTATCGCAGGAAAAGTTTACATGTGGAGAGTACCGTCAGAGGCGTACAACCCAAACTGACTTCTCATAAAAGTGCAGCATGGTGGTAGTTCTGTCATGCTCTGGGTGATCATATCATGGTTTCCAGCAGGTACCTTGGTCATCTTGAAATGACTGATGACTGGAAGGGCGTAGGAACTTCCAGATGACCTGGGCGTAGGTATCCTGGTCATCTTGAAATGACTAGTGACTAGAATGACGCAGGAAAGCATTTTGGCCGACCAAGTCCATCCAATGTCTCAGACATTGTTTCCTGCCGGGGATGCCATCTATCAAGCAGGTAACTCCCGAATTCACAGAGCTCGGAATGTTGAGTAATGGTTTGAGGAACATGGAACATGAGGACGACATTTCAACAGACTTAAACTTCCTTGGCCTCCCTACTCACCAGACTTAAACATCATCGAACCACTGTGGTCTGTGTTCGAAAACAGAATGAGATCCTGTTATCTTCCTTCTGCATCTCTCAAGGACCTGGAGCTGTTTCTGCATGAATAATGGTGTAACATTCCATTAACCACCAACCAAGGATTGTATCCGTTCATTATCAGGTGGACTCAGGAGGTTTTGAATGCCAAAGGTGGTTCCACACCGTATTCGGTACGTAAAATCGCCTTTTCTTAGGTGTTCACATTTTTATGTCCAACCCCTGTACATTTTAAACATTTATATTCACGGAGACCAAATTTGTTGGTACGATGTAGCACACGTTTTCCCTAAAAACATGTATTGCAATTTTAGTAGCTAAGCCCAAACTTATTAGTATGCAATTAAATAATTACAAACAGAGAGACTACTTGCCGTTTACTGTTCCTTCAAAGCTTCGTGAGATCAGTTGAAAAAAACATTCCGCAGTAAAACAGCGAAAAAAACGTTGAAAAGCAATACATTTTTTCAGCATGAGAAAAAGGATGCGAATCTCTTTAATAAACTTTAATAACCCTTGCCTCTTCCGTCATAAAGGAATCTCCACTTTGCCTGATTTTGCACAACAGAAATTTCAACTGTTAACAAGATGTAAAATTTAGAGGGAAGATTAATACTGGTTGAAAACGAATGTCTATTGACTGGTTCTTTGCCAAACATTTTCGGGCATCACGGGAAAAATATCTACGGAAAAGGTTACCACAGCAAAATGACTAAATCTTGAAAATATGCAAAACTTTTCATAGCATTACAATATTTAGTATAATTTAACCTCTATACTCCTCCGAGTTTATAAGGGTCAACGTCGTTTTAATTTTGGGATATTGAATAACTTACAGTTTTTGTTATTTCTTTCACATATAGTATATGGTAAAACGTGTAGCAAAGAAAAATCATATTCTTATGAGATCAGTATTTTGAGAAAGGCGTAACGCATAGCAAAAACTGAAATTTTGTTGTAGAAAACCCCAACATCCTAGGAGTTTAAGAAATTTGCAGATGTGTGCGATGACTGCACGTTGCAGAACAATCAGAAATATACGTACCATACTATGACATCAAAATCCCTGAAAATACAGGAATGCGATTTGGATGTTCTGAGTTGCTTAATTGAGTTACACAGGGTTACCCAAAATGATTCATCCGATTTCACATGACAATATTTTTGAAGTTTACAAATACAGAGTGACTAATGATACATCAGCCAAAAGATAAAATGTCTGAGTTTTGTCTCTCCCCTTAAAAGTGTTCCATGAAACTTCCCTTAGTTACACTAGCAAAGACGAGATGATAGTCTATTTCCTCACATACAGGCTGCAACATGTCCCTTATCACTGACTCCACCGCAGTAACAATGTTTTTTTCTGAGCTCATCCAGCGTTGTAGGCAACGTTATCACGTACACATTATTTTTACAAAGTCGAGTATTTCAAGATATTTGCTTTGAATTTTAGATCCGTTTTGCGTTTGTAAGGATCGCTTAGAGCTGACATCCTGCAAATGTATATTTTAAGCCGAGCTGCTCATTGCCAAAAGGACATTGACCTGTTTGTCTAGAGAGGGCGAAGCGAACTAATGTTTGCGATTGTCTAAAAATCCCTGCCATATCCAAAGAGCGCTAGGGATCAAGGGGTAACGAGAGAGGAGAAGCCTAACGATAAGTTGCAACTCGGATCTACCGGAGAAGAAGGTCTGATTCGGATGATAACACGGACGTAGAAAATTCTCTCGGAATTTTTCTCTAGACCGCTGGGAACAGGATACTGGCGCCCAGCTATTCTTGAGAAGAAGTTGTTTTTTTCTTAAAAAGAAAAATGTGCTCAAAGTGCACGACATACAGCAACCACGACGGTGCTGGAAAATTTAGCGTGGCCACCTACGAGGAGTCCGGGAAGCTCTATATCCTTCAGTCGAACTGTCCCCCGCCTGCAGCTTGACCTGCTTTCTGTTCTGTGAATCTGCAGGTGTCCGCCTCGTCCCCAAGTATGTTTGTGTGCGTGTGTGTGCCATGTGAAGGCTGGCTATTTCTAGCCAGCTCCTCAAAGTGTGTTTCAACAGGTGGATCATAAAACCGGACCGGCTACCAATTTTTAAGCATATTTTTCCTTTTGTATGCCAACTCTGATTTCAGAACTGTTCGCTAAACAGATCAAACTGCCATTTAAGGAGAGCTGGTCTAATATTTAGAATTTCAATTGCTTTTTCGGGGCATTTTCTTATCGTCTCTCTTTGACAAAGGCCTGACACTAAAGGTACGGCGTAAATAAACTGTAAAATTTTGTAAATAATTAAATATGCCTGTTTTGCCCAAAGCCCGGAACTCGTCATTGCTAACAAGTAGTCTCTTGTTAGCACTCTCTCTCTCTTGCCAGTGCTCGTACCTATTCCTCTGAAAAATTATTGGCTTCTTAAGAGGTATAAGGTCCCAGAATAAAGGGCCCACGTCACATTGTATTATGCTACCAAAAGGAGTCGCACAGCATACGGTAAGGTCCAGTGGCCAGATGCAGGGCACCAAATCACATGGTCCACTGTGACCAATCCCAATGATATGCGCTTTGTTTTGATTCATCTGACTTTTTTTAATGGTACAAGGTGTACTTCATAAGAGTTGCTTCTGTTGGTAACAATTTATTTTGTTCTTCAGATCGCTTAATACGACTATTGTCAACAGTGCACATCTGGCTATGTGTGGAATGAGAGTATAACTACACTTAGTTTGTTCAATCACATTTGAAACAGCACTCTGAGAGATATTTCCGATTTGTCTATTCATTGGGTTGCTGTGAATGAAATTTTCAATAAACGACTAGCACACGTGGACAGTGAGAATGTAAAAGTAGGACAACTTACTAAAGCAAAATAATCCCACTCGGCATCGACACATTGTTGCCATCTGTCCGTCATGGCTATGATCCCGGAACGAAAAATGTCTTATGCCTGGATCTCGAAGAAGTCATCAACTGCACGTTGAGCCTTGTTGTCTGTCGTGAACTGTTTTTCGAAAAGGAAGTGATCTAGTCGACGAAACAGATGTTAGTCTGTGAGAGACAAGTCCGGGTAATAGGCAGGACGAGGAAGTGTTTCATAGCCCAAGACACGTAGTTCGAAATATGTACAGAAGTAAATAAGAGCACTGAAGATTTTGTCACCTAAGAACTTCCTACCAGATGGATAGATAGAAACTAAAGGCCTGTAACAAAGTTTTCATCAAAGCCATGGGACTTGCTTAATTTCTGATTGAATTAATCAGGTTCTTGGTTTGAACTTTGGAAAAGAATGGCAGCTACGATCAAGTTTTGAAAGAATCGCCGATATACATAATGCTAGAAGAAATGAACGAATCAGTTCTATCAACTTTGAAAACCAGAGAAATTGCGAATATAATTAAAAACAGAGTTGAACACACACAAAAGTTCGGAGATAAAAACTGAGAAAATCTAAAATCATAGTATTTACTAAGGTGGTCGAATTTGATATGAATAACAGAATATTAAAGATAGGAGGACGTAAGGGACGAGTTTGGAACTTGGTGGAAATGTGGGAAATGTTTAGAGTCGTAAGAAATAGAATTTGATATGAATAACAGAATATAAAAGATAAGAGGCCGTAAGAGACGAGTTTGGAACTGGTTGGAAATGTGGGAAATGTTTATAGTCGTAAGACATAGTTTGGAAATGTCCGTAAAAAGATGTACGAAATCTACTACGAAAAGCCCCAGGAAAACGAGATTGCGAAGGTTCAGGAGGTCATGATGGGAGCAAATAAATGGTCAATCGAAAGAAGTCAAAATAGAGGAATGAAACAGAAAGAAAGAAAATATCGAAAAGCAAAACTGGAAAATTGTTGGATGGGCATATTCTGCTTCTGAAAAATACACAAACACATAAAGCAATTACACAGCATAGTATGGCATTGGTGGTGTAAATAGATGCCATAATGTGAATCCAAAATTATAAGGCTGTTCCTTAGCCTCAAAAGGCGGTGTGGTTGTTTTAGCACCACTTTGCAATGCAGCCTTTTACAAAATTTGCAACTCTGAAAGAAAGCGTGTGCGTTTTAAATTACTCCTCACATAAGTTAAAACGGATTTAGAGATATTTTGATCTTGTCTTTGACAGCAGTTTCCGTTTCCAATTCTGATATTTTCTGTGTACAATCTACGAGTTTAGAATTTCTGGTGAATGCAATGTTCTCATAAACACGGGATCTACAATATATACTAGGGAGATAATAATGAAGAGTGCAGAGAGTACACAATGGCGAAAATCTCGGTCACTAAACGCTACCTTGATAAGCTTCAGAGATTTCATGTATTTATTGAATCAAAGTTTGTCAGCTGTCAAAGTCATTTTGAATTCGCAACATATTTTCACCTTTATCTAGTTTTATTTCAAATCTCACAGATGTTCATGTACATTTTGTTGATGCCCAAGGAACCGCAGTAAGCTAACTATAACCCAGAAAATAAGAATTTCCAAACTGAAAGGAATTTTAAAAGCTTGATTGATTAATCTCCAGATGATGTAGCGACTTGTGAGTAAACATCGTGAGAGGAATCCCATGCATCCTAAAAATTATTTTACCAAAAGTGTAAATTAAGATATTTGAAACCATGGAGTTCCAATTTCATTTAATATATATTAATTAAATATTTAAATTTAAAGACAGCTATATTCTAAGAAGAGCATTTTAATTTTAGACAATCGCAAAATTTTATTCTATGTCTTGCAGTATTTCCTACGAAAATTAAATTACACTGGCATGCAAAAATTAAGGACGAGACGGTTTTTCGAATGTAACGTCGTGCAGAAGTGCTCCACATCGACTCGAATCATACCCTATAATCACCAAGATGTAAGAATATGGGACAAGTGAGCAAAACCGTCAAAATAAGGAATACAAAGGATACAAAGGCACTTTATTGAAAAGGTAGCTCCGAGCTCAGCTGGGCAGACGGCAGAAACGTCCATGCGACAGGCGGCTGCCTAGAAAATCTAGTCTTTAGTAGGGGATATGATCACCCCTGACTGCGTTGCAGGATTTACAACGGCTGTCCATGCGCAGGACGAGGTTGTCAAGGAGATGTTGAGGCATCGCGGCCCTTTCCTCTTGTAGCGCCAACCGCAACTACGGAATCGTTGCTGGCGGCTGGTGACGTGCTGCCAAGCGTCTCCCGGGAAGGTCCCAGACGCGTTCGGTTGGATTTAGGTCCGGCGACCTTGCACGCCAATCCATGCGTTAAATATCGTCAATCTCCAACAGCTCTGCGACAGCCACTGTACGATGAGGTGTAGCGTTATCGTCCATGAAGAGAAACTCAGGACCCACAGCACCTCTAAACAGACGCTCGTGAGGAAGGAGAACCTCGGTACAACAGCGGACACCAGGAATGAACCTCCTTGGAAGATGTGGAGGTCAGTACGGCTGCCAAGCATGATACCGCTCCAAACGAGAACTGCGCCACCTCCAAACTGGTCCCTTCAAATGATGTTGGAGGTGTGATTGCGTGTTTTCTGCTCTCTCCAGATGTGTGTACGTGCAGAATCGCTCGTCAGAATAAATCGGCTCTCATCCGTAAAGAGAACTCGACCCCATTGCTGATGTGTCCAGTTCTTGTGTTCCTGGCACCACAGAAACCGCCGTCTCCGATGAGCAGGCGTTAATGCCACACACCGCACGGGTCTTCGTGCAAATAGACCACCTTTGTGCATCCTTTTGGCCACGGTAAAGCGCGATAACGGACGTCCAGGTGTCTGTTGCATGTGCCTTGCGATTTCTCCCGCTGTCTCTTCTCACCTGTAGGACAATATACCGGTCACCCGCGGCCGTGGTTGCTCGTGAACAACCACTGCTAAACTCTCGGACAGCTGTTCCTATCATTTGAAATGCTCTCCAAGCTCGTGAAACGATGCTGTGAGCGATCCCGAACTACTCGGCTACACTATTCACACTTCGACATTCTTCAAACTTCCCAATGACGCGACCTTGGGTAAATTGATCCAGATGTCGTCTACTGGATTGCCTGATTGCCGTATCACACCGTGGCACAACTGGACGACGTTCAAACAGATGTGCACCGTGCAATAGCTTTCTCCGAATAGCTGAGCGTACACCTCCCGTGTTCTTTATACCCTTCCGACACTCCATCCCCCCCCTACGTCATGCTGCATATATGCAAATGCCCAACTGTACCGGACCCTAGTCTATCTTCTGAGTGGTGTTTTGGTCCGTTCTGCCTGCTCGTTCCGCTGTTATGCTAATTTTTCTCCTTATTCATTAATATTTGCACTCCAGTGTATTAAGTAATATATAGGATATGCGGTTCAATTGAGTGGGGACAGTCTAGCAAGAAACGTTCGTGACTGCCACTGGAAAGACCTCAGGTTCGATCCACTAAATGTCCGCCGTGCGTCGGATTGACAGACAGCTGGCGTTATGCAAGTGTGGCGATGAGGGCGGCCCTGTAAACGGAAACGACATGACGTTTCCAGCTATCGGACAATATAAGGAGTGATGCGACGGGAATCAGTAAGAGTCGGACACAGTATGGGTAAGGCGAAGGATCTAAGCGCATTTGATCGTGGGCAAATTGTCGGGGCCCGACGAACGGGTCACTCCATCTCGAAAGTCGTGCAGGCACTGGAATTCTCACGGGTGCACCGTGAGTATATCGAATCCGGTAAAATCATCCCTGCAAATGCCAACTGCCGTGGACAACAGTGTGTGAATGAGCGGGTCATCGTCTGCTAGATCGCATTCATTCTAACAGCAGATAGACTGCCCACAGTGCAATAAATCACTCGGCAATATAACGCTGGTGCACAAAAACCATCTTTTCGCTATGGATTACAGAAGCCATCGTCCCACGAGGGTACAGTTGCTGACCGTACATCACAGGGTACAAAGATTAGCATGGGTGTGGGAACATCGCCACTGGACTCTAGACATGTGGAAAAATGTTGCCTGGACTGATGAGTCCAGATTTACTTTGGTGCATGCGGATGGCAGGATACGAGTACGGCGCAAACTACATGAAGCGATGGATCCTTCCTGCCAGCAGGGTACTCTTCAAGCTTGTGGGGTGGTATTCTCGTCTAAGGACTGTTTAGGTTAACTGAAATGGGACCCCTGATACGCGTGATATCGTCTCTCACAAGTCAACGTTACCGGTATATCCTGGAGGACCATTTGCTCCCGTATGTGCGTCTTCAACATCCCACTGGACACCTGTTCCTGCAACAAGACAATGCATCTTGCCATCGCTCCCGAATTGTATCCGAATGGTCGGATGAACACTCCACCGACGTGACCTCGGTTCCATGGTCAGCTAGGTCACCTGACCTCTATCCCATCGAGCACATCTGGGATGCAATCGAGGGAGATGTTCGATGCTCTGGCCCCCTCCATCAAATCTTTGTGAACTGTGGGAGCTTGTTCAGGGGTCGTGGATCCGTATGGCTTCCCAACGCTTCCAGTGTTTTGTCGAGTTCATGCCAAGAGGAATCGCCGCCGTCATCAGGACTAAAGGTGGTGCTACGCGTAACTAGACTGGTATATCTAATTCAGTTGCTCTTCAGTGTATGTTTCTAATACATCCTGAGGGGTACGAAAGGAAAACAGGTGTGCGCATCAGCCATCACTTTTTAATTAGATGTTAATTTGGTTTTGTTAATCTCGCAGCTTTAGTTTCGCAGGGAAGATTGTGGTAATTGGGATTGATTAGAGTAATAAAATTTTAATAGAATTCACCATAAAAAAACACCCGGCAACGCGTGAACAAGTAATCTAGTAATAATAAAATTTAAATAGATTGTCACTTAAATGTGTGATTTCAAATTTTATTACTGTTAAAGAAAGGTGAGCGGAATGTTTCCTTATTTCAGTTTCATGGTGTACTGGAATCAATTAGGAATTGTTTTTTCATCTAGCAATACGTAATTGTAATATTACATTCCCGTTCGCTAATTGGTCGGCGTATTAATCACCACACATTTTTTACTTGCGTTTAAGGGAAACTTCAAATTAAAAAACTGACATACACCGATGTACCAAATCATTATGACCATCTACTTAATAAGCTGTAGCACCCCTTTTAACCCACAAAACAGCGGCCATCGGGGGAGGCATCGATTCAATGAGATTGCGTTAGGTATCCTCTGGTATCTGGTACCATAATATCAACAGCAAGTCCTCCGGTTTCCGTACATTTCAGGGTGGTAGTGATTTAACGCGAACAACGCTTTTCCAAGACGAACCACAAATGTTCGATTGGGTTCATGTCAAGTGAAATCGGAGTTCAGGGCATTAACAGAAATTCACCAGCATGTTCCACGAACCATTCCTTGACGATTCTGGCAGTGTGGCACTGCGCATTATACTGTTGGTAATAGCCATTACCAGCAGGGAAAACATTTGCCATGAATGGTGAACTTGGACCGCAACGATATTCAGATAGCTGACAGCTGTCAGATATTTTGTTACGGGGATAATGGGGCGTAAAGTGTCCCAAGAACATATCGCCTCCGTCCTGTTTGCGTCCAACAGTACATTCAGGTGCCAAAGACTCCGTTGGTTAGCGGCGTATCCGCTCTCGGCGATCTACATGATGTACCAGGTATCTAGATTCATAAGACCAGTTAACTTTCTTCCAATTCCAGGGTCCAATCTTTCAGATGGACACTTTTATTTTTGATAATTAGGAAAATAGGCTTTTGGAGTAAGAAGGGCAGTTTATTATTAGAAACCTTTTACATGAACATTTTTTTTTTGTTCTTTTTATACCGTATTTCCTGGTTTACCCGCCATGCGTATCATTCACGAGAGGAAAGACCATGAAATTTAAGTGATATGATGTATTTTTCAGCATAATAAAGTACCATGTGTTCTAGTGCAAATATACTCTTGTATCAAAATACTGTTAAAAATATGGCACGTGATGTATAGAAAAAATAGTGGAAGAACAAAAGAAAAATGTATGTGAAAACAGTAAAATTTGCGTTGTCAAGTATATGTGGAAAAACTTACCAGGTTAAGAGCCATGAACTCTGCCAAGTGCAGAGGTAATTTATGAGCTGGAGCAAAATACAATTCACAAGATTTTTTTATCACCTTGGATTCACTGAACACACATAAACAAGTAATAAAAGTGACTCAAAAATTTTTTTAGTTGTAAAAAACTGACTTGCAGTTATATTTAATGATGATCAGGCCTCTTGCCTGATCAGAACTTTGTTGAGAAATTTTTTTCTACTTTTACGGACTTTTGTTTCTTTTGTTTTATTTTTTTCACAAAGCACCCATGAATGCCAAAAGGAGTTTTAGAGTCCAATTTGAATTTTGTTGGGTGGAAAGTAGTTACACAATTTTCTTAGTCTAATATTTCAAATTTTTTCATTTCAAATTTTATAATTCTTCATATATTCTGATTAAAAATTTCAGTGTGATTATCGTTTACTTGAAGGAAAAAATTATGTGATCAACACTTGATATTACTCTTTCAGGTACCTTTTCAAAACATCATGCATAATACAATAGAATGACACACTTTGGCCAAAAAAAAAAAAATAATAATAAAATTAGTACCATGTGGTTTTCTCAGCGTGTAATACATTACGACAGATTCTGAATTTCTTCACTTTTATATCATTTGTATTATAAAAAACTTAACTCTCCCTCATTTTTATAATATCCGATAAATTTCATTTTTCACTACCATACACCTTTTAAGGACCCTGTCATTTCCCAACACAAACAGATATTTTCACACAATACTAGTTTCAAAAGTTGTATCCGGTTTTGTTTTGCATTTTTTTCTTTCAGCTAATTTAGGCAGCAACATTTTTTTTTGAAATTTCAAAAACGATTGAGTCGGTTGGACACGACGTCAAAATGAATTACAAAATTACCTTTCTCTACCCTGAAGGCTTTCTTCAGCGTCGTCGAGTTGGTGACCAATGCGACGTTGTTGTATTTCCCAGGAATAGAGGTAATTTATAGCTGGCCATAGAGCTGGCTGGGGAAGACACACGAGTACTGCATCGTCTACGAAGAGATCTGCCGCGTTCTCTTTTCTACGTCCCTCTTTACAAAACGTCTGCAACAATGGGTTCCACAGTCCTCGTCAATCGCGGGGTGTTCGCTTTCCGGGCGGGGAACAAGATGGCGGGTAGGTGCTTGCACTAGTACACTCTCTGGTCAAGGCATTTTTGAGAATCTACAGCGCTTGGCCATGAAATTTGCTGCGATTTTTTGCCGGTCATCGTTTGCTGACCTACGTCCAACCAAAGCAAGTGAGGTGTTACCCTCTGAAAACTTAAGGATGTAGTGTCTGGGTAAAGGGTGAAGAGAGAAAATTCTCCTTTGCTCCCAACTTTTACCAAAGCACCATCGCACATGCGCCAAAGGGGACGCTATGACTTTCAGCTACGACATTGCCTGAAAGTCAATCTGTAATGCTTTCTGTAACTTGAGGGTAATAGTGTTCATGAAGGAGCGTGTTTAGGGATGGGGGTGGGGGTGGAAGAACCTGCTAGCCCTCTCTGGCTCTTAGCAAAAATTCTTGGAATTACACCTGCTATGTCCTGGGTGTTCTATTGTATTTCAAGTCTGCAAGGTGACACTCTTCTAAAGGAATTTCATTGCTTACATTAAGGGAAATTCTTATGTCTGATTTTGGTGACTCCCTGTCTAGTGAAAAAAAAAACGAAATGGTGAAAATTCCGGGAATCCCTTCATATTCACAAGAAATTTTACATCATGAACACTCAATATTTCTCTAAACACAAACAAACATTTTTCCACGTTATTTCATTTACAAATTGCTAAAGAAGAAATTTCAGAATTTGGAGAAAAAAAAATAATTTCCTACTAAAAAAACATTCTACTGACAGTACACGATTCCGTACTAAATTTTGTTGTGTCTTGCAAACACACCTGAACTTTTGTACCTATAAATGCTTCTCACCACACACTATTTTATCTCAGCTTAATTTAATTTAATAATTAGGCTCGATTCACCTTACGATTCCAATGTTCATAATGTACTACATATATATATATATACATAAATTTAAGTTTTAAAATGAAGTGAATAATTTAGTTCACACACGTTTTAGTTTCACTCATAGATTAAAAGTAATTTTAAGCCATTTACATATGTTCAAATTCTTTCTAGCTCTCGTTCCAAAGACACATACACATACAGTACACGTTCAAAACTATTACTACACGATTTCCACTAAAAACCGTGAACGAATGTTTAAGAAAATGAGGAAAAAAATGTTTTCATGTCGCTTAGTTCGCCTCAAAGAATGAAATTCAGAAAAAGAATAATGAGAGGAAATATTTAAGTAATCATTCTTGGAGACAAGAATGCGTGGATGTGTGATTTTTTCGCATAGTGGAACCGAGAACTGGGCCCTAATTCTCGACACCACTAATAGAAAAACATCAACACATCATCACATCTTACCCCGAAATAAAAGATTGGTGAGCAAGAAGCAAAGCGACGCCGCGGAACAAAGAAACTCTACCGGTGAGCTGAAGGAGCACACGACGACAACAAAACCACGTGATATCAACACAAGCGTGTGAACCAATTAGAAAGCTTGTGGAGCCTCGTCCCCAGATTTTTCTTATCTGGAAACGCAAGAGCGGAAGTCCAACATGGCATCCGCCGAAGGGTGGAGCTTCCGAAGTAAACAAACACTCAATAAAACACACTACACCAAACAAAATACAACACTAATACAAGAATGTTATCAAATTGCGCAATATGATAAAAGAAAACGAAAAGAACATATTCACAAACATAGATGATGAGAAAGAAAACAAGATATAAAACTGACAAAATATTTAGCACAAGCAAGACACATACACGAACTAATTAAACGAACAAAATTATGAATAGCAATCCTTTCTACTTTTCACAATGTGCACCTCAAGAATAAAAATCCAAGTTCAGCTTAAATCTGCTGATTCACTTAAGTGAATGTCCCATAAATTTGACATACTGCATTTCATAAGTACTGACATTTAAATTCGCTTCAGTAATACTACATTACCCAAGTTCGCCTCAAAAATACACCATAGAAGAACACTGAAAATTTGAAGAAAAAAATTCAACTGAAACAAATCTCTCTTTTCATCATTAACAGGGAATGATGCTAACTAAATACTTCTTGAAAAGCAAGAAAAGAAAACTCCTACAACTCGGTGCTTTATGGAAATCATCCACTCCTCTCCCAAATAATGCCTGAAGTGATTTAACTGCTATGCATGGAATATCTAAATCGAAACAGAACGTTCTACGTCCCATGCTACACCTTTGCTTCGAAACTACATACGTACTAATACAAAAGAAAGAATTATCGTACTAGTTACTTTCCCTTGCTATTCGTTGTTTTTCCAGAAAGGAAAAAAAAATATCTCAAGACCTCTGAATTGTTACACAAAAAAACTCCCACAACTAACACCGATCCACGTAAGGTCTCAAGAAAACAAGTAACTCAAACTATGACATCACACACAATACACACACACACACACACAAAGACACAAAAAAGGAAAACCAATATTTACACTGTCTTAAACTCGCATCCATTTCCAGACCAATCGTTATCGAAAAGGGCCAATCAAAATGAAAGAAGAAACAAATCTATCAGTCATTACAATGTTCATTTTTCTTTCTTCAAGAATACTTGTAGCGCACCCGTTTCACGCTCCAGAGCAAAAATTGATGGAACCTAAGATTTCTCGTCAGGACTAAATCTTTTCTCATTGACACATTTGAGCGATTAGCAGCAAATGTTTCATTTTCCTTGCCCTAAGGCTCAAGGTTTGAAATTTGTCCGCTGCTTTTCTTTAGCAGGTTGGACATGCAGTCTTCAGGTAACACAACATGCATAAATAATATCCAAATTAAATATATCCACTTGGGTATCCATTTTCACTCTGATTCACATTCTGAACTTCATTGCC
Organism: Macrothele yani; assembly: GCA_039090855.1. Lineage (NCBI taxonomy): Eukaryota > Metazoa > Arthropoda > Arachnida > Araneae > Macrothelidae > Macrothele > Macrothele yani. The sequence continues at coordinate 35,909,479 of CM077032.1, read as the reverse complement.
ACTTTCAACAATGGTGTTTTTAATGACGGGGATTTCTGTATCTGCCACATTCACTGCCATCTGCTTATCATCGTAACAATCAATTTGCTGAGTGACTTTCACTTCCTCCATGATCACCTCACAAAATTCAGCACACTGCATATTTGAAATCTCATTAAAGTCATGGACTTCTTCTACCAGAGAAATTTTTCACAAATATCAACAATATCTGCAGATGACTCCTCTACTGAAATGAAATCATCACTCGTACACTAAGCTAATTTAATACTTTTGTCCTTTTCTGTTTGATTCGGTGGAACTTCCGAAATTATGTTGTTGACAGTAATAAATTTTTCACACATGGCAGATTCTGTAACTTCTACTTTCACCACTCCCGACACAACCTGATTGTTTACTAGTGCTTCAGAAATATGAATTTTCTTCCTTATGTCATTTGTTAACTGGGTTTCTATCTCCTGGCTTTCTCTCTCTAACTGTTTAAGCCTTTCTCTTTCTAATTGTTTAAGCCTTTCTTTTCCTAATTGTTTAAGCCTTTCTTGCTCCAACTTCTGAATCCCCTCTTTCTCTACCTGCTGAAGCCTCTCTTTCTCTACCTGCTGAAGCCTCTCTTTCTCTACCTGCTGAAGCCTACCTTTCTCTAACTGTTGAAGCCTCTCTTTCTCTCACTGCTGAAGCCTCTCTTTCTGTACTTGCCGAAGCCTCATTTTCTCCACGTGCTGAAGCATTTCACTTTCCAATTGTTGAAGCCTCTTTTTCTCTACCTGCTGAAGCCTCTCTTTCTCTATTTGTTGAATCCTCTCTTTATCTAACTCATGAAGTCTTTCTTCCTCTAATTTTTGCCATTCCCTTTTAAACTGCTCAAAACTCTCTTTTTCTGACTTCTGAAGTTTCTCTTGTTTTAACGTCTCTCTTTCTACTCGCTTGAGTCTCTCTTTGTCTTCTTTGTCTTATCTTTCCTCCAAAATTCTTTCCAATTCCCTAAGGTCCTCTATTCTATCTCTTTCTAGTTTTTCCTCTCTTTCTCTAAGCAATTATTCCTCTAACCTTTCCTGTTCCTGGGTGAGATAATTTCTGTCTGAAATTCCAGAATAACTTCCTTGTCAATACCTGGAATTTTCTTTTAGACTGTCCCTCTGGTCATAATGACGGGGGTTATAGCTATTCTTACACTCATTTACAAGGTGCCCTCTCCCCTGACAGCGATAACAAGTGACTGTGGCCCTACAGTTCTTCTTCCGCCTATCTCGAGGAGCATTATTCTTCGGCAACCTTTCTCGGACAGGTGACCTAACTCTGCTTCTATTTTTCTGACGAGGAAAATTTTCCGTCATGTCTTTCACCTGTAAATAAAAAATCATACTGACTCACTGTGTCTCTTGTATTCTGTTTACAAGCTGTAACATGACTGATTACTACGGGCACTGGTTTGGAAAGTGAAAATTAGTCCAATAAGGCCTCTCTCAACAAATTACATGAAAACTGATTTTCAACAAAGATGAAATCCTTTACCAACTGCTTCGCTTCTCCTCGACATTTATTTTTCATGAGCACAAATTTGAATTTCGCTGTTGAGTTGCAACTTTTGCTCACCTTTTCTACGGACTCCACAAATTCTGCAACAGAAATACTATCTGAGCTACCCGAAAAAGTCGGAACCTGATTCAGTAACTCCATGCTCTCGTAGACTGCCCTAGCATAGGAAACTGGATCTACTACTCCTTTGAACAACTTGCTTATTTTTTTCTTTTCAATACTCACCGATTCAAAAAAAAAATAATAAAATCTCACACCTACTCACTAAGAAGCCTCGTTCATTGAAAAATTGTACTGAAGGTCATATTCAAATTCCACCCATCAAACAATTCAACACTCAAAATTACACACACAGCAAATTTGTATCTTACACCAAAAAAAAAAAAAAAAATGCAGTTATGCTGCTTGTAGTAAAAATACTTAGTTTATGCATTAAGTTCAATTCTGTCATCATGAAATTTCGTGCGTTAGCAAGACGTGAGATTTTTCATAAACTGCAACTTTACGAGTTGGGTAAAGAAAGGGAATAAAAATATGCATCAAGAATCACAAGAACTTTCCACCTATTTCCTATTCAAAGCTCCCGAATTGAAATTTCTTTTACAAATAATATTTTACACCTTATTACAAATTATTTTTGAGTCACTTTGTGTTCAGTGATCCGTCAAGCCATAAATCCTGGGCACGGAAACCATTTGATATAACGTATTTTTCAGCATAATAAATTTCGGTCACTATGACTATGTGTTCTAGTGCAAATATACTCTTGTATCAAAATACAGTGAACAATATGGCACGTGATGTATAAAAAAAAACTAGTGGAAGAACAAAAGAAAAATGTATGTGAAAACAGTAAAATTTGCGTTGTCAAGTACATGTGGATTAACTTACCAGGTTCAGATCCATGAACTCCTCCAAGTGTAGAGGTGATTTATGAGCTGGACCAAAATACAATTCACAAGATTTTTCTATCACCTTGGATTCACTGAACACACATAAACAAGTAATAAAAGTGACTCAACATTTTTTTTCGTTGTAAAAAACTGACTTGCAGTTATATTTAATGATGATCATGCCTCTCGCCTGATCAGAATTTGGTTGGGAAATTTTTTTCTTCTTTTACAGACTTTTGTTTCTTTTGTTTTATTTTTTTTCACAAAGCACCCATGAATGCCAAAAGGAGTTTTAGAGTCCAATTTAAATTTTGTTGGGTGGAAATTAGTTACACAATTTTCTTAGTCTAATATTGCAAGTTTTTTCATTTCAAATTTTATATTTCTTCATATAATATGATTAAAAATTTCAGTGTGATTATCGTTTACTTAAGGAAAAAATTATGTGATCAACACTTGATATTACTCTTTCAGGTACCTTTTCAAAACATCATGCATAATACAATGGAATGACACACTTTGGCCAAAAACTAATAATAATAATAATAAAATTAGTACCACGTGGTTTTCTCAGCGTGTAATACATTACGACTGATTCTGAATTTCTTCACTTTTATATCATTTGTATTATAAACAAACTTAACTCTCCCTCATTTTTATAATATCCGATAAATTTCATTTTTCACTACCATACACCTTTTAGGGACCCTGTCATTTCTCAACACAAACAGATATTTTCACACAATACTAGTTTCAAAAGTTGTATCCGGTTTTGTTTTGTATTTTTTTCTTTCATCTAATTTAAGCAGCAACATTTTTTTTTTTGGAATTTCAAAAACGATTGAGTCGGTTGGACACGACGTCAAAATGAATTACAAAATTACCTTTCTCTACCCTGAAGGGTTTCTTCAGCGTCGTCGAGTTGGTGACCAATGCGACGTTGTTGTATTTCCTAGAAGGATCATAAGTCGTCGGTGTGACTTCGGAAGGAATAGAGGTAATATATAGCAGGCAATAGAGCTGGCTGGGGAAGACACACGAGTACTCCATCGTCTAAGAGGAGATCTGCCGCGTTCTCTTTTCTACGTCCCTCTTTACAAAACGTCTGCAACAATGGTTCCACAGTCTTCGTCAGTCGCGGGGTGTTCGCCTTCCGGGCGGGGAACAAGATGGCGGGTAGCCGCGTGCACTAGTCCACTCTCTGGTCAAGGCATTTTTGAGAAGCAACAGCGCTTGGCCATGAAATTTGCTGCGATATTTTGCCTGTCATCGTTTGCTGACCTCCGTCCAACCCAAGCAAGTGAGGTGTAACCCTCTGAAAACTTAAGTGTCTGGGTGAAGGGTGAAGAGAGAAAATTCTCCTTTGCTCCCAACTATTACCAAAGCACCATCGCGCATGCGCCAAAGGGGGACGCTATGGCTTTCAGCTATGCCATTTGCTGAAAGTCAATCTGTAATGCTTTCCGTAACTTGAGGGTAAAAGTGTTCATGAAGGAGCGTGTTGGGGGGGATGGTGGGGGTGAAGAACATGCTAGCTCTCTCTGGCTCTTGACCACGGCTGAGCAAAAATTCTTGGAAATCCACCTGCTATGTCCTGGGTGTTCTATTGTATTTCAAGTCTGCAAGGTGACCCTCTTCCAAAGGAATTTCATTGCTTACAGGAAGGGAAATTCTTATCTCTGATTTTAATGACTCCCTGTCTAGTGAAAAAAAAACGCAATGGTGCAAATTCCGGGAATCCCTTCATATTCACAAGAAATTTTACATCATGAACACTCAATATTTCTCAAAACACAAACAAACATTTTTCCACGTTATTTCATTTACAAATTGCTAAAGAAGAAATTTCAGAATTTGGAGAAAAAAAATTAATTTCCTAAAAAAAATCATTCCACTGACTACACGATTCCGTACTAAATTTTGTTGTGTCTTGCAAACACACCTGAACTTTTGTACCTATAAATGCTTTTCACCACACACTATTTTATCTCAGCTTAATTTAATTTAACAATTAGGCTCGATTCACCTTACGATTCCAATGTTCATCATGTACTACATATATATATATATACAGGAAATACAAAAATGTTGATGCAAAAAAGAAGAGAGATGAGGACAACTAAAGAAGATGGGACTTCCAAAGTGGAATATATAGAGCTATGCAAGACAGTACGAAAAAGTATCACTGAAGACGTAAGAAAATTCAACTGTGAACTAGTGAGGAAAGCAATTGAAAACAACCAAAGCCTAAAGATAGCAAAGGGACATCTCAGTAAGGGAAGAAAACAGATTATGGCACTGAGAAAAGAAGATGGTTCTGTAACAAGAAATAGAGGCGAAATTTTGACTAGAGTGAAAGATTTCTACTCCAAATTATATGAAAGGGATGATACATGCACTCCAGACATCATGAAAGATACCAGTACCAGAGTTCCTCCAGTCCTTCCAGCAGAAGTTGCACATGCAATCAAGAACATGAAGCGGGGAAAAGCTCCAGGAGAAGATGGAATTACTGTAGACATCATACAAGAAGCAAGTGGAGAAATCGAAACAGTACTCGCCCAAATTTTCACTCGATGCCTTAATGAAGGAAAGATTCCTGAGGATTGGAACACCGCTACAATGATCCTGCTACATAAGAAAGGTGACATTGAGGATCTCGGAAACTACAGACCTATCAGCCTCCTATCAGTAGTTTATAAAATCTTCACTAAAGTTCTTTCACACCGCTTGAAGGTAACACTGGACATGGCTCAACCGAGAGAACAAGCTGGATTCAGGAGTGGCTACAGCACAATAGATCATATCCATGTGCTGAGAGAACTAATTGAAAGAGCGAGGGAATATGAACTTCCATTGTGCATGGCTTTTATCGATTATGAAAAAGCCTTTGATTCGGTGAAACCATCAGCAGTTACAATGGCTCTGAAAACCTGTGGTATTGAAGATGCATACATTAATATTATTAATAACATCTATGAAAATGCAAGTGCAAAGATTCGGCTGTTTAAAAATGCAACACACATAAAAATTGGAAAGGGAGTGAGACAAGGTGACACCATATCTCCGAAGCTCTTTAATGCCACATTGGAGGGTGTTTTTCAGTCACTGAGCTGGGATAACAAGGGGATAAAGATTAATGGAGATTATCTAACCCACCTTCGTTTTGCTGATGACGTAGTCATTTTTGCAACTAGCCCATCAGAGCTGCAGAGTATGATCCAGGAACTTGCTGACAAGAGTAAAGAAGTGGGATTAAAAATGAACTTTCAGAAGACAAAAGTGATGTTCAATGCTTTTACAAGAAATGAAGATTTATCGATTGATGGAGAAAAGCTGGAGATAACAGACACGTACGTTTATCTTGGACAGCAGATATCAAGTGATGGTCACATTGATGAAGAAATTAATCGGCGTACAAAACTTGCCTGGAGAGCTTTTGGAAGAAACAGCATAATTTTCAAGAGCAATATGCCATTATGTCTTAAAAGAAAAGTGTTTGATCAATGCATCCTTCCAGTGCTTACGTATGGTGCAGAGACGTGGACCTTAACTAAAAGAGACATACAAAGGCTGCAGACAACTCAAAGAAGCATGGAGAGGTGCATACTTGGTGTAATCAGGAGAGATAAGAAGAGGAACTCGTGGATCCGAAAAATGACAAGAGTGGAAGACATCATGATCAGAGTTAAATCCCTGAAATGGCAATGGCTGGACATACTGCCAGAAGGACAGATCATCGATGGACAGCCGAAATTTTAGATTGGATTCCAAGGGACAGGAAAAGACCCAGAAGAAGACCACATGGGAGATGGGTGGATGAAATTCGAAAGTATGCAGGGGTGACATGGAGGAGACTGGCACAAGACAGACCGTTGTGGAGGAAACTTGGGGAGACCTTCGTCCAGCAGTGGATTGATAATGGTTGACAATGATGATGATGATGATATATATAAATTTAAGTTTTAAAATGAAGTGAATAATTTAGTTCACACACGTTTTAGTTTCACTCATAGATTAAAAGTAATTTTAAGTCACTTACATATGTTCAAATTCTTTCTAGCTCTCGTTCCAAAGACACATACACATACAGTACACGTTCAAAACTATTACTACACGATTTCCACTAAAAACCGTGAACGAATGTTTAAGAAAATGAGGAAAAAAATGTTTTTCATGTCGCTCAGTTCGCCTCAAAGAATAAAATTCAGAAAAAGATTAATGAGAGGAAATATTTAAGTAATCATTCTTGGAGACAAGAATGCGTGGATGTGTGAATTTTTCGCATAGTGGAACCGAGAACTGGGCCCTAATTCTCGACACCACTAATAGAAAAACATCAACACATCATCACACCTTACCCCGAAATAAAAGATTGGTGTAGTCCATTGAATGCGAAATATCATTAAATGCATAAATTTAAATTTTCAGCGTGGTAGCATAAAAACTTGCTGAGATATAAGCGAAAACCCAAGCGTACATCGATTAAGGGGCCGTGCATAAAAACATATGTTACTCTACTTACTGTAAAATGGTTTACCCCGTAGTACTAAGAAACACTTAGGAGAAAGTGTTTCTACGTGAAGTTGGTTGAATGAAGCAGTAATGATGTTATACCCTTAAATTAAGAATAGCAGATTTTAATGATGAGCATCACAAGTTAATAGTTTTGCACATAAATAACTAAACTTACGACATAATTCGTGCAATTACATATTTAAATGTTTCCTATTGCTCACATAGCTGACTTTTGTATATTGTTTAATCCAAAAACGCAAAAAAAAACAGTACATTTCACAAAACGAAAGCTTCGTATGCGTATTCTGTGTGTTTTTTACATAAATACCTTTAAAGCTTCGTTATATTATGGAATTCTGGACATGAAAATGAAAATTCCAAATTGTTCCCTGCGCAAGTGAACCCGTGTGCCTGGTTTTTTCGTATTGCAGATGTTATGTTGTCTCCAATCCGTCTCGAATGACAGTATAATACGAATGTAATTACATATCGTTTCGATTCACTGATATATTCCATTGTTGTTACACTGTTTAAACTGATTGTAATATATTGTGTTGCAATACAGAAGCCGAATGAATCTACGTGTGTAAACTGGATCTGCACGCAAATTTCCTCTTTGGCATTCGTCGTTTTCGACTACCGGTTAAGAAAATAACCGTAACCAGTAGGATTTGGATCATTAAGCTTACTTAGTGTAGTTTAATACGGTTCTAATTGCATTTTTCATTTCTTCTACAAATATAAAAAAAATAATAACTAGTTATACTCCGCGATAAGAAAAAATAGTTATATTCTGAGAATTTCGTAGTTTAAGAAAAAGGTCAAGGTGGACAAACATAAACGGATTTAATATTTTTTTAATTTTATTAGTAGCAAAACTTTTATTTTTATTTTATGATGTTCCGTAATGATTAAATAATTCACTCTGTACTTTATAATATTTTGCAGTAAAATGTTGATATCTTAATGATATAGGCAAATTCGAATTTATAATTGTATTTTTATTTTTCTAGTACAATACCAACAAGAAGTCGAACATGATATTGACATATGTTTTAGTTTGACACTTTATAATTTTCAGTTTTATTTAACTTTCACATTCCCAAATACGTTTTTCTTACAATCACTAATATTTACCCTTGCTCCAAAGTTGCAGCGCAGACTATCTAGGGCATTTAAGTTAAACCAAATATTTTTCTGAACATGTTAGATGCAAAAAGTGGTTATCTGAAGTTAAGAAATCATTTTGCACGGTCAGTTCAATATTTCGAAGTGTTCTTATTTTTGTTCCAACAGTGTGCCATAAATGGTAGCATCCCCTTAGGGAATTGAAATTTAAAAGTAATAAAACTTAGTTTTAACACCATGTTGGTGAAAAAACAAATGTCAATCCAATTGCTATAAAGAAACAAAGACATCGCTCTTTCAACGTTTTAGCAACACCCAGCAACCAAAAAATTGTTATTTGGCCACTGCTCGGGAAACGAATTCCAGATCTCTTGATATCCAGCCAAGAGATTTGGGATTCCTTTTCCAAGCAGTGGCCAAATAATAATTTTTCGGTTGCTGTGTGTTGAAAAAACGTAGAAAGAGCGATGTCTTTGCTTATTTGGAGGATTTTCACCAATTGCTACAGATTTTTCATGCATTGTCTTCGAAAAATGTAACATTTAAAGTTAGAAAACTATTGCGTGGCAAAAAATTTTTTTTTACTGTTAAAAAAGGATTTTTAATTTGATTAGGCGAACTTTAAGGTCAGTTCCATATACAAGAAACAATGAACGGTTTTCACATTTTTATTCCGTTTTGAAGGAATAAAAAAAAATTGGGCACCAAAATAATGTATAAAAACCAGAGTTTTCAGAATATCTTAAGGAATGAAACAGTTTGAAATTCTGAAATTCTAGTGTATAGAAAAATGTACAGCCGTAGAATTAGCAAAACCACAATTATCTTTATTAACAGTACATTGCAACCTAGTTTACAGATTGGTAATCATTATATACTACGCGATTTAATGCCAGTTCAAAGGTTTTCAGATAAAACACTTTATTGCGGCACAATACTAAGGTCGTTCTCTCAACTAGACTATATTTCACATTAATACAAAACTATAAAGAAACTGTATTATAAAGAGCTAATAAAACATACATACCCTTGAAGCTGCTGTAGGCTGGAAATCTCAAGGAATTTCACGAATCCATTTGGAGCGTAGTTCTTCATTCCCGGGAAATTTAATCACTGGCGCTTTAGGACCTGTGTCGTAATTGCTACGGCAATTGAGTACACAACACCGTGAAGGCATATTAGAACTAAAAAAGAATATTATAACACCGTGAAATAAATAACAAAGAGTTGAATGATATCAATCTGTCAGCTGCAAGAACAATGAACAACCTCATGGAGCACCGCTACATACAATAACTACAATAATCTCACAAGATCACAGACGCTAACTATGGTTACGGCCGTTCGTCAAATTTAACAGGTCTTCCTGTGGTGACGACAGACGTCGGAGAGCAGAAGGTGTTTGAGCCCTGTTTCATGGGGAGTTTGGTGTAAGCGACAAAATGGGAAAAAGTTCATACTTACGAACAAAGAAAAGAACAATGAACAACCTCATGGAGCACCGCTACATACAATAACTACAATAATCTCACAAGATCACAGACGCTAACTATGGTTACGGCCGTTCGTCAAATTTAACAGGTCTTCCTGTGGTGACGTCAGACGTCGGAGAGCAGAAGGTGTTTGAGCCCTGTTTCATGGGGAGTTTGGTGTAAGCGACAAAATGGGAAAAAGTTCATACTTACGAACAAAGAAAATTATATTGTTTTAAATTGACACGTGGAATTAGGTGCAGGTATAATTTTAAATTAAAAGACATAGCTGTTCCTATTAATTCGTATGTTATGCACCATAACTATGAAAGGAAAGTGCGTTTTTGAGGTGGAAATTAACAAATAATTTGGAACAGATCGCACGCTTTCGTAACACTTTGCTTAAGCCATTTCCAAAAAGAATAACGGCTGAGGAATAAATCTCGATCCTGTGTCTTGACCTTTGAACCCATTTCGATGATATTAAACAGAATTGGTTTAGTATACCTCCGGAACAACATACCAAAGTTTTATTTTAATAGAAGCATTTTTAGTCAAGGATAATGGCTGTGGAATATATCTCGCTCCTGTGGCCTGACCTTCAACCCAATTTCGATGATATTAAAGAGAATTGGTTCAGTATACCTCCGAAACAACATACTAAAGTTTTGTTGCAATAGAAGCATTTTTAGCCAAGTTATGAGGATAATGGTTGTGGAATAAATCTGGTTCCTGTGTCCTGCGCTTTAACTCCATTTCGATAATATACAACAGAACAGGTTCAGTATATCTACGAAACAATATGATAACGTTTTGTGATCCTACAGTTAACTTAAATGTGCAGTAAAAAGTTACAAGAGCCTTATTGAGGGATTGCTTGGGTGTCCAATGTTAAACAGACATAATGCTTATGTGATCGTGAGGTTGTTTCATCTCTTAACATACTCCAAATAAACTTAAATGTGCAGTACTGTTGAAGTTACAAGAGCCTTATTGAGGGATTGCTTGGGTATCCAACGTTAAACAGACGCAATGCTTATGTGATCGTGAAGTTGTTTCATCTCTTAACATACTCCAAATGAACTTAAATGTGCAGTACTGCAATAATACGTAAGTTTCAATCCAGAAGACTTAAAAGCGTATTGTTTTTCTTCACGATCTATATTTTTCTAGAAGTTCTTCCTGAAATCCTGGGTAAAGCTTTAAATTATAACCCAGTAAATTCAATTATTGGTATGTCACAGACTTATGATTGACAGCGACATATCAGATATGCAGCATTCAAGTTAATCAGAACCAAATAAGAAAGCTACTGGCTGTATGAAGGTGTGACATCACGGTTACCTACTCCAGCGGACGTACTCCAGTGGATGATATAATGTGTTCGGTTTCTCTAAGATGGCAGCACCAGTGCTGTCATAAATTATTCAGCTCTGCACTATCGCACAAATCTAGCTTTTCAAAATTCAGAACCTGAAAGAAAAACGATCTCGATTCTAATCTTAGGTGCCAGTTATTACTTGAGCACACCAAACAACAATTTAGTTACCCTTAACAGAAAAAACACTAAGAAGTTACCGTTTGCACAGAGGGCGCTGTGATAGCACCGTTGGGAGATAAATAGCACTGACGTAGTTTACAGAATAATTTCAGTCTCGTGCAGTGGTGAAGAGCAACGTGTGTGTTGAATTTAGTCTGCAATATGGGTCGTAGGACAGATGTTACTGATTGTAAGAAGGAATTATATGAAACTGCTTAGATACTCGGAGTCAAAATTTTCTTTAACGATGGCGCTTTTTTATTAATTTATGACTGAATTTTATGATAAAATTACATGTCATGTGTTTTATAGAGCCTAAGGTATACATTTTGTGCTTCTGGCCCTTTATTTATGAATGAAACATGTATGATTAAAGATATTTCCAGGTTATGCATTTTCTGGCAACCACGTTTCAGTCCAAACGTAAAAATAAACAAGGTGTCCTAAAAGTCTTTCCCAAATTACAAAAATTAACATAAAATAATCTACGTAAGTTAAAATAAAATGGTTGACAACACGATATACCAGTACTCATAAAGTTTTTTTTCTCTGTGATTTGGGTGAGCGCTACTGCTGAATAAAACGGGCATTTCATCGATAATGGCTTCCATGTAAGACAAAATGGTGTGCGTGTTGTATTTCTGTGAGACCAAATCAGCAGTCACTTCCCAGCGTCATTTCTGAAAAGAGTACAGACAATCACCACGGGACATGAAAGCTTGGTACAAAAAGTTTAAAGCGACGGGTTGTGCTGGCGATCACCCCCCGAGCGGGCCAACTGCCGGTTACACAAGAAATAGCTGCAGCTGTTCAGGAGACATTTCGGCGAAGCCCAGGAAATGTATTCGTCGTGTCTCACTGGAAACAGGGATTCCCCGTGACACGGTTCTCAAAAATTTACACATGCGTCTTTATCTGTATGCTTATAAGGTACAGACCGTTCAAGATCTTCAGCCTGATGACCTGTCTCGCCGTGCTGTATTTGGGTTGGAGATGTTGCAGCGTATAGCTCATGATATTGATTATTAGCACCGTGTCTGTTTTTTAAATGAAACCACATTGCCACAATGTGCGAATCTGGGGATCAGAAAATCCACATTGTATCATCGAACAACAGAGGGCTAACCCGAAAGAAAGCGTATGGTGCGGCTCGATGCATGACAGAATCATCGTCGGTCCGTTCCTTTTTAGAGAGCCCACTGTAACATGTAACGTATACCTGGACATGCGGGAACGTTTTGTAGCACCTCAATTGCATGTACTCCAAACTTCTGTTATTTTCCAACAAGACGGTGCCCCACCACATTAGTCAATAATGGTTTGTGAGTTCCTCAGTGTCACATTTCCGGACAGATGGATTGGTCGCGACGGTCCCATGACATGGCCAGATAGATCGTCCGACATAACCCCTCTAGACATTTTCTTGTTGTGTTATGTGAAAGACCGAGTTTTCTCTAGCAGTGTTCCGGATGTCGAGACGTTGAAGAGCAGAATAACAAACGTTATGGGTTCTGGCCTTCTGAGATGTTAAACAAAACATGGCGTGAGATCAAACATCGCTTACAAGGGAAACTATCAGACCTCCCGACATCTCAACATTTAACTGTTAGACATGAGGCACCAAAATGTCGAGAGAGACCACGTACAACACTATTAAGTTGCAAATGTCATATACATACCTCGTTCCACGTCACGGTAGTGTGTTGAGAGAAGGCTGTGCTGCAAGCAAAAGTGAATTTCGCACCACGAGTAGATAATGACGGCACTGGAATCACAGTCAAGAGCGTTGCACATGTCACGCACAGCAAAATTGATGTCCAACACATCACGGAACGGAAAAGGCGTTTCGTGTGGCAAAGATCCAGACGCCTTCCACGCATAGCGAAGCATAGGTTCGTACTGTGGTTCACACAACTGGTTGTATATGAATGAATGCAACTTTAAAATGAAGATTCTGTCATGCGAGTTGACGCCATGCACCTCATCTGAACGTATGTACTCTTTCATGCGCTCGTGCAAACAGTTTGTTTTGTCGAAAGAAATACACATCAAGGGACCGGTAATATTTGATGGCTTTTGGTGGCATGATTTCTGGGTGCAAATTGACGTCCCTGTCATCGAAGGCTTTGGCTGGTAAACTAGTGTCGGTTTGACCAGACCGCGAATCCAGTAAGAGAAAGGAAGGTCCTGATAGCTCTGGTTCCTGTATCTTACGCATCCAGGACAGAACGAGAGTTGTGGACATCTTACCAACGATAGATAAAAAGGACGATACGACAGTTGCTCATGTGGATGTGTGGGTGTAGGCGTTCAATTAGATAAATACAATCTGATATCTGCTGTCTTGTATTGTGGAGTTTTACTGAAATTCGTGCTGCACCAATAAAAAGTCATAGTAAGTCTGACTTCTGTTTATGTTTCGTCTGCCTTGAAAAGCTTAATTAAGAACTATTGCATGGTATTCTTATTTATTTCAACATTCATTAGTCATGTTCTAGACATAACGTAAAATCAATGTGGCTCACGAAAAAGACATTACGTTATAACTTACAGTTCCCAAAGGCTGAGTTGTACGAAGCGCTGTTTCCTAATCATTCGTCCGAGATAGCTCCTGGCGCGAATCCCGGGTTAAGCGTGGATGATGGGTTTCTTTTAAAGCCCTGGATCTATCTTTTGCTTAGAACTGCTGGCTCCAAATTCGGAACGCACGCTTGCATTTACAGTTCCCTGATATTTTCGCGGTAATCGTGAATGCCCTAAAAATATCCTGTTTAACTATCCTGCCTTTCGGAGAATTGAAGAACGCTTCTTAATTCTTTCTTTTTTCTGTTGAAATAAAAAAGGGCTTGAATACCGACTAAATTAGCCAGGCGGCATCGCGAAGTGCCTCATCGCTATGTGTGTACAGAACATTAATGGTTTTCAATGATAATACAATTTCCTTCTGTTCTTCATAGGAATTCGGCAAAGAGGTTGCTGCTCAAGTTAGCTTCTTTGCTAAGAGACTGCTGTTCAGGACAGGTTCTTGCTGAATTTGATAAATATATCAGTTAACTTAAAAAGAAAATGTACGGGCAAAGAGGTTGTTGCTCAGGTCAGCTCCTTTGCTAAAACTGATAATTATATCAGTCAAGTTAAAAATATGATGCAACATTCGTGTTTACATTAGAGATGGGTCGTTCGTGACTGACCCTTTCCAAGTGACCCGGTCGACAGAGTAAACGAAATGATCCGTTCAGTAGTTCCAGCAGATCCCGTTCACCGTTCACATCGGCCCTGGAGCCGAGCATCCGAAAGATCCAAGGATCCAAATCGTTCGCCGTTCGCCTATCGGAGCTGGTATTTCATTGCACATTGATTGGGTACAGGACCGAAATTTTTTTGTTGTAACTAGAACCATCTTATAACCATTTTATCTTAGTGTTTACCAAATAAATTGTAGTGAAATGAAGATATGTCGCAATTTTTAGATTGTATGTTTTTTATATTTTGATTTTTTTTCATTACGGTTTTCACTCACAAGATGGAGACACCAGCTTAGAACTCTGACATAATAGGAGTATGTTAATAAATACGAAAGGCAGTATTTGTACTGCCTCAGAGGGAAACAATTAATTATAAAACTCGTCACACATCACTCTAAAACGTATTTTCATTCCGTTCGTCGGTCTTCCACTGCGGAAGGAGTAATGAGCTCGTGTTCAAAGCTCATCATATTTGCTCATTTCGTCACTCCCGTCAGTTCGTTGCTGAGTTCAAGCGTGAGTTGTGAAACAATCCTGTTTCAGCACTATTTTATGTGGCCTTTAGAAGTACTTTAATGAATGCTGATTATATCCCTACTCCGAAACATTTATTATAACGGAAACGTTTTGTTTCCTTAACGATGGGAAGGAGTCTAATTGGCAGAATAAAACAATTGATCATGTGAATTTAAAATCAATTGACTACGTGCCAGGGAAGAACTGTCGGACGATGAGAATCAACGTTTCAAAACAGTGTTCTGAGTAATGACAATTCCGTTGGAGTAAATATTTTAGAATATGGTATGACAAATTATTTTTTTATTTCCCTGTTAGTTTCTATTTCAGCGGACACCAGTTGCTCTCCACATCCTTGAAATCCTACGCTTGGCAGTTTACAATAGGCGGTACACTGATCTAACGTGACTGTACACAATAAAAAAAAAGGCGTCCGAAACGACAACAAAAAAAATTTACAGGCTCCCGTTACAAACCACACGCTCAAGAAATACACCGGAGCCAGTGGCATAGCCAGATATTTCCTAAGGTGGTGTCCATGGATTTGGTTCATTGGTGAAAGCCTGTGTATACATATATATCGCTTTAAATTCGTACTCAACTCACCCTCAACGGGTGGGGAAGAGGTCAGGACCCGAGGACTATTCCCTTGGCTATGCCTTTGACAGGAACTAATTGCTGCTAAGCGGGAAAGCTCGTGAAATCAGAAGAACTGACTTGCTGCCATTTATCAGCCGATTTATATTGAAACGAACAGGTCATTTTAGTGATCTGATCTGAAATATCTCGATTCGGGTAAACGAACGAATCTGCCCACCACTAACGAACCGCACGCTCAAGAAATTCACCGGAGCCAGCAGGGTTGTAGGCTCTTCCCTTAATTCGTGGAAAAACTTCGTTCCCGTTTCGACGAAGTGTGTGAATTCCTTACCTCATAAAAAACCCAAAGTTTACAACATACTCTTTCGCCAACTTACTAGACCTAGGTCTCGTTCTAGAAGGACTCATTAAAGGTGTTTCACAACTGCATTACGGCTAGATATAATAAAATTATAATTTATTTTCCAAGTAAATTAATGTAAATAATATTAAATAGAGGAAATTAATAATGTCTTCCAAAATCGATCAGTTTACACTTTTTTAAATTTAGATTCTGAATTGTTACACATGTGAGAAGAGATTTTCAATTTCGACGTTATACATATTTCTGTTATTTGGGAAAATTGTAGATTCCTCGAAAAGAAATTTGCCAAATCTCTTGGTATATTTTCGAAGACATGAACTTCGCCAGAGAAGGAACTTCATAGTAATTTCGCAGCAAATCGGAAGCTTTTATTTTTACTATGCAAAAATTTGGGTAATTTTATTATGTTTGGAGTACTTAATTTTTTAAGTACTCCAAACATAATAAAATTACCCAAATTTTTAACTTTCATTAAAAACGTCACCTGATGCGAATGTCAGAATTAATTGAGCACGATAGTACTTTTTCCAAAAAAATTACGAATGTCTCACGAAAAAGAAACAAAAAATTAAATAAAGGAACAATGATTTTGTTGCATATTTTCAAAGCATATCCACTGGTGTACTGATCTCCTAATTTAGGTTTTCAATGACGTGCATCATGATGCCATTTAAAAAGAAAAGAAGTGGCATTCTGAATCATTTAGAGAGTGTAAAATGTTTCTATTTTGGCCCACAGCATACTTCGTTAGTCAATATTACAGTGTTACTCGATGCTTTGCCTCAGACACCGATCCTTAAAGATATTGGGGCTTAAACCCAGTGATAGCATTGAAGGAGTTACACGATGTAGTCGTGATATTTCGGTATTGTTTAAGGGCTACTCAATTGCTAAAACCATCTTACAAACCGGCATTACTATCAAATACCAAACATTGTTTCCTACAGCTCTAACATCACTCCCGGCCTGAGTCACGTTTTCCCCAGTTACGTTAGAAGTGCCGGGTGATGATCTTACACTTACACTTTCCCAATGGTGTAAGGTCATCGAAACTGTTCAGCGCATTTCAGATGCACCTCTTTACTTGGCACATAAGCACGTCAGTGGACTCAACAGACGAGTACGAATTGTGTTTTCTTCAGATGAGGCTCGAGAAGTGTCTGCGGATCGTGGAACAGTGATCATTGTATCTCCTAGTTAATCCTTCAGTATCTACTCTAGCAAGTATTGTAATTATTGTACAGTGGCTGGGAATATTCTGTAACAATGCACGAAAAAACAGAATCTCCAGGACAATGAGAAGTTCTTAACGCATCAACTCCAGCGGCCTCTCCAAACTGCTGAGGGAATGTCTCAGCGAAACAAATCCAACAGCAACCTGCTACAGTACCGAAAGATCAAGTGTCTGCTTCTATGATCTGGACTGCTCTATATGGCCCAGTTTCATCCGAATTGTCTCCAGACGTGGCAGAGCAACCGCCTTCTCCGGAACCGGAGTTTACCTAAGTCCCTGTAAGGGGGAAAGTGCAACAACTGATCCAAGTTCCATTACTAAGAAAACCCAAATGGACCTCACCGTATTAGAACCTTCAGGGATAACAAAACGTGGTGGATTATCTCTTGAACCGCATGATCAGAAAAGGTCTCGTCCTGTACCACAGTTTTCCACCCACAATGTGGACAGTGAAGGTGACGATGAGGAAGTGGAGTCGAATACTACCTCAACCCAATCACCTCAACTTCCTTCTGGATCATCAAACCCCGCTGATGGTTTTCTCATTGACCAACGGACAGAAAACACGATATCGTTTATAATTGACTCTTGTCCTTACGGTGAGGGTCCTTTCTCAAAGGCAGTCCTCAAAGAAGTGTTCACTCTCAAAAAGAATGTTTCAGTGTTTACAACAAAATTTTATCAAGAACATCCTGTTGATCGTCAGGGTGCTCCTAAACAGCTTTATTTCTATTTTGATTATATTCTCTCATGGCCACACGTATGTGCACATCCGTAAAGCTGGCAATCGTTTAAAATCGAGAAATCACACTATTAGGAACGGCGATGAGAAACAGCTATGTGATTCCGTTAATGCCTCAACTGCTGAAATTTTGCTCGTTCAATTGCAGAGACTTCGCCAATCGCTTTGCGAACTCTCTTGCATTTGAGGATCTTACACCTTCTCTTCTTGACATTATGTTTTAGCAGGAGACAAATTGTACTCCAACTACTTATTTTGCATCGGTCCAGAATGTGGCCTTATAATTTTTTTCATTGTTTCGGTGTGCATTCAGCTTCGGGTGTTACTATTGGAGTTCATAATAGACTTTCCAATAGTTTTCCTGAGATTACCAAGATAGCGACGGAAGAAGGCGTCTTCTTTGCGATTTGTCTCCTGTGAAAGCGGTTGATTTCAACTTATTTAATATACATGTGCTTTCGACAAATCCGCTTGTACTTCCGCTCCGCGATCGTCTCCTAACTTTGTCTGGCTCGATGCCTATATCCGAAATCATTATCTTCGGAGATGATTTCAATTGCACCTTAGATCCGGAGTTAGACCCTGTTTATTTTTCAGAGTATTGGTACCCAGTGATCCAATCCCTCTCCTCCATAGTTAACTCTTCCGCTTTGTAGAAAGTTTTTTCATCCTCTTCCGCTCCGCCCGGTTCTCAGCTTTAACCTTCCAAGCAGAGGCCCGGCTTGACCTTTTCTACGTCACCTCCATTTATGGTTCTCGTTTCTATTTCGCATTGTATTTACCAGCAATCTCATCAGATTACAATGTGTGCTCAGTTTCGTTATTTTTGCTTACCTCGCTTGCTTCCTCGTTTCATATGTGGCCTCTCACTGATGACATCTTACAAGATGCAGAGTTTCGTTTGCATGTTACTCTTATTACGCAATCAGCATTTAGTGATTTGCCGAGTGCACCTCATTTAGTTGACCAATGGGTATCAACGAAAACTTCTCTTATTATTTATTCTTGACGTTATTCCGCAAGTAAACAACTTTGCCATTCTATTCGTGTGGCGTACTTTTGTGCTGTTCTTGCAGGTCAACGAAAACTTCTCTTATTATTTATTCTTGACGTTATTCCGCAAGTAAACAACTTTGCCATTCTATTCGTGTGGCGTACTTTTGTGCTGTTCTTGCAGGTGTTTCTACATCCTCAGATGCTTATTTATCTACCTCTGCGACTCTCCGACACTTTTGGAACATTTGCAAGTCAAGCGTTACGTCATTTGAAGACGCATGACTTGGCAAACAATTTTTAAGACCCCGGATATCGGACATCACCTAGTAAACCGTGGGTTCTGCAAATGCTTAAGAAACTGCAGACCAATGGAACATTACATGAGTTGCATTGAGGAGGCCGTCCCGAAATATGAGAAACAGTAGTGCAGGACTTCTAGCAAAGACGTTTTGCTTCGTCACGGAAATCTTTGCGCAGGAAACCTGTAGACCTAAGATCTACAGGTTTCCTGGGTGACTGCATGTTGTCTGTACCCTTTGCCCGCTGTTCACGAAATGAAGGCGCCAAAGCAAGAGCAAAGAATGAGGTACTAGCCCTGACAGCTATTTTAAATACCTCCCCACCTCTTGATCCTACGTGCAAGACTCCTCCAAAAAAGTAGAAAAAATGTTGACATGCGAGAAAACAAACTCGAAAAAAAGCAGATTTCCTTTTCAATAAAGTAAGACACGCAAGATTTTGAGTCCTAAAATGATGGAAAATCATGTATGACCCTTACTAGAAAAAATGATAAAATCCTGATGAAAGGGTTAATTTGGTAGATTAACCCTTTAATCGGCCGATGAACTTTGGCCAATTGCCGCCCAACATTTTCTGCGCTCCACAAACAGAAACGTTTACATAGCGGCCGGGTTCTACGGAAGCTCCTTCAAAACAATTTTTTTTCCTTCTCTAATCTCAGCATTACCGATCATATACCTGTCACTGATATAACCGCTTCCTTTTTCAGTCTTTTATTATCTGCTCCATGAAACAAGGCACGATTGGGAAGGGCTAGACCCCTGAAACGGACATCATGCCACTTGATGGAAACAAGGACTTAAACATATTTCTCCTTTCTTGGGCTCAGCGCCGTCATTATAGCCCTTTTAGCATGTAATCACTCAGAAAAGATTGTCAGTCATCCCCCTAAGTGACCACTCGCTCGTCCAGCTGCATTCGGCCCATTTTTTAGACAGTGAATACTGGTTTGAGTTGATTTTTAGACAGCGAATAATGAGTTGAGTTGATTTTTTAGACAGTGAATACTTGTTTAAGTTGATTGCATCCCATTTGGACAAACATTCGTTCCAGCTGGTTAAAATGTTAAATCACACCATAAGTATAGGATAGCTGTGAATAAGACCATGATCAATATTTTACTAAGACTTTATGATAATTGTCGTCATTAACAGAATCAAGTTTCGATCAGTTTAGTAATTATTGTGCCAGCAACTGCGGTTATACAAGATTCTTCAAAGAACACATTTTTCTAATCTTTTTTAAACAAAAAATAGTGAAATCATTATATCTATACAAAGCCCCATCCTAGAAAAATTCAGCTTTGGACAAAAGCTAGGATTGGGTTCCATATTACTACAAAAAGGGATATCTATAGTCCAAAAAGGTAATACCTTTAAGAGAAACCTCTACCCTTTGGCGGCCTTCTTTCTTTTTAGAGGAACTTATTTCCTCATCGACACTCCTCAAAAAATTTCACTTCTCTTTAGTTTCTGTACCGTTGTCTAAGAACTTAAATAAAATTTCTATCTCCAAAGCAAAGCTCATAAGTCAGATTAACGTTGAGCCCACAAAAAAAAATGTGTTACCCATTTGTTTAAAAAATGGAATCTAAGACCAAAGTCCTTTTGAAAAAGGATTTAATATTAATACTATTTTAACACAACAGTATGAACAAATCAAAGAGTGTGTACATATTGTCCTTCACCCTAATCCAAAGATGAAGTTATTCAAGAGACAAAAAAAGGTTTACAGCGTTTGACGAGTACAGATCAACCCTCATAATTTATTTCAAACATTATTTTCTCTATCTTTACTCCTTTTAATTTTTCTCATTTACTGAAAAGAAAATTTCCTCTCTTTAATAGAAATTCACTGTAGCTTTAGTGTCAGAGTTATTCAACTGCACCCTTAATTTAGCTCCCACCCAAAAGGTGATGATTTATTTTTTTACCTTGGATTGTTCCACAACCCCAACCAAACTAAAACTAGACATGACATGCTTTACACATCTCCTGATATCTGGTTGAAACAAGAAGTAATATTACTTTAATGAATTACGAGATAAGCTTTAATTTTCTTATATCTTTTATTCTTCTGTTAACTGAGAGTTTAATAACCTTCCCGAGGTTTTCAAACCTCACCCCACATAGAATCCTAATTTCCTATGTTTCATCACTTATTACACTTATGATGATTTAACAAATAAAGTATTGTCTTTGTTTAAAAACATCTCTATATTTCTTATATCCTTATGAATTGGACTACTAACTGACTGTTTATTAAAAACGTTTCTAAAAAGGTTTATGTTTAAAAAAACTTGCGCAATGATTTTCTAAATAGCAGCAAATTGTCGTTTTAAGGTAGCGTAACGTAACCATTTGCCTCTTAATTGAAGGCTAGAATGAACGGTTTAAGTCGTTATTATCTTTATGAAGATATTTCCTTTAATGTTCCCTGCGACTCATTAAAACGGGGGTCTAAAAGACTATGTCGAACTTTACTTGAAGTTGAGCTGGGCGGTCTAAAAACAAATTCCTTGAAAAAAACTCCTAAACAACCCAATCTAGAATAAATTGTTACATTAGGGATAACTGCATAGTTTTTCCTGAAGTTCGTATTTAAGAAACAGATTGTGACCTCGATGTTGAATTACTATTTTTTTTAGGAGCAGTATCTTAATACGAAAGTCTGATTTACTTACAAATATTTTCATGATTTGAGCTCAGACGAGCCAGGTCGGCTTCTATCTACTTGTACAAAACTGCAGTAAACTTAGATAATCACATGGCTTGGCTTCGACTGATTATTTAGACGTCATTCCCGAGACAGTTTCTGAAATTTCATAATAATATATATACTTTTTTCTCGAACAATATAGTGCACATTGTTTTTTTGAAAATTATCTGAAGTAAAATTGTAAATGCATAATCTGAACAGTTTGTTTTAAGCAGATTCATAGTGAATTCATTTATAAAAAGTGAGCTTTGATTTCAGAAGTTACTTTTTCTGTTCACAATAGTACTTACTGTTATGAAATGAACTTAGGCCAATTTGTTAACTCGTGACCTAGGATATTCTCTGAAAGCTGATACCGAAGAGAAGTAACTCTTCTCTGTGTATTGCAACATATACTCTAATTATCACTGAGGGTTGCCTCATCAATGATAATTACGTTGGTTCCGGCTGAGCCGTCACAGATGAACGTTATATTTAACACAACAAGTAGTGCAAAGGAGCTACTCAAACTAGAGAACCAGGTTTTGGAGCAGAACTTCCGTATTCAGTTTCCAATTCCTCACACTTTTCATGTCCGATGTGTATCATTTTGATGTGTTTGCCAAAGCATCTGTTTAGGTTCGATATCGTGGGTTTAAGGTATAAACTAGAAATGTTATCTTTGAGGAGAGTTATATTCTCCGCTGCGTGGCATAGCTGAAGATATAACTACGGAGCCGACTGTACAAACATTTCTCAATAAAACCATCCGATCCAATGCAACAAGAAACGCCATTAGCCAACGCTATGCCTCCTTCTAAACACATGCACGGTTAGAAAGTGAACCCAACTGAGTATTAAAAAGCTCCTAAAGAAGTGAATAACAATATTTTACTTTTGGGAACTCGGTTACTATTCTACTCGCAAGAAGGCATGCTTTCTTAAGTCTTCGTTGGTGAACTAATTATATGGTGTAGCAATACACGAAGAGAAATGATAGGAAACGTAAACAAGCCTGTCGACCGAATCTCAGCCTCTCAGGAAATATATCTTATAAAAGTTAAGGTACTCGTATATTCCCTTTAGCAATATTGTAATAATTTACTTTCTGTGATACCCACATCTTAGTACTTAACTTACTGAAGACAGGTATGCATTTGATGGAGAAAGGTCTTTGGAGTTGTAATGGACATCAAATTCATCTTCAGATTTTACATCGTAAATCTGGGCATATTGCCGCGAGAAAATGATCGATATCGAGAGAACGATTGTTACACATTGCAAGAAGTTAACCTTGCATATGTTAAAAGAGGGGATCTCATTAACACCAAAAATACAATTTCATGTATGGTTGACCTTGCAAAACTTGGGCAACTCTCCATACAGTTAGAAATCCGTTTGTTTTCTACTACGACACTAAACCGAATATTCCAGCGTGATACAACGGGTGTAGGCAGCAATAGGAGATGTGTATTCCTCTTTCAGGAAGTATCGATTCTTGTTGGTTATTTAACAAAAAGCCTTTTCCTTAATAAATTGGTGATATAACCTCACATATACTGTTACAAACGTATCAGTATGAAAAGTAACACCGATCCGCCAAAGTAGGTGTAGTAGAACTGCCCTGTATGTTATTTATTGCTGCAATACGTTATCTACACATATCGCCATCAGAAGATGAATTTACGAGTATCACGTAGTATGTGGTTAAAATTGCTATTCGTGTTGAACCTTATCTTATGTTGTCTTTTCGCTTTTGAACTTGTTCACGTTAGGATATAATGATGTTCGGATGAAAATATGTTACGTGTATCATCTTCGGAAAGCTCGAGGAAAGATCGTCAGTAGCTTTCTTCATGTATGCAGCAGTATCCTTAAGAAATTTAGCATTTTCTTGCTTCACAACAAATTCTTAGATTCATTAAATTATTTATCAACTGTGACTAAATTTGATGTGGAAATGCGTTTGCCTCGTATGAATTTTTTTTTTTTGAAAGTTTTGTTTAATTTGTAACACCCCGATTGTAGCATTTCTCCACTTTCTTGCCTCTTTAATCCGTAAAATTCTTCAATGCTTGCATCAATGATCACCTAATGCTTTTCTTTTTTTTTCACACATCGACAAAAAACGTCCTAAAATTTATTTACAAAACTCTATAAGATATTTCTTTTCAGTTTCGATTCATCAGGAGGATCAGTGTTCCTATCACTGACAGGAAACTATCTCAACTCCTCATTGTTCACTTTATGTTGATGAATATTAACTCAATCAAATGCCTCATATTAATATTTTGTAGGGCTGGAATACAAAGATGGAACTTGTTCTCATAGAAATGCTTGTATATGTGTCACTCGTGAGAAAGCAAACGATGGTCTTATTGCTAGACAAATGCTGTGTTACTGGTAATGATGACCTGCTTTTACAGATTTTCCAAATGGGTCGTAAAAGAGAATTTTTTATTCGGTTGAAACTCATTTTCATCCTAAACGAGAGTTCGTTATCTCATTGGTCCTCGTAAGTCGAGCGTGAATAACCCCCCCCCTCCCACTTAATAAAGCAGCCGGGAAGCGAGTGTTAGACCAAGAATAAAATTAAGCTATGCTTAAAGAGTTTTCTGGAAAACTTAATTCTATAAAATTTTTCGAATAATACCGTAAAAGTGACACTTTTCCGTAAAGTAAATTGAAACAAAGTAAGAGAGACATCAATTTACTTTCATAAAAGCAGATTCCAGAGTTGACACATCTCCAAAAAAATTTCAGATTCGACAAATTAGTTTTAGCTTTTGGAAAATATAATTCCCGGAAAATGTGCTACGTGGAGCAACATTTTATGATACCTTTTCATCTATTTCAAAATGAAAAATTTAAAGGCAAAAATTTTACTAATTAAAATTTTTTTGCCACCGACGAACGATAACCATCGTCCAACAATATCATCTGAGTAATGTTTTACTAGAATGATAGAAAGTAGCCTGGGTTATTTACTAAAATTAAGGTTGTAACTTATTTACGGCAATTTCGATTTGCATTTCCATTTTACTTGTGATTGTGATGGTGGCCACAGTTGCTCCTTCCAAATCACTCAGTTTAGTTTCTCCTGGAGTTAGCTTGAAAATCTCCGTAAATAAATTCTTGTTTTTGGAATGTAAATTAATATTTATCTTGAAGAAAAATTATCTATCGCCTTTAAAATAAGAAAATGACTGTCTTAGCTGTCTCCCTACGGAGGAACTGATGAGAGTAACACATGAAAAGAGTGTTCCAACAGTATTAATATACTTCTTCTGCCTAAAAAGGAGTAAGAAATAAAATTTGTAGCAATGATGCAAATAATGAAAGAATCATAAAAGTATCCTAATGCAGAATTTCCTAAATTAAAAAAAATATTTATAGTTCCGTCAGAAATGCTCTGGTCTAACTGGGGGCAATGAGTGCTGAGCCTAATCTGTTCTGTCACACCCTTCTGCACAGACCATGGGTATATATGTCAGATGTCCTCTATACAAATATAGCGTCACGGCAGTCTACATGGACATGTGCCACAAAAATAGGGACATTTTCCGTGAAAAATGTTAAAAACGACTCTATATATGAAACTTTGCTTTTATTTGATGTATTTATTTCATTTCTTAAAACAAAGTTGTTCAAGGTTTTTATGAAGTTTTCTAGCCATGAATGTTGTACTTTTTAACTCTTTATTGACCTACTGGCAATTATATTCTCAGCTGTGTTGCGGACCCGTTAAGCCACCAGAGCAATGAATAATGACTGGTACATATGATGAGCAGCGTGATTCCTTTTCTTACACTAAAAGTTCTTGTGCACTTTGCGAAGTTATCATTCTGAGACACAAGTGCTCAGCTCCCGATATCACGTGATGAAGGGCACTTTTTCCGTCAGCCAATTTTATTCAAGAGCCACGGAAGGAGACCGTGTTGCCCCAATCCTCCAGCCAATCGACTTTGTCCTATGTGCGGATGTTACAATCTGGACCCTTTTTTATGGGGCTGTGTAAAAGACAGTCTTCAGCCTCCGGTTTCCACAAAACACATTATCGTTTGGGGAAATTCAACACATGATTTACTATTTCTGTATGTTTTTCACTCCCCCATATGCCATTGTCATTTCCCTAACTTTCCTGCTCATGTGGAATGTCATTTCGGCGCTGAACATTAGGCGCTCACTAAATCCATGCTCTTCAAAATGCTGCAGCATTTCTTTGACGAAATCCCGACCTGTAGTTCTGCCATTGTCACTTAGAAGTTTCAATAAAGGTAGTTTGTGCGGTGTCATTTCAGCCGATTCTTCAAATCTTTGCGAGAGTCGGTTGTAGAATTCGATGTTCCCGACCCGCCATCTTAGTAGATTTCCTTGGACTGCGTCGGTAAACCCTGCAAACACTCTCTACTTGTTTATAACATAGACGTGGTTTCCCTGGGCATTTTGAATTTACACAAACATTCTGTTTTTTGAACTCTCTTTTGCCATTCGTAGGTGAATTGCCTATTCTTCGGTGATTTATTGAATCATGTTCTAAAACGCCGTTGCACGGCACAAACAGAATTACTTTTGCTTAAGCACACAGAACGCCGGCTTTTCCGCATTTGCGACTATCTTGCCTAACTGGTCACGTGATGATAAAAGCTTAGAGCCCTTTAGTGTCGCCATCTATGAAGAAAAATCGTTACAATTGGCACCAAAATTGTTTATGGTGAATGTCAATACCTACGATACGATACGATATTTGAAGAATTTTTAGGAATGGAATGTCTGACCCCAGGTCTAAAACTGCCCTTCAAAATGAGAAGCTAGGAGATCTGAGTAAGTGAACTCAATAGGAAACACAAACGGAAAAATGTAATGAAAGGAGCGGGTGATCCGTGACACCACTCCGTGTAGAAGTGCGCGAAAGGGAACAAAACACCGCACAACACCACAAAGAACGACAACACCAGCCACCCGCCCGACACACAAGGGTGTGACTGAAACTCAACGATACCAATTTTAAATGTCCGAGCAGAATCCATTTTCGCCATCTCGATGTCAATCTGAAAAAGAAGGGGGTGGTGGTCTGTCTAACACCCACCACTGTTCACATACTTACTCTCTCTGTCAAGGGTTGTCAAAGATCGCCGCCTTAGTTCTGGGATACCTAAGCATTTCGCTGGGATTGTAATCAACCGCGCCCCTAACAAGTCCATTAGAGTGGATTTCCGCATTCTTGAAAAACTTTCTGACGAGTCTGATGGAAAACTCATGCACCTTCTCGATTCCAAGTCTATTCCTCAAGTTCCGAAGTGAGGTCCAAGTGGGAGCCCCAGTGATCATTCGAAGTGCTCGGCTCAGCACCTCCTCGATTCTCTCTCACTGTTTCCTACTAATACCGATGCAGATGGAGGAGGTGTAGGTGATCACCGGCCTGACGACCGTCTTGTACAGCAGTACTTTGTGCACTGTTGTAAGGAAACTTCTCTGGCGGAGTAATGGAGCTAGCTGTGCAAGGCATTGTCTAGATTTATTCGTGCGGTAGCTGGTGTTCGCCACCCACGAAAGTCGACAATCTAGTTGGAGCCCTAGGTACTTAGTGCAGGTAGCCCAGGGGATTGTCTCATGAAACATAACGAGTTTCGGTATTCCTTGAAGAGATCCAAAAAACCAACAGAGCACTGCTCTTAGACGGATTGATCTTGATCGCCAGTCAGTGTAGTATGTTTCCAACTGTGAGAGAATGACCTGGAGGAGCTTTACTGCTCTGCCTTTGTTCAGGGACCTGATGATAACAGCTGTATCATCTGCGTACATCATGACCTGCCCTTGTTTGGGTTTGAGTAAGTCGTGCAGATAAATGGAGAACAGCGTTGGTTCAAGAACCGAACCCTGAGGAACGCCAGACCGAATCTTCTTTTCGGAAGAAAGCTCACCGTTAATCTTAACAGTGAACCTGCGGATGTTGAGGTACCAGCCAATCAGCTCAACAAGAGGGCAAGGGCATCGAATCTTCTGCAACTTGTGCAGAAGACCATCATGCCAAACACGGTCAAAATCCTTGCTGATGTCCAGATAGACAGCAGTGGAATACTCGCTCTTACCTCGTCCTTCAGAAACGAAATCCGTAAGTCTGATCACCTGGTGGGACGTAGCGTGCTTCTCCCGGAAACCACCTTGTTTGTCAGGAATCATACCATTTGCTTCACAGAACTCAAGAAGCCGAGAGAGGGTGGCCCTATCAAGGAGCTTACCCAGGACGGGCAAGAGAGATATTGGACGGTAGTTTTCAGGTAAGGTATGATTGGCTCCAGGTTTGGGCAACACAACTACCACTGCTTTTTTCCAGTCCCTGGGGAAATACTTCAGCCGGAGAGACCCGTTGAAAATCTCGAGCATTACCAGAATACAGTTCACAGGGAGCAGTTGAACAGCTCTTGCCGAAACTCCATCTCTTCCGGGAGCTTTCTTCACCTTTAGCTTTTCGATGTGTCGAGTTACCGCGAGGTAACTAACAGGCGAGATGACCTCGTCTGTATCATCAAGATCGTATGTATCTAAAGCCTCCATGACCCTATCCGTGTGACTAGGATTTTGGATGTCATGAGGTGAGAACTGCTCCTGCAGGGCACCAGCAAGGAAACCAGCCTTCTCGTCATCACCATAAACCAAACCCTGTGGACCGAGAATGGGCGGTATGACAGTCTTAGTACACCGGAGTTTAAGAAGTATGGCCCACACATCATCATGACGAGGTTAACCCGCTTTGAGAACGTACTTGTCCCATTGGAGTTCCCTGAACGCACGGATTTCTGCCCTGACGATATTGCGACACGAGTTATGGCGAACCCTGTCGTCGGCAGATCTCGACCGCTGCCAGATCCTCCGGAACTTTTTATTCTCCCGGTTCGTCCGGACAGTGCGTGGAGGAAGTGCATTAGGATTTCGAGCAGGAGCTGAAAGCTTCCTGCGTTGATTCAAGATTGCATGTATGCAACAAGTGAGTTCCTCCACCGCAATGTCGATGTTCGAGCGAGTACTAGTGTCCACCGTAGGAGGATCAACCTGAGCAATAATTTCCTGGAACAACTTCCAATCAGTATACATCATCGTCCGCCGGGTGGCTGCGATTCCGTTTAATCTTAGTAGGACTCGGTCATGATCAGAGTCAAGCCCGGAGACCTGATGAAAGTGCCTCGCGAACTGGAGGACAGAAAACTCAATGACATCGCCAACCCCGCTTGACGGGGTGAAAGTAGGATGGACCGGACTTGCAACTGTAAGATCCAACTTGTCAATGTTTTGCGATAGTTCCACCCCAGCACTATTAGTTGAACGACAAAACCAGTCAGGATGTTTAGCATTCCAGTCACCAGCCACCACAGTGGGAATGGGGTCCCCAAAGATGATGTCAAGATCATCGTCAGAAGGTACCTTCCCTGGGCTGTTATAAACGGAAGCTAATGAAATCAAGCCTCAGCTAGTTTTTTACGCTTTCCAACCGTATGTTGAAGAAGCGTATAACCGATATAGTCACGTTCCTTTCGAGCTCAGTGTTTGTGCCCAGTTCTGGAAGTGTATAGTGAGCGTTTGTTCCTATTTTTGTGTTCCCCCTTCAAGAAGAAGATCTGTATATTCTTTTAGCTCAGCTCCCAAGTCGGTGAGTTGCATATTTTGTTTGCATTCAGCGTTTTATTATTTTCGATCAAGCTGATCGATCTTTAAGTTAATCCTCGCCATTTACAATGGCGGGCACTGAGAAGGGTGATGTCCACGCCCACACCAGTGATGCTCATTCAACCTCCTCCTCCTCCTCACTCTCAGGAGACCAATCAGCATTTATGCACGTCAGAGACGTCATACGCATACAAGATGTGACGCGCGACTCTTCTGCAAATGCTCACGGTGATATCCCTGCCCAGGAGAATGACGTCACCTTGACGCACGTCCCTGGTTCATTTGCAGAAGCTATGGATGTGACCGATTGCACGGTTGCGTTGCCTTCAACTGGCTCAACTCAGTTTACCAAGCCGCTACCAGCAATCAGCACTGTGTCGCATCCTTCCGCTGCCAACTCTACGTCTCTCACTTATTACAAAGTGACCTCCGGAGCGAGAGTTCCTTCCAAGTTTATTGCTCCCGTTTTTCCTGACTCTTACGTCATTGTTGAGGGTAGTTCTGCCACCATCGATATCCCAGAGGATTAATCAGCCGGGAAAATGCTTTTTCTCCACAATGGATTTCGGTGTCTGTTTTGATGCATTACCAGACACGAAACTCAAAGAATATAGTATTGCCCGAAAGAAGATGCTTCCTACAGGAGCTTATATCACTCATATGGCTCGAAAGCCACGGGCCGTATTACTGTATTTTGCCCGTAAAGAACATGCAGACCTTGTGATGACTGATGACTTATCCATCAAAGATGTGCATCTTCTGGCTGAACCTGTGGCGCAGCGACCTATCCAGGTCACGTTCCACCCAGTCCCGCCTGAAGTCTCAGATGTCGCTCTATGCACTTTACTCAGCAAATCTGGCCGAGTGGTTGGACCAATAACGATTCTTTCGGCGGCGCCCAGAGATCCCGATGACAAATCCATTGCAGGGTTTCGTCGAAGTGCCCGTGTCATATTTCCGTTGGACGATCATCTGCTTGCGTGCCCAAAGATCCTAACCGTACGGTGTGGCCAGCAACGTCGGAGAATCGATGTCATTATCTCCTTGCACTGCACGCTTTGCCATGGCGAAAACCATCTTCGCGTGCACTGCCCACATCAAGTTCCACCGACTCCGACTGGCGCTCCTACAGGTACTGTTCCTACCTCGAAGCGTACCACACCATCTACTTCAGCACAGCAGGCCTCGGAGCCAAGATATGATGAAAAAAGTTCCCTTAAAGACGTTGGTCAACGCAACGCTCCCACAGCCGCTTCCTCTTTTTCACTAGAGGACTTTCCTGCAATTGCTTCCTCACTCCCGCAACGTCGTCGCCCCACTACTAAGTCCCTTTCAGAAGGTTCACAACCAGCTATTACCACTGGAACCTGCGAAACAGCTGATGTGGAGTCCGTTGGTCCAGAGACGCAGTGTGAGGATGAGACGACCGAACCTCCACTGAAGCGCCGCGGCTCTGGCCGCCACAGGCGAGTAGCGAAGAAGCAAAACTCTACTTCACCTCGTTCAACCTCCCTCTCCAGCAATTCTCCTCGACACACCTCGCCAGCCGAAGTCTTATTTCCCACGGTCGAAGAGTTCGCTGCATTTCTCCAGACAGCCAATATACCTCCCGTACCACTCTCATACATTGATCTCCATACATACTTAACGAATCCGACCAGCTACGCAATAGCACGTGCCTTAGCAGTCAAGAATCCATCGCTTCGCCAACTAGTGCCGGAGCAGATATTCAATGTGTCGCATTTCTGCCGCCAGAATGTTCCCACCCATCCGTGGGCACAAATCTTCTATAATCGTCTCAAGTCTTTTCCTCCAGCTCTGAAAGATCTTCAGCTAGAGGCAAGGAACCCCACAATTCAAGATCGTGTCACTTAATTGCAGGGGATTCGCTTCCCCCCTCAGCAACTCTCTGGCATATGAAGACCTCAACCCGTTGGGGGCTGATATTTTCCTCCTTCAAGAGACAAATTGCAAACCAACTACCGTCTATTCTCGATGGCGCCAGTGGAACTTTGTGTTTCATCACGACTATGGACTAACATCTCATAGCGGTCTTGCCATCGGCATTAGTCATACTATCAATTTTATTATCACATCCCTCTCTGTGCGAAATATTTGTCGAGATCTCTTACAGCATGCATTCTTTACCATCGCGTCTTCCAGATACCATTTATTCAATATCTATATTCCAAGCACTACAACTCATTTATCAATTCTCTTCACGCGTCTTCGCAGAGCACTCGAACGTATCCCACCGTCAGACCATGTTCTCGTTGGGGGGGATTAAAACTGTACCCTGGATCCTCTTCTGGATAGGTCTACAAATAGAGCGCGCCGCCATGCCCTGGCGAACCTGCTTCAGACAGGTTTCACCAACAACGCTCTTCATGGTGTACATCGGCATATTCATCCATGGTCGACTAATTACACTTGGCGCTCCTCTCATGCGCAAAATCCTTTCTTAGGCAGCCTTGACAGGTTTTATGCCTCCACTACTCTACTTTCTGCCGTGACAGAATCGAGTGTATATCCCACAGCCTCATCTGACTATTGCGCCATTGCCATCATAGTCCATACTGCACCGTTCAAACCCAGGATAATACGCCCGTGGACATTTGATGATGCACTTCTCTCCGACCCGGCATCCTGCTCTTTGGTCCGGTCATTCCTGATTGACAGACGACCGCAGCTTCAATCTGCACTCTGCGGATTAAATTCTTGGTTGGAGATCAAGCAACAGCTCGTTCTGCATGTCCGAATCTACTCTTTCCAATTAAAGACACTCCAGAACATGCGCCTAGACTATGTTCGTTCAATGATATCCATACTCAGTCTCAGTGATCCTCTTTTCTCCTCCTTTCAAGAAGAGCTTCGATCTCTTCTCACTCCTCTGGCGCAACAAGCTCTCCGCCGACTTCGTTTGCAACACCTGACGCCGGATGCTCACAACTATGAGTTCCTGACGTCGGTGAAAAACACCCGACGAGCTTCGACCATACTTCATTATCTACGCCTTTCTTCCGGAGAGGTATCAGATGAGCCGATTGCGCTTTGTTCCCATGTCCGTCAGTACTTTTCCATGAAGTTCTGTGAACCTCCTCAACCATCATCTGCAGCAATGGATTCTCTCCTTTCTAATCTACCTCAGGTTCTTCCGCATCTCGCTTCTTCTCTTCTCTTTTCCCCCACGCCCTCTGAACTAAACACTACATTCTTTTCTCTGAATTCTAGTGCCGCTTCAGGTCCGGACGGCCTAAACTTTAGCTTTTCTAAAACTTTTCTGCCTCTTCTTCTTCCGTTTCTCCTATCCGCTTTCTCTGCTGCCTTTACTTACTCTCCTCTCCCGAGGGGATTCACAACTGCATACGTTGTGCTTTTCCCCAAGAAAGGTGATTTCCTTGACTTGGTGAACTGGCGCCCAATTTCCCTACTGAATCTCGACTACAAACTTTATACCAAGCTTCTGTCACAGCAACTAAATCCCATCCTCACTCACATCCTCTACCCTAACCAGACTTACACAGTTCCCGGCCGTTCCCTATCTCACAACATCCATCTCCTGACTGATCTAATTCACCTTGCGCGCTCCCGCTCTGAACCCTCGCCCTCCTCTCTTTAGACCAACAGTCCGCCTTTGATAACATCTCCCACACTTATCTCTCTGCCACTCTTCTCCGATTTGGATTTCCGCCTCCGTTTATTTCTCTCCTCACCTCTCTCTACCAGGACGCCAGTTTCCAGGTCAAGGTACCCACCTTTCTTACAGGACCAATCCTATTCCGCCGAGGAGTGAGGCAAGGCTGCCCACTCTCCGGTCAACTTTTCGCCATAGCCTTAGAACCTTTTCTCCGCTCCGTTCAACGCTCCTTTCAAGCCACCCTGCCGCCACTCATCTCCCGCACGAGACACCATGTCACCACTTCCGTGGCGTATGCAGACGACGTTACCTTCTGTATACGCCTAGATTCACAGTTCTCTTTGCTCCAAAGTCTTTTCACCGATTTCGCCTCCTCCTCCGGAGCTGCGATTAATACAACCAAAAGCACAGGCCTGTGGTGTGGCTCATGGGTTGAACGCTTGGATTCCTTATTGGGAGCGCACTGGTCTTCAGCCTCTCAACGTTTCCTTGGCGTACATCTTGGCGTCCCAAATGAAGCCTCCAGCACAACATGGAATTCCATCCAGCCACGTCTTCATCGGTCAACTGCGTTTTGGCAAAAAGCGCAGTTCTGTACTTCATATTTTCAACGTGCACGTCTTGCGCAAACCTATCTTCTCTCCATGTGCACACATTCCTATCTTGCTACTAAATCCCCACTTCTTCGTCTCAATGATATCACTCGCTGCTTCACCTCAGTTATCTGGACCGGACACCACTGGCTCAGTGCCCCCAAGCTCAGCCTTCCTCCTGAACTAGGTGGCATTGGCCTAATTGATACACGACTGTACTATCAAGCTTTCCGGATTACTTCGTTCATCCGTCTTCATACTTCACCTGTTGCCGACGCCGTTACCGCAAGGAAAGTCATCACCTCTTCGAACAACACTAATTTCACTTTCACTTCCTTCATTCTAATGGACCTCCGAACTACCACTCACTCTCGCCTTCCTCCTGCCTTACGGGAGACCCTTACCTTTCTCCGCTCTCTCCTGCTCACTCGATCCATACTCGATTCCACCACTGAACTCCTTGCCGAACCCCTGTTTTTCTCCTCTCCTCTTCACCCCCCTCATCTTTCATGCTTCGCCTACCCTTCTTGGCTCCGAGTCGGAGTTGTAACCGTCAAAGACCTTGTAACCTCAGATCTGTCCTGCCGACCCTACGCCAGCCTCCCTCCTACTGTTCTTCTTTCACCCTCCTCTCGCTCTTTCTCTGACTCCCCACTCTCTACCATCATTGCTAAGTTCCCTCATCTCGCAACCCCTACTGGCCTCACCTTTGTTCCTTCCGCCTCCCTTCCCCTTCCTTTCTTTATTTCAATCGACAGATCTACACTTCCACTCTCCTCTCTTTCAACCTCAGTTCTCTATCGGTTACTTTTAAAATCCCACTCTCCTTGTCCCCTTCACATCCCTGATTTCTCCCAATCCTCTCTCACCGCTGTCTGGTCTGCCACCCTTTCTCCTCTTTCAGCTCCTCTTGAAATAAACACTCACTGGCTTTTTCACCACCGCCGTCTTCCCGTTCCATCCATCCTCCACCGCATGACCATTCTTGACTCACCTCTTTGCCCCTTCTGTGCTCAAGAAGCTGGTGTCTCTCACGTTTATCTACATTGTGTCATCCTCCTTCCACTACTCCATCTTGCATTTTCCATTGCTCAACGTTCAGCCACAACTGATCTTCCTTATGATGCCTAAAAGACACTCCTCTTGCAGGTCTCTTCGCCAGTCAAGCTTCCACCCATCTGCTCATATATTTTCACCCTGGTGAAACACGTCATCTACGTATTTCATCAGCGCTGCCGAGATATCTCATCTCCTTATACCATCCACCAAGCTTCTGTGGAACTTCTGTGCCACTTTCGGGAGCGTCTCCTCTCAAGATTTGTCTAGAGAACCTTGTGGCCGTTGCCCAACAGACAGAACAACATTTCCGTTCCACCTGGTCTCAGGCCGCTTCCTGGTTCGCCGGCATGCCAGCGACGTTGCAACTGACTGTCGGTAATTTATTACCTCGTTGCTACTAGCTCTGTTGAACTTCAGTTCAACGTCCATGCTAACCATTGGTTTTCGGAATCAAACCTCAACACAAAGCTTATATCTTCTAACAAATGTGAATATAATATGCACCATACTGTACAAATGTATATAGTCTTACTTGTTTTCTCTTTGATTATCATTTTTTCTACCAGTACTAAGACATCGTAATTCCGTTTGCCTTAGGTTTCACATTGTCTACTTTGTTGTCTACAATTTTCCTTTTGCACAGTGCTTCATTATAATATTCTCGTTCTGTTATTTGTTAGCACTATAATATACTTATGCTTCGAGACGAAATGTTTCGACAATCTCTCTTATTGTTCTTGTGCAAAATGCCTGCACCTCTTACCACGAGGCTCCTTTATGAATCAACACATCGTGCTGTATATAATGTACATAGAATTATAGAGTTTGTATATTTTACCGTACAATATATGTATCAGGACGCTCATGTTCGCCTCCTGAACCGAACCTTGTTAATAAAATTCTGTTGAACTGAAGAAGCGTATATGCTCCAGCTTTTTCCGTCCGTCTGTCCGTCCGTCCGTCCGTCCGTCCGTCTGTCGGCACGATAACTCACGTAAAAATGGTTCGATTTCGATGAAATTTTAGTATGTGGTAGGGGACCACCAGGGGACGAACCCTATTGAAAATGGGTGAAGTTGGGTCAAAGGTCACGCCATAAGAACGGGATCCATTTCATTGCATTTATGCGTCATAACATGCGTAAATATAGTTCGATTTCGATGAAATTTAAGTATGTGGTAGGGAACTACCTGGGCATGAACCCTATTGAAAATTGGCAAATTGGGGTCAAAGGTCAGGCAGGGCATAAGAGCGGGATTTATTCCATTGCCCTTATGCGTCATAACTTGCGTAAAAATGGTTCGATTTCGATGAAATTTTGGTATGTGGTAAGGAACCACCTGGGAACGAAACCTATTGAAAATGGGTGGAATGGGGTCAAAGGTCAGGACATAAAAACGGGATCCATTTCATTGCCTTTATGCGTCATAGCATACGTAAATATGGTTCGATTTCGACGAAATTTTAGTATGTGTTAGGGCACCAACTGGGCACGAACCCTATTGAAATTGGGCAAAATGGGGTCAAAGGTCAGGCAGGACATAAGAGCAGGATTTGTTCCATTGCCCTTATGCGTCATAACGTGCTTAAAAATTGTTCGATATCGATAAAATTTTAGTATGTGGTAGGGAGCCACTGGGGACGAACCCTATTGAAAATGGGCGAAATGGGGTCAAAGGTCAGGACAATGGAGTGGGATCCATTCCATTTGCCCTTGTGCATCATAACTTACTAAAAAATGTTTCGATTGCGACAAAACGTTATCATGTTATTCCGGAGGTATAGTGAACCGGTTCTGTTGAATTTCAACGAAATGGGGTCAAAGGTCATTGCACTAAAGCAAGATTTATTCCACAGGCATTATTCTCATAACTTGCGTAAAACTGCTTCTATTGCGACAAAACTTTAGTATGTTATTCTTGAGGTGTACTGAACCGGTTCTGTTGAATATCATCGAAATGGGGTCAAAGGTCAGGACACAAGAGCGAGATTTATTCCACAGCCATTATCCTCATAACTTGAGTAATGATTTCTGGTATGTTGGAAAGCGTATCATAATCAATGCATTGCAGGATTTTACTAACTTGTTAGCTTAACATCTAGTGCCTCAACATCCTTGAGATCTTTGAAGGGTGCGATGGATGCACTTAAACCATTTCTGACTTAAATGACATTACCTCCTGCTGCTTGCCTGCAGAGGGCTGGATCTCTCCTCTGCCGGACTACCTGGTAGTTCGCAACACTGACTCGGTTCATCCTAGGTGTGAGTTTGGACTCACAGACAAGAGCAACGTCGATGTCATGATCTTCTAGGAAGCTTGCAAGTTCAGCAAGTTTATTCCTGATGCCGTTCGCATTTTAAAACATTATGTTGAGACTGTTCATAATGCGCTACTAGGCACGCAAGCTCAGGCTTAAGCCGCCACACAGGCAACCAGAACCCGGTTGAGGACAGCGGGATCAATACTCTCTACAAGCTCTGAGAGCAGCTTTTGATCCGTCACCTCCGTAGTGGCAGGGTGGGTAGCCACTTCTGTTATCGCCTGAGGGGCAGGCGTAGCTTTTGTTAGATGACCAGCAGTCTTATTTTTGTTCTTTTTGCCTTTCCTTTTCCTCCTCTTGGAGCTTGTAGCAGAGGCGGAAGGCATGGAACCAGCTGGTGGACTCTCCTTTACCGGTTTTTGGTCAACAGCAGTAGGTTTAGTAGGGGCCCTACTTTTTGTTGACATATTCTTCTGCTTTGGCTCTGACTTCTGCCTGTTGTTTTTTGGCAGCTTGTTGGCAAGCTGCTTGTAAATGGAGCAACCACGCCAGTTAGCCCCATGTTCACCACTGCAGTTGACACAGAAACACTAGGTCTTCTTGTCAGCCGTGCACTCCCTGCTGCAATAATCCTTGCCTCAGTGTACACATTTTGGCTTCTGTCTGCAGTGGACATGGCATGACCAAAGCCTTGGCAGTTGTAGCATTGCTCTATCCTGCCCTTATTTCGGAAGGGTTCAACCGAGATTGAAACCCCAAAGAGAGATACCAACCGGAAGATGTTCCTGCTTTGTTCAGTGTTAACGAGCTGAACCATGACAGGTGGTAGGTCCTTTTGGGGCTGTTTCGAAGCCGACACAACTTTGTAACGGCAAAGGAATCCTTCAACTGTTCCCTTATGCTATCGAATAGGACACTCAATCCCAGCCCTTTAATGACAGTGAGGTCATATTACACGGAGCGGTTTTTATGTCGGCAGGGTGAAAGTGAAAAACTCAACCTTGCAGCTTTTAAGGAGAGATGTCAAGCGTCGATGATCGGCGATAGTCTTCACTTTTATGGTGGTACGATCCCCCACCATTTTTACCGACGCCGTGTCATCAATCTCTGTTTCTATCCTCTCACAGATCAGAGGTCAGTTGCAAATTCCTCTGCAAACCACCGGTGGCACCCTTTTGGACACGTTAGTTGGAAAACACATGTGTATCGGGTCATTGGTGACCTGTACCTGTTGCGCGATCACGGAGACGCTTGAGTTGACCTCTTGCACCTCTACGCATTGTGGATCAGACTGGTATTCAAGGACGGCCTTGGTTAGATCAGCACGTTTCCCATTTCCGATGGGTGAGGGAGACCTTTCCTTCCTTGACCTCTTGACGCCACCATATCGTTTTGCAGGTGCATCAACAACCGAGGAGATTGGATCAGTCAAAACTTGGGGCTTTGCTGTCCCTTTTCTTCCCAGCACCGTCAACCTGCTGGGAGGTTTTCCGGACACTTTGGGTTGGGAAGGGTGTTTAGCTGTAGCCTCAACATGGGTTGGCGTATGCTCTGGATCAGATATTTCACTACCAATTCCCGGCTCTTCCGCAGGATTACGGAAGACATCCCGTCCTGAGGCGTCACTGCCACTTGCACGATCTTCCGACTCTGTACTAGACTCTTGGGACCCACTTAGTCTGCCATTTGTCCGAAGACTCTCACGAGCAGGGTGTTCCTAGCTAACGGCTAAATTCCACAGTTGGTCCTCTTTGCTCATGGCATGTGCCATCTTGCCCTTCTGCTGAACTCCTTCTGCTAGAAGTTCAATAGCACAGCACAGGGAAGCCAGGATAGTTCTCATCAGACCACGGCTGTCCGAGCTTTCATCCAGGGAGGAGAGGAGGTCCTTAGCTTCATTCGCAATAGCAAGGGCACTCACTGCTCTCTCGTTGCAAACAGTTGAGGTTCGCTCAAGTGAGGTCATCATTACTGATTTGCCTTGGGAAACAGCCATATGTGAGCATAGTACAAAAGAAATCACTATTCAGAAAATAAAAGCACTAAAATACACCTAGAACTTAACAAAAGCTAAAATCTTTTGAAAAGGACTAACTCTGAACTAAAAGTTTGAACACTACTGTAGAACCTAGATTTGAAACCTGGCGCTAAACAGATAATACACTACGGCATATAATGAAATACGAGAAGATACACTACTGCCTAACTCCTATCTAATTGTAGAGAACAGTTGCACTGAGCACTAGTCCCTAACGCTACAATGACAACCAAACTTCTAGACTGAAATAGATAACCAGCTAGAGAAGAACCTGACTAACTGCTTGTCAAAAACTGGTTCCTGTCACTCTATGAAAAACTAACTGCTAAACACAAAATAAGCAAACAACAAAAAAGTTTTTCAAAAAGCTTACCTTGCTGACGTCTTCCCTTGACTTGCGATTAGAACCAAATCAGCGAAGAACAAAACACACTACACGGGCACACACTTCCCAAAACAACGACTTCAAGCACACCGAAGAATTGAAGAAGCACCGGAATAACACACACAAGAACTTGTAATCGCGAAACACTAACAAAACACACAGGAATCACCACACGAGGCGCACCTTCACGAAGATTTGAAGTAGCACCGGAAAAAATGCACACGGGATTAAGGAACAGAACACGATAATCGCTGACCTTGCCTGCGGCACGTCACCGGAAGCTTGCGTCTTGACCTTGGGACTAGCAGAAGAAGATTAGCAGACGTCTTTTCACTACAAAAGCAGGAAGTAGATATAGTTTTGGTTTTTTAAACAATACAGATTGTCTATTTAATTCGTAAAAACCGTGTACACTATCAGCTACAAATTGTAATTCGTACGCTGCCTTTTACTACCAAGCTCAGGTATCAATAAAGATTTTCATTCAAATATTGAAAAACACATTATTCTCCGATTCGCATATATCTGCATCAAGCTTCTATCTCTTTCGCAATTTCCAAATATATCGTCATCATCTCCAGAATTGTTCATAATCTTAGGCTACTTATTTCTCTATTACTTACTGTCAGTATTTTCAAATTGTACAAGTTGTTCGGGAGGTAATGTGCCGTTCCATAAAAAATGTTTAAATTGAAGTAGCAAAATTTACTGGAGAAATCAAAAATTTGAAAGGAATTTTAAATAAACGTAATATTTGTTCAAAGTACAACAGACGGTGCACAATCAAAAAGCATTTATACCTTAGTGAAATCCGCTTATATACTGTTCTAAGACGTATATAGATTCGTCTTAAGTTTTAGCACTCTACTGGGATACTTTTCGACGTAATTGGTAGACATGAAATGCAGGAAATTAGAAGACGTACGAAAACAGGATGATTTTTTTTAAATAACGTGGGTTAAATCACGAGCAATATTACACTACTTTTTATCTCGCAATTACACTCTCTGCTGCGAAGTGTTTCCATCATTTAATAAGGCATCAGAAGCATTGGTGGTTCCATACAAGTTAGTTTGCTGAAGGGGATTTCTACTGTTTCCTTAATGGCAGTATTTTTCAAGTTCCTGTGAGGGCCAATTCTTCTGATATTATTCAACCTAGGAGCGAGGAGAGCAATGCACTGCTTCTGTTGCAAGCGATGTATTCTGCGTGTTCTGGTTGGTAATTCCCATGTTTTTTTACATTTAGTGCCTCAAGATTTCTTTGTCATTCCGATATATATTTTTGCTGTGCTGTTAGGATACGCCAACGGAATAGAGTGCACACCCGCTTTTTCTTTCTCACACTGTCTCTCTTAGCAGCTTGATATTATACACTGGCCGAAAGTGAAAAAAGAACACCAAGAAGGAGACGTCTGATACCAACGAAATTTATACAGCATAATAACGGAGTACAGAGGATAACGTAATCAAAACATTATGGCAAAACACAGCTAAATTTGCTGGTAAACTGAAAAATAACATTTCCATGTAACATGGTTAGTACGAGGTTGAACCGCCATGAACTGCTTCACGCTGTGCAATTCTGGCATGGAGTCTGTCGTACAGATGTTGGATGTAAGTTTGGGATATTGAGTTCCAAGCATCCTCAACCTGGACGTGTAAATCGGGGATGGTCGTGACTGGCCGTGGAGACCGGATAAGTCGTTGTCCCATAAAATCCCACACGTGCTAAATGGGGGACAAATCCGGTAAACGTGCAGGTCATGGAAGTTGTCTCATACCCTAAAGTGCATGTTGCGTTGCATGTGCCGTGTGTGGGCGTGCGTTATCTTGCTGGAAAGCAGCACGATGGACCGACCTTACAAATGGCACAACAACGGGCTGAATGATGTTGTTGATGTAGGAGGTGCTGTTTAACATATCCGGTGAGACCAGGTGTATGCCCTGTGTGTCGCTGACGGATGCAAGAAGTGTGCAGACGCTCCCCTATGCGTCTGCGAACACGCATACGGTCATCGGATGCTCCCAAGAAGAATCTGCTTTCATCGCTGAACACAACAGTTCGCCATTGCGTTCTCCAGTGCAGACGTTGGCGACACCACTGCAGCCGTTTCTGACGGTGGGCTGGAGTCAGAGGTGTCCATGCCAGAGGCACACGTGCACGTAGTCCTGTATTCAGTAGACGGTTGCGGATTGTACGCACAGTCACCTCAGGTGCAACGGCAGCTCGGATTGCAACGGCAGGAGTGGATGTTCTGCTTGACAACGCCGCGCTTCTTATGCGTCGATCGGTCCGCTCATCAGTCCGTCTGTGACTCCCGGTTCCACGTCTTCTCGTGTGAGAATGTTCCTCGGACCATCTACGCCAACATCGTACCACCACCGATACTTCCCGCCCAATTCGCTCCGCAATACGACGATACGACCACCCGGCCTCGCGGAGTCCGACTAGACGACCTCGCTCAAAGCCCTATAACTGCTGAAATTGTACATGTCTTCCATGTCCAGGCATTGCAGCTTCTTCAGGGTCTACGCACGTGTCCGTACGCCGACGACTGATTACATTCACTTCGCCGTACTTATTAAATACCACCGACGATGATTTGCATATGATGCCGTGCTGTGGCGTAAGCGCTCACCGGTTGGTCCCGAAATTAAACATCACATCTACGTAAGCTCGACCCCATTAACATATGTAAATTTCATGATCGTCCGCCGAATCCTTCTTGGTGTTCTTTTTTCACTTTCCACCAGTATATATGCAGTTCATTCATGAAAAATAAAGTACCTTATCACTACTATCTTAGACCAGTCGTGTGAAAGCAGTGATATTATCAATAAATTAGTTTTCGAATCACACACATACTCCCTCACTCATATTGTATTGTGATATCCGAGCAGCTTTAGATACTTCAACAGAAAAAACTCAGTAGATAACGTTTCGCAAAATGAGGACTTA
This sequence comes from Macrothele yani, assembly GCA_039090855.1. NCBI lineage: Eukaryota > Metazoa > Arthropoda > Arachnida > Araneae > Macrothelidae > Macrothele > Macrothele yani. The sequence continues at coordinate 35,867,101 of CM077032.1, read as the reverse complement.
CTTTTTAACACTACTGAAAAGCAAAACTGCACACAAGCAATTAAATGAACTTTAACCCATGCCCACATGTTAAATAAAATGTTTGAAATTGCACTGATAAATAAAACACAACAAACACAATTGATAAAATCTGAAAAAAAAAACGTTTTTGAAATTCTGATTTACATTTATTAAGCTAAAATAATTATCAATGACATATTCCCTACTAAAATACACATGAAAAGTAAAAACTGCTGGAAAATAATGTTATATTATCTAAAAGCACAGTATTCATTTAAGTGTTATGTGATCAAGGACTATAATAAATGCGCTTCTACATCTGCCAGTCTGACTGCCGAATACAACTGGATTTTCACAACGGCCACTGAAATGGAAACACAAGAGGGAAGGGCAAATCATTACATAAAATTCCTTAATGCACAGAACCACAAATATAAATGCTTAAATATTGCCCATTTAATATAGCAGCAGGACACACTAACATAAAATACTTACATTAACTCTCCAATGTAGTTTGTGAAACAAGTTACCTCATAAATATTAAAAACTGATAAACAATATGAAAAAAAAACTGTTACATCTAATTTTTTTTTATTTTTATTAGATAGTTTTTGTACTTCGATGAATAAACATTGAAAAATATTTACTCTTCCAGGAGAAATGGAAGTACATAATTTTAGAAATACCTTGTGAACCAATTAGTACAAACTCAGCAAATGAATATCAGCTATACAGGAAATTTAGTAGAAATTTGGATAAAGTTTTCTGAGATCAATTATGATCAGAAAAATGTAAAAAAAAAAACCCTTAAAAACAGCGAAGGGCACAGACTGTTTTCTTCAAGTGATCTGAAGCAGGAGAACATGTGCAATTGTGCTTCTGGATTTCTTGAGATTTTAATTTGTAAGTTTGTGATAATTTGTTTATTTTTCATAAGGAACATAATCATACAATTTTCCAATTAAAAGTTAAGAAATTCAGCGGCCCTAACATTGAGCATTCACTATTCTTTTTGAAGGATCTTCATTTATTTAAATGTTTAATACAGCTGTTATATATTTTATCACATCAATATGCTCTGCATTCTCATTTTGATTATGATAAATCAGGACCACTGTTTGGTATAAACATTTTTAACAGGAACAAAATTAATATTTCACAAATGAAGATATCGTGGCTACACCCAGTTGCAAAATTGTGCTGTTTTCATAATTTCTTATCCCTATTAATGTTTACTATCAAAAATATCATTTTGACAACATATACCCAGGCCACCTCAGCAAAAGAAAAAACAAAAAAGCTAGTGTAACCCATTGACCAAACCAACCTAATATAAGTCTAAGCCCTTTAAAAAAATTTGACAGCAAAGATCAGTGTAAAAAAAATCATAAAATACCAAAATCAGTTTTCATTCAAATGGTATTGATATTGTGCCCTGTTGTCTTAGTAACAGCACAAAAATAAATATCCAGATTTATACTATCGTTAACAGTATAAAAGTATGCAACGTTTACTGAGGTAATGTAAGAAGAAATCTTTCCGAAGAAAACATTGCGAAATCAGTTTACAGCATAACCTAAAATTTACTGCAATGTTTATGTTTGCATTTGTCGCTGTACTCACATCATATTTTGAGATAACAGTGCTGAAATTCAGGAATATTAAATTTTGAACTAGGAGAGTATTTTTCACTTCTTTACACCAGCTCACATACTCGTATCATATCTGAGTGGATAATCTAGTTAATTTGTCATTTGTAATTAGCCAGTAATTTAAACACACTTACCTCCTTGTCAGTAAGAATTTATATTGTAACAAACTTACCTATTTACATTTTCCTCTCTGATATCGTTGAATAAAAAGCCCAAACAAATCTCACCTATCACATTAATCGTTTTTTAACTTCGTGTAAACAATACAAACTATCTGTAGGATGAACAACAGCAGATTGTTTAATATTTAGACACGATGAACTTAGCCTCCACAATTCAGTTCGATACCGCAGAAACAAAGCAACAATAAAAAGTGCAACATCTATAAAAACTATGCTATCGCAATTTAGCTGAGAGCTACTTTGAAATTATTTTATGTGCGATAAAAACATGCAGAAGATCCAACAATAAGATTTTTTCTACTTACATGAAAGTTCCAGTTCGCACTTGCTCTGTGAACAAACAATGGTTGGCCCACAGACTGCTGAACAAGAGTTGTCCACATGTTGCCTCAGGCAAAACCACCCTCCGTGCTGATGACTCACAGAGGGACTGGTTGGAGTTTAGGTCGCATTGACTGTAATCGGATTACCCAAACCTTCCCCTCAGTAGCTCATCAGTTGAAAAATCGTTGGCTTTATGTTAACATTCAACGATAACGTCTTGCCTACCAGAATGGGAATAGAATACGGTGGCACACCGTCGCGCCTACGTTAATGTGCAAGGGTGTGCTACCTGGGGAAGTACTTTGAAGTCTTCATCGTGCTCGTTCAACTACTCTCGGACATTTATAGCTGTGTGACACCTAGTATTTTCGTGCTGGAAGTTCCCATCCGCCCTAGGGAAGAAAACCAGAATGTAAGGGGGTACTTGGTCTACAAGGATCGATTCACAAGGAATTCGGCCCGTGGTGCCTTCCACACGTATGAGTGGACCCAGAGAATACCATTCCCCAGACCATAACGTTGCCCCCACAAGCTTGTGTTCTGCCAGCAATGGCTGAAGTATGTCTGTTCTCCGATGTTTTTCACCTTATACGCAAACGTCCATCCATTCAATGAAGCAAAAAATGTGACTCATCGGAGAAGGCAATCCTTTGCCAATCAACGGATGCCCGGTTCCGATACTGCAGTGTAAATGTAAGCCTTTTCTGCCGATACGCCTTCGTTACATAAATGCAGTAACCATCCGTCTGAATCGTAGCCCCATACGCAGCAGGGTTCGCTGAACTGTGGTTTTTAGACACACTTCCTGTAGCCCCTGGTTCATTGGGCCAGTGAGTTGCTCCACTGTAGCGTGTCGATCGGCTTTCAAGCACCATCGAAGCCGATTTTCACCTCTCACATCAATGGCACGTGGTGCTCCGCAGTTTTCACTTCGCTTATTCGCAATAGTGCATTTCTCCGATACACTTTAACCACAGCAGCGCGCGAACAGTTCACAAACTGCGCTGTTTCACAAATACTGCCACCCTTGGTCCGAAAGCCGATAATCATCCCTTTTTGAAAAACTGATAAATCGCTCCTTTTTTCCATGAAAGCAACGAGTGATATGTTTTCAGCATGCCTACAGAGCACCTTATATACCCTGCAAGCCAGCTCACGACACGTGTGTTCATTCATTGGCTACGCTCTGTTGATGTCAAAAGTAGGAGGTAGTCACATAAATGTGACTCGACTCTATGTATATATATATATATATATGTGTGTGTGTATGTGTGTGTGTGTGTTTTAAAATCGGATGTTCATGTGGTTGCTAAATTGTTGGAAATAATGACTGACAGACGGTGTAATAGAACGTTAGAAGTGAAGAAAAGGAATGAAATGTAAAAAACAAAAGATTTTGCATAGAAGCTCTGCATGGTAGTACGAGTGCTGGTAAAACAGCGATGGACTGACAGATGGTCGAAGTACCAATCGCCGAATAAAAAGTAGTGTGGTCGTATAACGACTGTCTAATTCACTTTTTCAATGCAGGCAACGTTAATACTGTGACATGAACTCGTCACCACTAAACATTTAGTTACCGTCTCATCTCTTTGAAGTACAAAACGATTCAGCAAGTCTCCAAAAAAATTAGGCATTTAATATACATGTTCTTAATGCTTATGTGACCAATTTTTCTGTTCCCAACATACCCAGGGTTCCAGTGTTCTCGATGCAGTCAGAAAATTTCTTAAGCAGCCTTTCGTAAACTCTGAATATCTGCCCTCACGTGCAGTAAAAATTCATCCTATCTTACATTTTTTGGATGAATATCCCCAAAGGATTCTCAAATCGAAATAGACTCATGTGGCAATCGTTTCCTCTAGGACTTCTTATCAGTCGATTTCTGTTTTCGTTTAAGCGGAACTAAATGTCTCTCCTCCCGCAGAAGTGTGTGGAACATCCCTTGTGCATAGGTTTCTCTCATTGTCTTACGGCATATATGGTCCGGCTATTCACGGACTGATTAAAGATGTGGCTTTGTTCCTTTGAGCACTTTGAGCGTTTCGATCACTCCCTATTCTAAGCGCTACTCTTGGTCTCTTTAGCACTAAGAAATACAAAGCATAATTCCCGTTGTTCACAAAGATCGGACATGTCTGATTAAACAAGAATGTGTTTAAACATTACTGCTGCAATACTAAATCAAAGACATATGAATGGATGGGGAGATAACAGTTCGTCTTTTTCTTATTACGGAGCGAAGAATGCCGAGTAGTTCACTACTCGGAATTATTTTGTGTAAATTAAACACTTTTCCTTACTTTTGAAAAAAACCTTACACATGTCTGTTTCCCTTTTTCTTTAAGTCTAAATAACCAAATCTCTAGAAAAGAATATTTAACTGCTTGTGCTAAAAAAACAATAAAAATGAAACTAAAACCTTTTCAGCGCAAAAATGAAAAATATCAGTATTAAAGTGATTGGGGGATCGGAGCACATTGGTTCTGAAAGTTCTCAATATGTGGTTTTGGACGTTTGGCGGAAAATTCTTATACGGAAAAAATCCATACAAGTAAACTCTTACACTTTATCATATGAGGCATTTATTTATTTTTTGTTGTTTTTGAGAGTTTAACGACCACAGTGAGAAACTCAGTGGGCTATAAACAATCGTCGGTCCCTAATTTAAGGCCACTGGTTCCATGGAAGGGAGAGAGTCGGTTCGGCAAGACCAGGGGCGTCGACTTCATCAAATTACACTGGACAGCAATTTTTGATGAAGTTCATGCTTCCGAGATAAAAATAGCCATTTCTTAATGAATTCGATGTGATGAAACAGAATATGACCATAAAAAAGTTGAATTGGCCACGGTTTATTTGTAATATGCAGGTACACTGGTTTACCATTGATCAGGAACACGTGCATGCTATTTCAATGGCAGAGAAGCAAATAATTTGCATGCAACTCTCGATGCGCTTCCCTTAGAAATATTTGTTTATGCTTCTAATTAAAGAGCTTAAAAAACTAAACAAAATCAAAAATCCTAATCAAAATATGTGTTTCTAACAAAATTCTTATGTGTATATGAGGAAATTTATTATTCTAAATCGGTTTTTAGGACATTTTGATTTCAGTCGTCCAACCTTTATACCAAATCTCTCACATTGAAATAGCATGCAAGTGTTCCTTAGCAATTGCAACTAGTGTTTTTGTACGTATTTATATATATATATATATATATTGCATGCGCTACATTACACTTCTTTTGAAGTAAATACAATCCGAAACAGTAAGTGTAATTTTTATAGTACAATTAAAAATAGATAGTGTAATTCTTTTTTTTTCATTTGTATTAAATGTAGTTTCGAGATATGGACATGAGTTTTTCACGCAGAGATAGAAATCAGTTACCAGTTCATGACGTTTTACTTCTTCTTGCCTTTCGGTTGTATTCCACCAGAGGGGCATCTCTGAAGAGTGTCCAAACGCAGTTTGCGAGAATCAAAGTGGACCACTTTCCCTGGTATCGTTGCTCCATTACAGCCATATCTTGATACCGTTCACCATGCCCATCTCTAAATTTGCCACAGTTATCCGGGAAGAAATCCAAGTGAGAATCCAGGAAGTGGAGTTTTAGAGACATATTACAGCCAAATTTTTGATACAGAGCAAGCAGGTCGGTAATGAGATCTTTGTAATTTTCAGCCCTGGAATTCCCCAGGAAATTTGTTGATATTTGACAAAGGGCATCCCACACTTCTCTTTCATCACACTGAAGCATGTCCTCAAACTGCGAATCTTGAAAGAGCTGTCTGATCTGCGGACACACAAAAATTCCCTCTTTTATTTTTGCTTCGCTCAGTCGAGGAAATTTGTCATGCAAGTACTTGATCGCTGGTTTAGTTTTGTCCATGGCTTTTACCAATTGCTTTACAAGACCGAGATTTATGTGCAGAGAGGGTAGTATGATTTTCTGAGGATCTGTCAGTGGTGGGTTCTGAACATTCATTTGTCCAGGTGTCAAAGACGTCCTAGCCGAGCTACATGTCTGCACTATCGATGTGGTGCAGACATGTAGCTACGGCTATCCCAGTGACAAAGAAAACAGCAGTGATTTGTGTATCCCTGCTGAAGGCCCATCAACAGAGACACTACCTTCAGGTCAGCATCTTTTTTGTAATTAAGTCTGTCCAACAGCTGTTTAAGGTTGTTGTAAGTCACTTTCATGTGCACCGCATGTGCAACTGGAATGGACGTTAGGTGCTGATTCTCGTTATGCAAGAAAACCATCTTAAGACTCAACTTGGAGGATTCTATAAATAGACGCCATTCTTGCGTAACATGTTGTATTCCTAGGCCGTCAATATTGCAACAAAACACAAAGCTTTCGCATTTTTGGAAGAATTGCTCGAATTGTCGGTGACGAATACGAAACGAACTCACTCGAACATTTTGTTCGAGAAGATTCCATTGACGAAGCCTTTGCGCTAGTAGCGCTGCTTTAACTTTGGTTAAATTCAAATCGCGAACCAGGTCGTTCAGTTCCTCTGATGTAATTTTATGCGGCATAGACTCAGAAGATGCATATTCGTCATCGCTTTCATTAATCTGTGACGTTGACGGTTTCGGATCACACAAATCCTCTTCCTGGACCTCATCTAAATCGATAACAGAATTTGTCGGAGGCTTGGGAATGGGGAGTTCTTCAGAATGAGGTACAGGTCGTACAGCAGAAGGTATATTTGGATATTCTACAGTTCATTTCTTCTTCTTTGTGATACCTTCAGCCACTGGTGGCACCATACAGAAATAGCAATCATTTATGTGATTTGTGGGTTCCCTCCAAATCATGGAAACAGCAAAACCCGTCGTTTTTCTTTTGCCATTAAGCTACTATGACAGATTTGTTGCACACGTGCGGCAACATACATGTGGAGCCCAGTCCTTATCTTCGTCGCCTATCCTGCAGCCGAAATATAAATGATAAGCCTTTTTAACAACCGGAGTAATGGACTTTTTCTGTGCAGCAAATGTCACTTTACCGCATATATAGCAAAACGTTATCCGCCTTATTCACACATGCACGCGGCATAGCTACGTAATGTCACAATACAAGAATCGCGTAAACAATCTGCTATCACGAGAGTACACGCACCCATGAAGAGAAAGAAACAAATAGACTGAGCTCTTTACTGTTGGCCTGTTAAAACTGAAAGGATTGCATCCCATCGGGTAATACTACACCGGGTGTCTCACCCAATGATGCAGTACTTCCTGGTCTGACGGTGCTTAAGGGTACGGAAAACGCCATACGAACCTGATGTTATTACTATATTTTTATTTAAGTACCATTTTAATATACATTTACTAACATTTATTATATTTATTATAAATTTATTGATATGTAACATAAAAAAAATATTACTCACTGTACCTACTTTTTTACTAAAAATCACACATTTTTAACGTTTCATTAGCTGCATTTTCCGAAATAAAAGCCAATGAAAGATTTTCATGGCGATATTCGAGTTCAGTGGGTTAATTTCATAAGAAGCAATTTCATTGTTCTCCAGTGTTATTGGGGATGGGAAGGGGGGGGAGACATGAAGAGACCAAATGTAGGAGGGACACTCTTCTTCTACTCTCAGAAGATCAATAAAGAAAAGGCAAAAAGATAAACTATGACAACGACGTATATTTTAAAACACAATTGTAATTGTTCATCAGCAAATGCACAAGGAAACAGAAATGTTTTATTTAAAAAACTCAACCTGTGGTTTTATTGAAATATCCAGAGATACTTTATTTCCAAACATTTATAAAAAATGTAAGAAATTAGCGAGGTTACTGGAACAAAGAACGAGAAGCACAAATAACAAATAGATAAATAAAGGCGTTAGAGGTTATACGTTTCTGTATTTTTATTTATTTTATTTATGATAATTATTTTGAACGTTTCCACACATCGTGAGAAAATATCAAACACAATACGGGAATGGCAATCAAGTTTCCTATCAAATGAGCAATACTGAATATGTAAAAAAACGTTTTTACTTATTTTGTTATTTATTATTTTTTTGGAAATAAAGAGCTTTGGCCTCATAAGGTGGAACTTGGTCTACCTTATGAGACCCAAGCGAAGATTTAGTTGAACAAAATGAAAAATACTGGGTGGGTACTTCCTCCAGTAAAATTATTGACGGGGCAAGATTCACCGTGCCCCATCCATAGTCGGCGCTTATACGTAACACATAAGCGCCCACCAGTCTTCGCATAAGCTCCGATGAGTAAGACATCGGTGCTTATGCGAAGACTGGGATTCGAATCCGGACCCACTTGGACGATTGGTCATAAGCCTGCTCAACCGGGGCGGCATAAAGGAATGGGATGCAAACAGATTGGTACTCGGCAAACTCGTACCCACGGAGTCTTATCTCATTTTGTTCGGGTTTTCGTAATTATGCTTTATGTAATTCCGGAAAACTCGCACTCTTTGACAAAGTCCCTGGACGAAATGCAATCTCTATACACTGTTTGACATGCAAAACGTTTAAGACTTTTGCGTGGTGTATATTTAGTTGTTTTCCTAGTGGTAAGTTAATGTAGGGGTTTATCAGTGGACTTTATTTCCCACCGTTTTGTTCACTGCTTCAGCTATCTAATGGGAAAGTATTTTCTTCCTGCTGGATATTTTAAATGTACATATAGTATAAGAAATATTACGCCACTTAGCAGAAAAGCTGTGTATCACAGAAATTCGGAAGTACACGAATTCTCCTTCACGGTTTGTGCTACCAAGAGAAAAAATGCAAGGATTTTTCGAGTTCTACTAATAAATACTGGGATATCGTGCCATAAGTCAGAAGGGTAATATACACACAGTAGACAAAAAGGATAGAGGTAGGGGTGATGGACAGTTGACGTGGGCATCCCCCAACCAGAGTGGAACACACAAAAACCAAGCGAATATGATAAACACAACGCAGCAGGGCTTCCCGTAGTGCATCACAATCGACGAACATGGGTAAACCTGGTGATCTGAGCGGCTTTGATCGTTGACGCCTTGTCAGCGCAAGACGGATGAGTTATTCTATCACCGAAGTGGTAAGAACGTTGTGGTGTCCGAGGCCAGCCGTATCAAGGGTGTACCGTGAGTATACCATCGGCGAGCGTACCAGCGCGTGAATAACAGCATTGTCCGGCCACGCGCCATTGATGACCTGGGACGACGTAGACTCTGATTATCAAGGCTCGCACTGACCAAACGTTCGCCGACGGCGGTGAAAATCACATGCAGCTTAAATGACGGAGGCCCAACCAGTGTCAGTGAGTGAACAATACGGAGCATGCCGCATACTCTTGGCTACGGGCGCCGACGCCCTATTCGAGTGCCACTGTTGACTGCTCGTCATCAGAAATTAAACCTCGCCAAGTGCCAAGAACGTCAAAACAGGAACCCTTCAGAGTGGCGCCATGTCGTGTGGTCAGATGAATCCCTTTTTTAGCTGTACCAAGCTGATGGGGGTTGCGGATGTGGCATAGAAAGCATGAGGCCGTGGCCTCGTCGTGACAGAACTGCTCTGCTCAAGGAGGTGGTGGCTCAGCGTTGGTCTAGGGAGTATTCTTATGAAGTATATTAGGTGTGTCTGGAGAGGTCTTTAACCTCCGCGCGCTGCCAACATTTGCTAGCTGATCACTTACACGCTTTCATGCCCTTCCCGCATTCTGCGGCTGATGGTCTGTTTCAGAAAATTAATAAGCCGCCCCACTGGACCACAACCACCCAGGCATGTTTCAAGAACACTCATCTGAGTTTGGAGCCATCCAGCGGCCCCAAGGTGCTTGGATGAAACGTCTCTGGGATGCTATGAAGGGGAACTTCAGATCCATGGATCTAGAATCGTCTCGGGCAAAGTTGAAGGCAATGCTGCAACAGGCATGGCTGGCATTCCTCGGGAAACCCTCCAGCATCCGATGGAATCGATGCCTCTGCGTGTGCAGTCTGTTATTCGCACCAGAAGAGGTCCAACACGCTAATAGGTGGGTATATCTGATGTTTCGTCCATTGAGTGTATATATATACAGAGAGAGTGGAAAACATCATAATTCCTGAAATGGCAATGGGATGTGCATACTGCTAGAAGAATGGACTACCCATGGTTAATTGAAATATTAGACTGAATACCAAGGAACAGAAGCAGAAAAAGACTCAGAAGATCACATGGGAGATGGATGGAAGAAATCGGAAAGCTTGGCAGAGTGGCATGGAGGAAACTAGTTCAAGACACGCAGTTATGGAAGAGACTTGGAAACTTGCGACTTGGGGAGCAAGCTTTCGAATTTCACCCCCCCATCTCCCATGTGATCTTTTCCTGGGTTATTTCATCCATCAGTAGATTGATAACGATAATGGTTGCCAATGATGATATATATATACTTACACGAGTTCATATTTATACACTGCTGGCCACCCAAAATGCAACGCCAAGAAGGACACGAGACAGCAAAGCCAGATTTACTGCACACATAACAACAGATGCAAAGATGAAACGATTGAGCTTACAGGCCCTTGCGACTTACGGAACACGCAGATATCAATAGTTCGTGTGGCCCCCATGGCTGGCAATAATGGCCTCTACACGCCGCGGCACTGAACGAAAGAGGCTTTGGATGTGGGCTTGGATTATGTTGGTCCAGGCTGCTTCCACACGTTGCCACAGTTTATAAGGCGTAGCCGCGAGTGGTGCTTGCAGGGCCACTCGGTTGCCGATCAGCGACCAGACGTGTTCGATGAGCGAATCATCGGGAGAACAGGCGGGCCATGGCAGCAGTGACATCTGGTTGGCCGAGAAGAATTGTTGCACGATGCGTGATACGTGCGGGCGCGCATTGTCCTGTTGAAACGTGGCCGCTGGCAGATCCTACAGGTAAGGAAGGACTACAGGCTCCAAAACGTCGCAGTAGTAGCGGTGGCTGTTGAGTGCATCGGCTTTGCGTACCAGATGGTGCGGGTGTCATATCCAATTGCGCCCCAAACCATAACGCCAGGCGACGGACCGGTATGGCAATGCATAGTGCAGGCGTCATACAGTCTCTCGCCACGGTGCTGCCACACGCGGATCCGACCATCGTGGCGTTGTAGCCAGAAGTGGGATTCGTCGGAGAAGACAATGTCCTGCCATTCCGTAGTCCAGGCGCGGTGTTCAACGGCCCGCTGCCGCCGCCTTGCCGGTGGTGTAACGTCAATGGTAATAGGAGCAATGGGCGCCGTGCGACAAGTGGCCGCTCCTGCAGACGACGTCGAACGGTACGTGCTGAAACAGGTTGTTGCGCAACACACCCTAATTCTTGCGCTAACGTTCGTGGTGTGGCGGTGCTAGCCGTCAACGCCCGGCGCACAACATGCCGGTCCTCTGGTTCGGTGGTGAGCCGCGGCTGCGGCAATCACTGACATCGGTCCGTTCGTCCCTCCTGCACCAACAGAATCCATACTCACCTCACTGTGGCTGAATGTCGTCCCACACGGGGGCCGATGTCTTGGTACGATAAACCGCTGTCGCAATAATCCACTATTCGTCCTCTGTCGAACTCCGAAACATGCTGGAATGACTGCCGTGTTCTGCGACGAGGCTTCAGGAAGCTTCCCACGCACAGGTCCGGCAACACAACACACTTCCACTACTTACACCCCACTTCCTGTGCACCCTTCTTATAGTGCTTCTCGGTGGCGTGCCAGGCGCACATGATTTGCATATGCCCTGCAATGCTAATCGTTTGCAGGTTATTTCGCGTGCGACGCATGCTGCTAATTTTAGGCCAATCGGATGCTTCCTTCTTGGTGTTGCATTTTGGGTGGCCAGCAGTGTATATTCTTCCTAGTCAAGTGTATAAATAATGTAACGCATCTCTTTCTGTTTTGCAATTTGAGGTATTTTAAGAGCGACAACCAAGAGAACTGTATTTTCACTAATTTAATAAAAGATTTTTCTCCTTGGACTACAAACAAAACAAAAAAAAATCAGAGAATTCACTAAATTACATTTATCTTTTTCTTTTTTTTTTTTTTTTTTTTCAAACTTTTCGTTCGCGCTTGTGATCCAGGTGAGTGAGAAAAACAATAGCTTTCGGCAATCAGAAAGGTTCATTTTCTTTTTCTTAATTCCGATCTAAACCCCAGAAATTATTCGTTCTATTTCCGAAATGTATTGAAAGCACTAAAATTCTGAACATTTTGTTCTAATAACTTAATTTTAAACAACTTACAGACTCAGTCATTAAAACACACACACACTCATTCACTCAGATTTTATGATCATGTCTGAAATAAGGAATGCACGGAATAAAAGCAAATGTACAAGGATGAAGTGCCCAGATCTTTAGATCACTACTGTTTGACCCTGGGCATTTTCCTCATTCTAACAATTGGACTTTGTAGGAAGACTTCGTTCCATTTAATTCCCCGCAAGACCTTTTTTTCCGCGGCTAATCTATCCCAACGAGCGGGCGTGGTTTAGTTCCTCATGGAGGGGGAGTGAATATGCGTATTTATGCGTTCTCTCGCCGCTTTTGAGTAGGTTATTGATGGACGTAATATTGCGTGCTCGCCGCTTCTGAGCAGGTTTTTGATGGACGTAATATTGCGTCCTCGCCGCTTTCGAGCAAATTTTGGTGAACGTATATATGCGTCCTCGCCGCCTAGAGGGTTAATACATCTTTCATAACATCTAATGCATTATTTCCAGGGATGCAACAAATTCTTCCATTTCTGTTTCGAAGATACAGACAACTTTCAGACTTCATAAATATTTAATGTGCAATCCAAAGGACAATGCGCATGCATGTACACCGCGAAGGTTTTTTTAAGAACACCTACAGGAAGCGATCTTGAAATTGTGAAAATGCTCTATCAATCAGCCTTTGAAGATGGAAACTCAGCAGTGAACTTATAGTAATTATTTTCTTTCTAGTTTTCCTAGCCACCCTTCACCATTTGCCCTGATAAAGGCAATGCAAAAATGTGACGGCGCTTCTAGAACTAACTTACATATCATTAACGGCAAAGGTATTTGATCATTAGAGATTTTTGTTGTTTAGTGTCATAAATTGCAGTGGACGGCAGGGTCATTTCTCTGGGGTGCCAGGGTGCAGTGAATATACTTGCTCACGAGAAAATGAATTTACTCAGATCTCATGAGTTTTATGTGTTCTTTTATTACTGTATTCGTGTACTATTAAAGTCATTGAAACACTTGTGAGTTTTAGTGTTTGACTAGCATTGGATTCATTAACGTGCATCTAGGGATTGCTGTCCTGGATTTTGAGGTAATGTATTTATCTTAAAATGTTTAAACTCCTGAAAACTGGTCTGTATAGGACTTAGTCAAACAGGAAATCATGTAACGGTATAGGTCTCTGTCATTTAGATGAGGAAAAAACAGATGTTCATATATATTGTGACAATTCCGCCCCCCCCCTCGCATAATTAATTGGCGTGGCTGATGCATGTTAAGTGAAACTTAATTGGGGGGTTTAACTAACAGGGAATTATAATTAAACACTGGCGAGGGGCAGTATAAAAAGAAAATAGTTCCAGTACTTTGAATTCGAATGGCGAGATGCAGGTGTTTGCCATGAGAACAAAGAGCTCATATTCGTAAGTGGAACAGGTCAGGGTTTAGAAGATATTTCCCATAGCTCAAAAGTTATTTGGACGGCAAGCACTATACAGCTCTTTGTCGGTAAGCGAAGCTGCGCGCGAGTGACAATGGGAAAGGTTTTGGAATGAAAGCGTTTTGCAATAAACATGCTGTGTTTTCAAATGGTGGAATTCACGGCTTACCACCTCTTGGAGACTGGAGATGGTTTCGGGAGAGTCCTTTTGATTAGCGAAGACATAATTTGGAAATTTCCTCGCGCTAGAAACTTGTTGCCGTGTGCTGCCGCTATTGCAAACCTGAGAACCTGGAAAACAAGCTAAAATATACACTGAAGAATCGCTACCTCTAGTTTCGCCTTGGAACTTCCACAAACTCACCGCGATAGCAAATATCAAAAGTTGCGGTAAAAAGGAGTTTCCTTCAGGTAAGCCGCGGCTACGAGACACCGAACTGCCTCGCTCAAAGCCTAAAGAGAGGAACGCCTGGCTTCGAAGTATGGGCTGAAGAAGCCCCCCATAGCTGAAGAGAAACCGAAGCTAATTGCCGCTTTTTCGTGTTTGTCGGAGGTGGAGAAACTCGTATGTTTGTCTGAGTAAGCCCAGCGGCTGCGCCAGCGACGCCGACTTCGCCTGGCCGGAAAGTGAAAGTGCTGCAAGTTTAGGAAGAATGTACCCGAGCGCGTGTGTGTGTGAGCGTGTTCAAGAGTTTCATCAGTACCTGGATACTGGAGGTTATACGTAAGTACTTTATCAGTATTTCTTTGTGGGCCATATTGAACGAACCGACTTTTTGTTGCGTCATATTTTCGGAAACACTAAAAAGAGCCAAAGCTGGCCGGAAATTTTAGAGCATTTTATTACCACATGAAATTCCATTGTAAATTATGCCAGATATAACGAAGTAAATTTCTCCGTCATTTTTGTCCCCGCCGGGGCTCGAACCCGTGTCCCCTCATTCCGGAATAAGTCGCTCTACCAGTTGAGCTACGTGGACGTTCGTTATCGCTGCTATCTGTCTTTATATCGTGTGCGTCCTGCGAGCAGGTACGTCACACAGTATTGAGTAAATATCTGTTTTTAATTGTTTTAGTGTGACTCCATTGATTTCTTGGGGTATTGTGAAGGGTAATTGGCTAACGAGGTTTATTTGCGGATCTAGCAATCTTATTACGTCCGGAAGAATTGGCATCGTGATTATCCGGAACCCGATCAGGCCCGACGTCGTAACAAAAGTGGTGATCAACAGTGGGATCCGTAGTGTACCTCAGAAGCACAGTACAACCGGAGCACAATATTTATGCCAACTTTTACAATTTGCATAATAAATTAGCTGAAAGTCTCAAAAATGGAAGGGATAAAGAAATATCGGATGAACTGAAAGATGAACTCAAAAACGGACTAAAAACTACCAAAGAAAGTTTTGAGCAGCAGCTCAAACAACAACAAGTAAGTTTGAACAAAGCTTACAACAGCAGAAAGAAAGTCTTGAACAGCAGACTGGCAGCATAAATCAGCTAATAGCTACAGTTAGGGGGTATAAGGAAATAGTTATAAAAAAATTGAAGATAACAACTCGCGTATCGATCAGTTGGCAATTGGGCAGGCAAAATGCGTACACCAAATAGAACAATACACCCAAGAATTAGAAAGCGTAAGTAACTTGTGCTAGCCTAAATGTAGAGATTAAAGGAAATCATTCTGGGAAATTTAATGGTACTAAGTTAGAACAAACTAAATTTTATAGGGATATTGAAAAAAATGTACAACATTGTGAGGAAAAAATAAGTTCGTCGAAATTTAAGTCACCGGTAGTGATGAGCGAAGCTTTGAGTAAGCCGACCCGAATTAAACCGGGCGCGTTTGACCGGAAGACTAGCTGGGGGTATAAAACACCCAGTTCGAAATGGGTTCAAGTGCGAACGGCTGGAACAAGGATGGAATGCAGCTGCTGATATAATACAAACTTTGTCGGAGGAGAGCCATTTAAAATATTCCTGTCTCGTCACTGCCCTGTAACTCAGGTTTGGGGAGGAGCATTTAAAGCAACTCCGTGTTCTTCAGTTTAAAAATCGCAGGCAGGAGGCCCACGAGTCACTTCAAGTGCTGGCACCAACCTTCATCGAATGACTAGGCATGCGTATGGGCAATGTACGCCAGATATACAGGACACGATGGCGTAGCAACATTTTGTTAAAGCGATTGCGTATCCAGACAATCAGCATTCAGTGCGTATGGCGGATTGTGATTCACTTATGCCAGCCGTCTTACATGCAATGACATTTGACTCATCGCGCTATTCTAGGAGTCCTAGAAAAACAGTTGGTGTAGCGACTGTGGCAGAAAGTCCGATCAATGCATCAGTCGCAACTGAACTCGAAGAGCGTTTGGATCTCCTTTGCAGAGATGTTAAACATCGTTCTGCTTCGTCTCCTAGCCGGGGAAGAAGTGATACGCAGTCTAGAAAAACGGTATGCTGGTTTTGTGGTTCAAAAAGGCATCGCATTAGCGAATGTAGAAAACGGATAACAGAGGGAAAAAAGTCTAAGGAACAGGCTTCAGGAAACCCTCAAAAGTCAGTTTCGGGGGCGGGAACTGACGCGGCGTGAGCAGCCCCGCTCGGTGAAAGCGCGCGTCACAGGTGTTTCTGGGGATTACAGTGGTTTAAGAGTTAAGGGGATGATCAATAAAACTAAATGCCAATTTGTCCTGATAACTTGGGTGGATATTACCCTAGTCCGTCCGGATTTTTTCGAACAAATTAAGGAACCTGCAGATTGTTTGAAGTTTGAGAAACGGGTTGAGATTCAAACCGTAAATGGTGAAGGTTTAGTTGCTCTTGGAACCGCAGTCGTCGACATACGAATTGGAAATAAATGCTGCAGACACACGGTAATGACTGCTGATATTGTTGAAAAATGCATCCTCGGTCTCGATTTTATCAGTGAGAACGGATATGTTTTCGACCTTAATAATGGAGCCCTGAAGACGGAACATGAGGAAACGGTTCTCATCAGGGGCCAACATGGGCACCTGAGGTAAAATAAGGTCACAGTTGTTGCAAAAGAAAACCGTAATTTACCAGTAAAAAGTGAAACAATTCTGGCAGGATGGTTGCCTGAGCTTAACACCTGAATTTCCGATGGCAGGATACGAAATGTCCGAAATTTGCTCGTTACCGAAGAATGTACTTCCACCCCGAGAGCTGGTAAAAACATCACATTTTATTCCAGTGAGAATAGCTAACCTAGATGACGTCGATTAGAAGAAAAGAGAAGGATTGGCGCTTTGCTCCTTAGATCTCGTGGTTTTGGCGCGCAGCTGCCCAGCAATGGTCCCACCCGACTCGCGCATGGACGGGAGCTGCGAGGTACCGGAGCATCTGCGTGACCTCGCAACGGAAGCCATGGCGGGCTTGAGTACGCATCAACTAGGGGAGTGGACGGAGACGATAAGCGAATTCGACGATGTTTTTTTCCGCAGGTGAGGATGAATATGGACGAACCAATGTCGTTTTCCATAGTATAGATACGGAAAATAGTGCTCCAATTAAGCAACCGCCTAGACGTTTACTATTAGCTAAACGAGAAGAAGTGGAAGAGATGTTGAGAAATATGGAGTAGCAAGGAGTTATAGAACCTTCTTTTAGCCCGTAGGCATCACCTGTTGTTTTAGTTTCTAAACCTGGCAGTACGACTAGAGTTTGTTCGACTACGTGAAACTCAATGAAGTATGAAGTAACTCTTAAGGATTCTAATCCACTACCTAGGAGAGATTACACTCTGGATCATTTGGCTGGATCCGAGTGGTTCTCAACACTCGATCTAAAAAGTAGTTATTGGCAGGTGGGTATGAATCCATATGATAAAGAGAAAACTGCCTTCATGATAGATAATGGTTTATGGCCCTTTGGATTGTGTAATGTGCCCGCCACATTTGAGCGTTTAATGGAAACTGCTCTTCGAGGTTTACCGTTTGACATCTTCATGGTTAATCTGGATGACATAATTGTGTGTTGAACTACTTTTGCTAAGCATTTGGATAATTTGAGATTCGTTTTCACCAGGCTTCGTGAAGCGGGGTTAAAATTGAATCCGAAAAAGTCTAGATTTTTGCAAAAGGAAGTGAAATACATAGGACATGTTATTTCTGCAGTTGGCATAGGGATAGACCCTGAAAAGATTGGAGCAGTCAAAGAATGACCACCGCCAACGAATGTTCGGGAGGCGAGAAGTTTCGTTGGGCGGTGTTCTTATTAGCGGAAATTTATCAGAGGTTTTTCGAAGATAGCCCGACCACTGCATCGGTTAACTGACGCGAAAGTTCCCTTTGAGTGGAATGAAGAGTGCCAACCAGCATTCGAGACACTAAAGGAAGCTCTGATGTCAGCGCCGGTATTGGCTTATCCCAAAAGGGAATTATCATTCATCCTTGATGTCGATGCTAGTGAAACTGGAGTGGGTGGAGTTTTGTCTCAGGTTCAGAATGAACAGGAAAAAGTCATAGCATACTTCAGTAAATCCCTTTTAAGCCGGAACGGAACTACTGTGTTACTAGGAAGGAATTATTGGCTATGGTGTAGAACATTTTCGTCATTATTTGTTTGGTAGAAAATTCTTGTTGCGAACCGATCATGGCGCTTTGCGTTGGTTGTTTACTTTTAGAAATCCGGAGGGCCAGGTAGCAAGATGGGTAGTACGATTACAAACTTATGATTTCCAGGTACAACATCGGAAGGGAAATGCACATAAGAATGCGGATGCTTTGTCAAAGAGACCATTTCCGCGACAATGCAAATCCTGCCAACGCGCAAAGAGTAATGGCCTGCAATCAGGGAGCCAAGCGGTGAGCCAGGAGATAATTCCCCAGACCCTGACTGTACGAGATCCGTTGAGTCCGGAAGAGATGCGGAAGGCGCCGGGAACTGACGAGGATGTTGGACGTCTGGTCCGATGGAAGGAGGAGTCTTCCGACCGGCCTCCGTGGACGACCGTCGTAGCGTACGGACCGGTCTTGAAACGTTATTGGGCGCAATGGGATTCGCTTGTGGTTAAAGATAGGATTCTGTATAGAGAATTGGACAATTCTACGAATGATCCGCGACAAATTCAACTGGTGGTTCCAAGATCTTTGGTGAAAGATGTGTTGAAACAAATGTACGATAGCCAGACTGGTGGACATTTCGGTGTCAGAAAAACTCTTGCGAAAGTTAGGGAACGATTTTACTGGGTAAATGGTAGGACGGATGTGGAGGATTGGTACAGACAGTGTCATTTGTTCGCATCCAAGAAAGGACCTATGACACGATGTAGCGGCCAAATGCAAGTATATAATGTGGGAGCACCGTTCGAAAGGGTAGCCATTGATGTGATGGGATCATTTTCTAATTCGGAGGATGGCAACCCATATTTGTTGGTGTTTATGGATTATTTTGCCAAATGACCGGAGGTCTTTACTATGGAGAAACAGGAGGCAGTTGCCGACATTCTTGTCAGTAGATTGTTGAGCTCTCATGGGGTTCCTCTTGAATTGCATTCCGATCAGGGGCGGAACTTTGAGTCTTAAGTATTCCAAGAAATGTTCAATTTACTCGGTATTAGAAATACTCGAACTACGTCACTTCATCCCCAGAGTGATGGAATGTGTGAAAGGTTCATACGCACCTTGGGGAAGCAGCTTTCATCATTTGTTAGTGATAACCAGAAAGATGGGACAGGTTCGTTCCGTTATTATTGTTAGCGTACCGAGCTGGGGTGAATAAACCACAGGGAATACCCCGAGTATGATGCTATATGGGCGACAATTAAGACTCCCTTGCGACTTGGTGTTTGGGCGGCCGGAACCAATTGCCCAGGATTCTAGCACGTATGTCACAGAGCTTACCAGGATATTAGAGAAAGTGCGTAGTTTTGCTAGGAAGAATATTCAGATAGCTACTGAAAAAATGAAAACCAGATATGACGTGCAAGCTGCTGAGAAAGGGTTTAAGAAGGAAGACTTAGTCTGGCTCTATAATCCACGAATGCGAAAGGGAAAGTCACAAAAGTTTCAGCGCCCATGGGAAGGTCCCTATGTAGTGAAGAAAAGAATCAAAGATATTCTTTACAGAGTTTCGTTCAACAATAGGCCAGTTAGAGTCATACACAGCGACAGGCTTAGACCGTATAAGGCAGGGAATACCAAATCATCATAAACGGTTGAAAGATGAGTGTTTCAGGTGATTGGTTAGTTTCCCGTTGGCTGACTTGGGGATGTAAAAGGATGAGAAGCGGAGAGCATGAGAACATGGAATGAGTTTGTTGGTTGTAATAATTTTGTACAGTGTGCTCGGTGTTGTGTTGTATTGGTGTAAATATTTTAATATTGCTATATGTCGTGAGCCATGGTAGTGGAACTGTGTAATGCAAACTAATTATGTAGTGCCGTATTTGTGTACGGCCCTGGGTAGTGGCAGTGTAAATAATTACACAGGTATGTATGGAATCTGGGAGTTCCCTGAGGATCGTTAGAAAATGGGATGGGCTCGGGGAATGCTAAAGACCAACTCAAGGCAATTGTTTTGAGTAAGTACAGATGGACGATGGGCGAAATGAAGGAGGCGTACTGATCAGTTATTATCTGGGGTAGGCTGCTCCGGGTGATGGAATCGCTGCGAATCACAGGTAGCTAATATGCACTCGAGACGAGTTGCATTTTAAGAAGGGGGCGATCTGACGATCCCTCCCGTCATCCTCGAATAATCTATTAGCGTTAGGCGTGGCTAATGCATGTCAATTGAAACTTGATCGGGGGGTTTAATTAACAGGGAATTATACACTAGTGGCCACCGAAAATGCAACACCAAGAAGGAAGCTTCCGATTGGCCAGAAATTCGCAGCATGTGTCGCACGCGACAGGACATTCAAACGATTAGCATTGCAGGGCATATGCAAATCATGTGTGCCCGGCACGCCACCGAAAAGCACTATAAGAAGGGTGCACAGAAGGCAGGGTGTAAGTAGTGGAAGTGTGTTGTGCTGCCGGACCTGTGCGTGGGAAGGTTCCTGATGCCTCGTCGCAGAATACGGCAGCATTCCAGCAGGTTTAGGAGTTCAAAACAGGACGAATTGTTGCTTATCGTGACAGCGGTTTATCGTACCGAGACATTGGCTCCCGTGTGGGACGACATCCAGCCACAGTGAGGCGAATATGGATTCCTTGGGTGCAGGAGGGACGGACGGACTGACGTGAGTGACTGCCGCAGCCGCGGCACACCACCAACCGAGAGGACCGGCATGTTGAGCGGCGGGCATTGACGGCTCGCACCGCCACATCGCGAACGTTAGCGCAGGAATTAGGGTGTGTTGCGCAACAAGCTGTGTCAGCACCTACCGTTCGACGTCGTCTGCAGGAGCGGGGACTTGTCGCGCGGTTCCTATTGCTCTGATTACAATTGACGTTACACCACCGACGAGTGGGGCGTTGAACGCCGCACCTGAACTACGGAATGGCACGACATTGTCTTCTCAGACGAATCCCGCTCCTGCCTGCAACACCACGATGGTCGGATACGCGTGTGGCGGCACCGCGGCGATAAACTGCATGAAGCCTGCATTATGCATCGCCATACCGGTCCGTCGCCTAGCGTTATGGTTTGAGGCGCAATTGGATATGACACCCGCACCCCTCTGGTACGCATCGCCGGTACACTCAATAGCTTGCGCTACATCTCCGAAGTTTTGGATCCTGCAGTCCTCCCTTTCCTGCATGACCTGCCAACGGCCACGTTTCAACTGTACAATGCGCGTCCGCACGTGGCACGCATCGTGCATCCTTTCTTAACGGCTGATGAGGTGTCATTTATGCCGGGAACCACCTGTTCTCCCGATATGTCGCCCATCGGACACGTCTGGTCGCTGATCGGTAACCTACTGGCCCGGCAAGCACCATCTGTGGCTATGCCTGATGAACTGTGACAAAGTGTTGGAGCTTCCTGGGCGTACATACCCCAAGCCCACATGCAAAGCCGCTTTCGTTCGATGCCGCGGCGTGTAGCGGCTGCTATGTCCAGCCATGGGGTCCACACAATCTATTGATGTATGCATGATCCACAAGTCGCACGGGCCTGTAAGCTCAATCGTTTCATCTTTGTATCTGTTGTTATGTGTCCAGTAAATCTAGCTTTGCTATCTCGTGTCTTTCTTGGTGTTGCATTTTGGGTGGCCAGCAGCGTAATTAAACTCTGGCGAATGGCGGTATTAAAAGAAAAGGTTTCTAGTACCTTGAATTCACATGACGAGATGCAGGTGTTTGCAATGGGAATAAAGAGCTCATAATCGTAAATGGGACAGGTCAGGGTTTAAAAGCATTTTCCATAGCTAAAACGATATTTGGACGGAAAGCACGTTAGAGCTCTTTGTCGGTAAGCGAAGCCGCACGCGAGATACAATGGGAAAGGTTTCGAAATAAAAGCTTTTTGTAATAAACATGCCGTGTTTTCAAGTGGTGGAATCAACTGCTTACCGCCTCTTTGGAGACAAAGGATTTTTTTGGGAGAGTCCGTTTGATAGTCGAAAGAGAGGTTCAGAATTTCCTCGCGCTAGATATTTGTCGCCGTGTGCTACCGCTGTTGAAAACCTGAGCACCTGGAAAACAGGCTAAAATATTCGCTGAACAATCGCTACCTCTAGTTTAGCATTGGAACTTCCACATACTAACCGGATAGCAGATACCAAAAATTGTCGTAAAAAGGAATTTTCTGCAAGTGAGCCGAGGCTACGAGACACCGAACTGCCTCGGTCAAAGCCTAAAGAGAAGAACGCCTGGCTTCGAAGTAAGGGCTAAAGACGCCCCCGTAGCTGGAGAGAAACCGAATCTATTCGCCGCATTTTCGTGATTGTCGGAGGTTTAGAAACTCGTATGTTTGTCTGAATACGCACAGCCGCTGCGCCAGCGACGCCACCTTCGCCTAGCCGGAAAGAGAAAGTGCTGCAAGTTTAGGAAGAACGTACCCGCGCGCGTGTGTGTGTGAGCGTGTTCAAGAGTTTCATCAGTACTTGGATACTGGAGGTTATACGTAAGTACTTTATCAGTATTTCTTTGTGGCCCATATTGAACGAACAGACTTTTCGTTGCGTCATATTTTCGGAAACACTAAAGAGGGCCAAATGTAGCCTGACATTTTTGAGCATTTATCACTACATGAAATTCCAGTGTAAATTATGCCAGTATCGAGTCAATCTCTGTTTTTAACTGTTATACTGTGACTCCATTGATTTCTTGGTGTACTGTGAAGGCTAACGAGGTTAATTTGCGGATCCATCGATCGGATTACGTCCTGAAGAATTGGCATCCTGATTATCTTGGACCCGATTGGGCTCGAGGTCGTCACAATATTTATGTGATCAGTTTTCCTACACTAGATCGGAAACGTCCTCTGACTTTACGTATTATCTACAAATCATCCATAGTTTGCAAGTGTCCGGTGGGCTTTATTCTGGGCCCCATATATTAGTATAGATTATATAATGATACAAATTTTTTTTTAAAACCAAACAGACAAAATAAAACACACTCTTGACCCCTTTGTGTAGTTATTTAGACACGATGTCATTTCGGTTCACTGAAAGAATGTCTCAATTCTCCCATGCAAGCCCGTCCACGATGGGATAAGCACATGTTATACAATAATGAGGAGCGTCTTCGTTAAATTTGTATACGAGTAGATGGAAAAATTAAAAATTAATTGGAATATTACGAAAATTTCGTTGTTGGTGGCTCATCTTATATATACTGCTCGTTAATAATTCAACCGTTTATTATACCTATGCATTTTATTATGATTCGTGTTATATGACAACAAAAAAGTAAACATTAAAGTGATTAAAATGTTTTCTGGAAGATTTTTCTTTTTCCAACTTGGCCGTTGTAGAAAAAAGTATGTATTATTTTAATATTTTGCAAAGGTCATTGTTTCCTTCATCTGAGCAGTGAAGGACAAGAACAAGAGGAAATGAGAGTCGGCCTTACGGACTTTCCCTATGTTTGCCCCGACCGACTCAGCAAGGGCCGTGGTCTGGATGAATCGGTTGGTGTTCGACAAGAAGGGGTGTGGTGTGGCTCTCTTCTCGCCTTGGGTCATAGAACAGAGAACAAAGGTCCTAATGACAGCGCTAAACTCCTATAAGATGAGAAAGGGACCAGCAATTGCTTTGCTGGAAAAGCCAGATTTCCAATGCAGTGTGACCATTTATGTTCCAGGAGTGAAATCTGCTGAAGTTTGAAGCCAATACGCCCTCAGACTTCTGCAGATTTTTGGCAATAGTTTGTTCACGTATACTGGCAGGTTACAACTTAAATGGCTTCGTTGTGTTCATTTAAAAATTTACGTGAATTCAGAGTACCACGGAATTGATTGGATTTAAGAAAAGAAACGGAAAAAGCACAGAGGAAGTTATTTATAATTACATTTCATATTTGAATGAGCAGTAAAAAAAAATAAGGCACTTTTTTTAAAACCTTCACGGACAACGCTTCTCGAGAGCATTATACAAGCCGTCTAGCTTGTTTTATACTACAAGTACCAAAAGGGAAAACCAAAGCAAAGCAAATTTGAAATTATATTTATTTTTTTTAATTTTCTCTAACAATACAGTGCAATTTTATTCTAAATTTGCCTAGAATCATGTCATCAAAATATATTTTAAAACTTTATTTCACAGAAAAATAGTTTTTTAAGTTCGAAAGTTACTTTTGCTCTTTTGAGGGCCTTGTTAGGCAAGGTTTGTCACTTCCACGGAAAGGACCTCAGGTTCAACCCCCCATCCCCCTTTCTACTTCGCTTCCGTGTGCCTTTCCTATCACGCACTATAGCCCAAATCTCCTAGCTTCCTATTTTTAAGGGTTGTTTAAGACCTTGGATCAAACACTCCTTTCCTAAAATCCTCTACATGTGATCTTTCATCTCTTGAGGTGTGGCCTAGTTGTCTGCGTTCGTGACTTCCATAGAGATGACCTCAGGTTCCATTTACTAAACACCCGCCGTGCGTCGGATGGTTACTGGCCCCCTGTAATAAGCAAGGGCGTCTTCCTCCCCCTTTCTACCTTGCTTCCGTGGCAATTTCCTATCGGGCACACTAGACCAAATCTCCTAGCTTCCTATTTCTAAGAGTTGTTCAAGACCTGGGGTCAGACATTCCGTTCCGAAAAATCCTCTACAGATGATAATGATGATTTCCTCTTTTGAGTAGTAGTTGCGGGTAAATGAATTTAGACCAATGTGCTGGCTTGTGAATAGGTTAATCCTTCCACGCTAATGCCACAGATAAGTAACTTTGTCTATTGCAACATATAACATAGAGCAACAAATATTCTATAATAAAGAATCACCTTTCCTATTAATCGTAATATCATGGGTTCACACCCAGGAGTCGCAGTTTTGCATTGCTTTTATGGCATAGATTAATCCTCTGCGCGCCAAGAGTGTGTTAACGCGTTTTCATTGTCTGTCCCGCAAGCGGCAAAGGCGTCTGAGGTGGTCCTGAAATCCATGTCCCAATAGCGGCACAAGCGAGTTGAGACGTCCTCTGAATGATTTCCCATTAGCGCCAAGAGCGCGTTTAGACGTTTGTTCCTTTCCCCTGCGTGGTACCCTGAGACACGCCCCATGTCAGTTGTTAATTAATGAATGGGGTTTAGCCAAACAAAATCCTGTGACCCAAAGAGTGCGAACAAAGGCCCCCGATTACTCCGTATCCCCTATGGCGGTCACTTAGAAGGCAACATCATTAGGGCTATGTGAAATGGGAGAAGTAAAACTGCGTCGCACGGGAATTTTTTCATTTCTTCTCAGGTTTTTACTATGCTTTATTTTTTCATTTCTTCTCAGGTTTTTACTATGCTTTACGTTTTCATTTCTTCTCAGGTTTTTACTATGCTTTATTTTTTCATTTCTTCTCAGGTTTTTACTATGCTTTATTTTTTTTCATTTCTTTTCAGGTTTTTACTATGCTTTACGTTTTCATTTCTTCTCAGGTTTTTGCTATGCAGTTATGAACGTGAATTGGGCGATTTAAAAACCGTTTAAAAGTCCTAGGGTCTACGAATTAATATTTAGTGCCTAAGTAAAAGCGCAATTCTATTAACTTGACTTGATATGTAATCGTTGTAAATATGACATTTATAGAATAAAATGTGTTAAAAAGGCCTAGGGCCTATGAATTAATATTTAGTGCCTAAGTAAAAGCGCAATTCTATTAACTTGACTTGATATGTAATCGTTGTAAATATGACATTTATAGAATAAAATGTGTTAAAAAGGCCTAGGGCCTATGAATTAATATTTAGTGCCTAAGTAAAAGCGCAATTCTATTAACTTGACTTGATATGTAATCGTTGTAAATATGACATTTATAGAATAAAATGTGTTAAAAAAGCCTAGGGCCTATGAATTAATATTTAGTGCCTAAGTAAAAGCGCAATTCTATTAACTTGACTTGATATGTAATCGTTGTAAATATGACATTTATAGAATAAAATGTGTTAAAAAGGCCTAGGGCCTATGAATTAATATTTAGTGTCTAAGTAAAAGTGCAATGATATTGACTTGACGATGTTAAACGCTGCAAATATGACATCATTAGAATAAAAGCCGTTCAAAAAGACTAGGTCCAGGGCCTATGAATTAATTAAATAAAAGATAAATATTAATAACTTGACATGTTATGTAATTATTTAGTTCCTACGTAAAAGCGTAGCGTTATTAAAAACTTCCAGCTTATCATACTTTTCTGAACACAGCATGAGTCATGCTGTAATTCTGTAGTTTCATCGAGCATTGTGGTTTTAAAAACTGTACTAAGTCACGGCAATTTCTTTCTTCAAATTAAAGTGCAAATCTCGCTTGGCTTACATAGAATGTTTTCTCCAAATTTGTTTTGAGTTCCCAATTCAATTCTCAATAGAGGCCAAAAAACGGCAATCTTTATTACACCCCCCCCCCCCACTCCTTCCCCTTAAACTTTAGTGGCAAGTTACCCTACACTCGTATGAACCAGCCTGAAAATTCAGACAAACAAAAGAGGTCCTTCCCGTCGTTAGAAAATTAAGAATACTGTCACACATAATTCGGCAACTTGAAAAAATGGCACACATTCGGTGTTGCTCAGAGGAAAAGTAAATTGTGCTCGGCCCCTTAACGAAAAACATGTGGCAGTTTTCCTGTGTGGCCCTTTGTCAAGTTGCTGATCATGTGTGGTTCTTTTCCAGTCTGGCGGTTTACCAGCAACCGTATCATAATCAATGCAATGCATGAATTAATTTGCTGATTTTTAGCACTTGTAATAATTTGTGTTTATGCCTGTCTGTCTTTTCCTATCAGACTTTTCCGTTAAGAACTCAGTGCTTTCTGAGAAATTATAAAAGTTAGAAAAAAAAAAGATAACTTTTGTGGGCTCCTAGGCTAAGTAGAGCTTTTCACTATGAAATGTTTAAATTGTATAGTTGGTTAGCTAACTTCCCGCTCGAGGCACAACAAGAAATGGACCAAATTTAAATGAATGTATTTATAAAAGCGGTTTTAGTTAATTTTAATTCATTTTAGCTAACAACAACAGCGTTGGTATTTTGGGCAATATTAATTTTTCTCTATGTTTGCAAATATCCTTCTACTAACACCGCAAGTAATGTTCATAGAATTTTCCTTGATTGTAGAGATTTTTGAGAAAACTCTTTCTGGCGCGAAAAGAAAAAAAAAGCCATATTACATTTCTTTCCTTTTAAATTTTCAAATTGTTCACGTATTCACACAAGAGGTGTTAAAGGTTCTGGATTTCAAAACTATCAATGTGCCGTCGTTAATAGACTGTTACAGTTGCAACACAAATTACATTTTTTATCTCATGGACAACAACTTCACTTTGGCATTTTTTTAATTTGCCGATGCCCGCGCAGACTTCTTAGAAGGGGAGTTGTTCTTCAGAGAGGTTTTAATAAGTTTATTTTTAGAGCTTGTTTCACTATAGGATAGTTATACTTACTCGATTCCAATGAATATTTATTTTGCAAGTATGCAACTAAAGCCGTTGAAAATTGTTTTTGAAAAAAAGAAAAAAAAATACGAGGACAATGCGAACGAAATATCGTACGCTGGAATGCGTTTTCTAAATCCGTACCATCCACTCGAATGCAGAACAACAGATCTAAGTTTTCTTATTCTGGCTGTACTTCTGAAGTGGTACGAATCGGCGGTTTTTTTTTTTTTTTTTTTTTGTGAGAAACATTTCTCGCCGCGGACTCTTAGAAACTGAGTTATATCGACAAGAATAAGACATACATGTATGCCCCTGGCGGAAAAATTATGTGTCGTTTAAAAAGAAAGAACTCTGCAAAAGTTTTTCGAGGCGTTTTTTCAATCGAGTTTTCAGAATTTAAGATTTTGCGGCAAATACATCAAAAGCAGAAATAAATACTTATAGCTTCCTGGTGGTCAAACCGTTCTTTACTAAAAAAAAATTATATGCAAAACATTTCCCATTAGGAGCTGTTTCGGAGTTTTAGAAGCAGAGATATCGGGGGAAACACAACTTAACTTAACGTACCCTAGGAGAAAATCTATGCATTAATTGAAAAAGAGACTCTACCTAAAATTATCTTCGATATTAATGGCATCGAAAAAAAAAAAAAAAAAGAAATATCCAATTTGAAGCAAATGTGTGGTACAAAATATATTTTGAATTCAATGCCATCTGCATTTACGCCCCCTTTGCGACGAAGTTACTTTTTTTTTAAAAAAATATTTCAATATTTGTTAGTCCGATTTGAAAAAGTACTTTTTCAAATCGGACTAACAGTTGAAGTGAAGTGGTGTCCACAGACAGACGGATGGGCAGACAAAGTGATAACATAAGTATGATCTGTTTTTACAAAAGATGTGCTAACGACTGAATGGAAGAAATAAGAAAACAGTTGCTATTTCTGATACCTGTAACGTTCGGTCAGTTATATTTAAATTATGTTTGAAATACATTTTTTTTTCACTTCTGAAAATAAGTGTTATAGACCACGCTCTTCTGTTATATTCTGAGCTGCGTCGCGCACCTTTCCGGGGAGTGGGGCGCAGCTGAGGATATAACTAATTTCAAAATGATAATCTGCGATCTTTATCGCAAACAAACCCACCAGCAACTACCACGGGATGGTATTAGCCATGATGACAAACAAAACTAACGCATCGACGAACGCCGCTGAAAGATACACGCAGCACTTTGGAAATGCTTCCTTTATTTTTGAAAATAATTCTAAAAACAGAAAAAAAATTTCTAGAGAAATGCGAAATTTTCAGATAGAAAAAATGTTGGTCATAAGTAGGAGATTTTTGTTAATTTTGATCTCCTCCGCAATCATATTATATAAAATGATAGTTGCTCCGGTGGCTCAGTGGTCGAAGTAATCGCTGGCTTTTACCGAGATGGGTCTGGGTTCGAATCCCTGTTAGGCATACTTGTGTTTACCTTACGTCACTGGCTCTCTAGCTTACCTGGAGCCAGTGGCCCTAAATTAGAAGCGTGCGACTACTTATAGCTCATCGAGTTGATCATGGCGGTGGTTAAAACGAAAAAAAATGAATAAATAAAATAAAAATAAATACATTTGCCCTTATTTCTTTTAATTTGTCAGAACTCCAAAGGGAACCAATGGACGTAAAACAACATTGTTTTTCAAACCAAGTTGCCGTATCTGTTACAACTACTAGCATTATTCCTGTGATCTTTATGTTTCGAATTTTAGAGGAGTTTTGATGAGGGGAAAAGAAAAAAAAAGATGACCGAAATGCCACCTTACGCACCTGTCTGTTTTGTTTGTGTCAAGAGCCACCCCTAATTACTGGCAGAGACCCTTCAACCGTGTGAAATCGGTGATATCAAGAGCGGTTTTCCCGTCTGCTAGGTACAGTGTGAACGCCTTGGCGGCGAAATGTTCTGAAAGGTTTAGGTGCCTGAGCCCTTGTATTCTATAGCCCACAGTCGGCAATCGCCGGCGACCGGCGTCCTTTTAAAATTTTACGATCTAATCCCATTCAGCACAATAGGGTTTCCTAAGCACACACAACCTTTCTTTGAGCCCCCACCCCCTAACCCCACTTCACCACTACCCCTTGCCAAAAGAAAATTTCTACGCAATTATAACACATGTCGAGGGCAGCCCTCTAAGATTTCAGGAAACTCAGATAAACGTATGTGAATTTTTTACATTTATGAAATACTGTTGGAAAATTTCTGTTAACAGAGTTCTATTGAATGTACCGAAGTGCGCCAAAAAATCTTCCACTAAAAGCCGCGGTAACGTTCGAAATACTAACCCGGAAATTCTACCCATCCTGTCAACCTGCTTATTGTAAGACACTTTTCCATTCAAAACTGGGGTAAGAGTGGAATTACTAACCCGGAAATTTCCCCCACCTCATCCAGCTGATTGCAAGATGGTTTTTTAACTATACACATAGAAAAAAGTTTGAAATGCTGACACCGGAATTTTCTTCCACGCTGTCACCCTGCTGGCTGTAAGATATGTTTCCACTCAAAACCGCGGTAAGAGTAGGAATCATCATCATCATCATTGTCAACCATTATCAATCCACTGCTGGACGAAGGTCTCCCCAAGTTTCCTCCACAACGGTCTGTCTTGTGCCAGTCTCCTCCATGTCACTCCCGCATATTTGCGAATTTCATCCACCCATCTCCCATGTGGTCTTTTTCTGGGTCTTTTCCTGTCCCTTGGTATCCAATCTAAAATTTCGGCTGTCCATCTATGGTCTGTCCTTCTGGCAGTATGTCCAGCCCATTGCCATTTCAGGGATTTAACTCTGATCATGATGTCTTCCACTCTCGTCATTTTTCGGATCCACGAGTTCCTCTTCTTATCTCTCCTGGTTATACCAAGCATGCACCTCTCCATGCTTTTTTGAGTTGTCTGCAGCCTTTGTATGTCTCTTTTAGTTAAGGTCCACGTCTCTGCACCATACGTAAGCACTGGAAGGATGCATTGATCAAACACTTTTCTTTTAAGACATAATGGCATATTGCTCTTGAAAATTATGCTGTTTCTTCCAAAAGCTCTCCAGGCAAGTTTTGTACGCCGATTAATTTCTTCATCAATGTGACCCTCACTTGATATCTGCTGTCCAAGATAAACATACGTATCTGTTATCTCCAGTTTTTCTCCATCAATCGATAAATCTTCATTTCTTGTAAAAGCATTGAACATCACTTTTGTCTTCTGAAAGTTCATTTTTAATCCCACTTCTTTACTCTTGTCAGCAAGTTCCTGGATCATACTCTGCAGCTCTGATGGGGTAGTTGCAAAAATGACTACGTCATCAGCAAAACGAAGGTGGGTTAGATAATCTCCATTAATCTTTATCCCTTTGTTTTCCCAGTTCAGTGATTGAAAGACATTTTCCAATGTGGCATTAAAGAGCTTCGGAGATATGGTGTCACCTTGTCTCACTCCCTTTCCAATTTTTATGTGTGTTGTATTTTCAAACAGCCGAATCTTTGCACTTGCATTTTCATAGATGTTATTAATAATATTAATGTATGCATCTTCAATACCGCAGGATTTCAGAGCCGTGGTAACTGCTGATGGTTTCACCGAATCAAAGGCTTTTTCATAATCGATAAAAGCCATGCACAATGGAAGTTCATATTCCCTCGCTCTTTCAATTAGTTCTATCAGTACGTGGATATGATCTATTGTGCTGTAGCCACTCCTGAATCCAGCTTGTTCTCTCGGTTGAGCCATGTCCAGTGTTACCTTCAAGCGGTGTGAAAAAACTTTAGTGAAGATTTTATAAACCACTGATAGGAGGCTGATAGGTCTGTAGTTCCTGAGATCCTCAATGTCACCTTTTTTATGTAGCAGGATCATTGTAGCATTGTTCCAATCCTCAGGAATCTTCCCTTCATTAAGGTATCGAGTGAAAATTTGGGCGAGTACTGTTTCAATTTCTCCACTTGCTTCTTGTATGATGTCTATAGTAATTCCATCTTCTCCTGGAGCTTTCCCCCGCTTCATGTTCTTGATTGCATGAGCAACTTCTGCTGGGAGGACTGGAAGAACTCTGGTACCTTTCATGATGTCTGGAGTACATGTATCATCCCTTTCATATAATTTGGAGTAGAAATCTTTCACTCTTGTCAAAATTTCGCCTCTATTTCTTGTTATAGAACCATCTTCTTTTCTCAGAGCCATAATCTGTTTTCTTCCCTTACTGAGATGTCCCTTTGCTATCTTTAGGCTTTGGTTGTTTTCAATTGCTTTCCTCACTAGCTCACAGTTGAATTTCCTTCCGTCTTCAGTGATACTTTTTCGTGCTATCTTGCATAGCTCTATATATTCCACTTTGGAAGTCACATCTTCTTTAGTTGTGCCTCATCTCTCTTCTTTTTTGCATCAACATTTTGGTTTTTCCTGATAATTTGTTTACATGCAACTTGTTCTTAGACCCAGCTAATTTTGTTGCTGTTTCCATAAGAGCTTTGGTTACTTTTCTGTTAACTTCCGAAATATCCACTTCTTCCGATGTTAGGCCTTCTAAAGCAGAGAATCTGTTCTTCAGTTCCAACTTGAAAGTATTATGGTGTTTTTTAAGGTTGGTTATGTCAATACATTTTGTTTGTCTTATGAGCTTGCCACGTTCCAGTTTAGTGTTGAGGTGCATCTTACATCTCACCAATCTATGGTCACTACCTGTGTTGAACTTGTTTAGCACACTGCAGTCTTCGATGACGAATTTTTTGTTACACATAATAAAATCAATTTCACTTGTCGTCCCAATTGGATGTCTCCATGTCCATTTCCTGTGTGGCTTTTTCTTGAAAAAGGAATTCAAGATGAAAAATCCTTCTGCCTCTGCAAACTCAACGAGAGTATTTCCACGCTGGTTTCTGTTGCCGTGACCGAATTTACCTACTGAAGTTTCATTCTGTTGCCGGTGCCCTATTTTTGCATTGAAATCTCCCATAATTATTTTCAAGTGCTGCTTACCTTTATTATTTAGATGACGAATTTCCTCATAAAATTCTTCAATTTCTTCTTCAGGATGACTTGTGGTGGGTGCATAAGTTTGAATAATCTGAGCCTGGTATCTTCTCGATAGTTGGATAACGAGTCGTGCAGCTCTGTCAGAGGAACTTTCAACTTCTACCACTTTATCCTTCAGTTTCTTGTTTATTATAAATCCAACACCACTAGTTCCGCCAGTATCTGTCCCACGATAATAGAAGAGATGTCCACTTTTCAGTTCAATGAGATCTTCTCCTTTTCTCCTTACCTCACTCAGCCCGACGATGTCCCACTTGATCCTTTGTAGTTCCTCTTCCAATTCAAGAAGCCTTGAATCAGAAGAGAGGGAGCGTCCGTTGTAGGTAGCCAAGGTCAGCATCAAATGGCAGCCTAGTCCGGTCCTCCGGGGATTCTTAGCACCCTCTGCCTTCATGTCGCACTGGCCGCTGCCTTGGCCAGGTACATTCCAGCTGCCGGAGACTGAGGGCCAAGATTTATGTTGTAGAGTCATTTTGGAGGTGTTTGGCCATAACTCACCACGCTGGCCAAGCGGGTTGGTGAGTGTGGGATAGCATTTCCTCTGATCCCGATGGTATAGTTATACCACTATTTGCGGTCGTCAGAGCCCCTTTAGTGGGAACAGGATGCACCACGAGAAGGCGGGGTTGACATTTGTCAAGGAGAGGCTGTGATGTTACGCATCACCTGACCTAACCCAGAAATTTTACATACGCAACCCTGCTAATTGTAAACCAACTTTTACCCTAAACAACGGCAAAAGTTAGAAATGCCGACCTCAGAATTTCCCTCCATCCTGCCAGCCTGCTTATTGTAAGACCGTTTTTACCTAAAAAGCGTAGTAACAGTCAAAATACTGACCCGGAAATTTCCCCTACCTCATCCAGCTACTTGCGGTATTATAAATTCCAATAAAGGTTTGAAATGCCGAGCCTGGAAATATCCCCCACATATTTGTGCTACTTGTACGACTGAAAGTTATTTTGAAGTGGACGAAAATAGAAAAGATGATACCGGAAATTTCCCCCACCCCATCCTAACAGTCGAAACGCCGATCCCGAAATTTCTCCCCACCCTGTCCGCCTGCTGATTGTAAGACCGTTTTTCATAAAAAAAGAAAAAAAAAAAAAGCACGGTAAAAGTGCAAATACTAACCAGGCAGTTTCCCCCACCTCATCCAGCTACTTGCAAGACGGTTTTTTACTATAAACATCGGTAAAAGTTTGAAATGCCGACCCCGGAATTTCCCCCACCCTGTCAGCCTGCTGTGTGTACGACACGTTTCCCTTCAAAAACCGCAGTAATAGTGGAAATACTAACCCGGAAATTTCCCTCATCCAACTCTGCTATTTGTAAACCGATTTTTACCGTACACAACAGTAGAAGTTTGAAATGCCGTCCCCGGAATTTTCCCCCACCCTGTCAGCTTGTTGATTGCAAGACAGTTTTTTTACTTAAAAGTGCCGTAACAGTCGAAATACGAACCCCGAAATTTTCCGCGTAGCCTCACTTCCACTGATCCGTTTCTCCTAATTCCCGTTTGCCCTAATCACATTTGCTCCCATCGCATTTTCCCGAAATCGCTCTTACCCGAATTCCTATTTCCCTAATCTCTTTTCCCCTAAATCGCGATTCCCCTGATTCTCGTTTGCCCTAAACACGTTTACCCCAATTCCGTTTCCCCGAAATCGCTTTTACCCGAATTCCCATTTCCCCTAATTTCCTTTGCCCTAATCTCGTTTCCCCTAAATCTCGTTTCCCTTAAACACATTTACCCCAGTTGCATTTCCCCGAAATCGCTTTTATCCGAATTCTAATTTCCCCTAATCTCGTTTCCCTTAAATCGCGATTCCCCTGATTCTCGTTTGCCCTAAACACGTTTACCCCAATTGCGTTTCCCCGAAATCGCTTTTAACCGAATTCCCGTTCCCCTAATTTCGTTTGCCCTAATCTCGTTTCCCCTAAATCTCGTTTTTAAGGGGAACTTTGAAATAGACAAATGTGTTTAGGGTAAACTTGAATTTGGGGAAACAAGATTTACGGGAAACGAAATTAGGGTAAATGGGAATTCGCGTAAAAGCGAATTCGGGGAAGTGCGATTGGGGTAAAGGTGCTTAGGGCAAACGTGAATTAGCGGAAACGAGATTTAGGGCAAACGAAATTAGGGGAAACGAGATTAGGGCAAACGAAATTAGGGGAAATGGGAATTCAGGTAAAAGCGATATCGGGGAAATGCAATTGGGTTAAATGTGTTTAGGGAATTAGGGGAAACGAGATTAGGGCAAACGAAATTACGGGAAATGGAAATTCGGGTAAAAGCGATTTCGGGGAAACGCGATTGGGGTAAACGTGATTAAGGCAAACGGGAATTAGGGGAAACGGATTAGGAGAAGAGGGTGTTCACCATAAAAAACTGTCTTCCCAAGTAGCTGGATGAGGTGGGGAAAATTCGGTGAACACCCCATAAACAGCGAAAAATGTTTGAAATGCAATCCAAGAATTTCCCCCTACATATTTGTGCACGTTGTTCGGCTTCACCTTGTTTTAAACAGCGTGGAAATGGAAATGATGACACCGGAAATCTACCACACGTTCGATTTTTTGGGTCAAATGCAAATTATGCATGGTCCCTGACTGAAAAATTGTGTCACTTTTCCTGTGGGGGAGTTTTCCAATATGGGGGACTATTCCTAATGTGAGGGAGTTTTCCTGAGTGGGACTTTTCCGATTACCACCCGATTTGTTCCGCCGTTTTGTAGGGAAGCTGTAAATTTCAGAATTTCAGGGGAAAAAAACATCATTCGACGAGAAACACCGTTTCACACGAATTACACCGGATACGGAGAAGTGGGAACCGGAGAACTGGCCACACGGAGAATTGGACCCATTGAAATTTCAGTGCTATAAAATTGTTCTGCATAAAGAAATTTTATGTGGCTGTATTCCCACTACTTGAGCAACTATTGCTCATAAAAAATTTAATATTTCATTTTCAGTTAGAAATTTAGGCATTTCCATGAATTTCGGGCCAAAGACAAAGCGCAGAACTGGTCAACCCGAAAACTGGCCAGAAAAATTTTAAGTGGCTATATAAAAATTGCGTTCTGAACTGTTCCTTGGCTACGTCTCTCGAGATTGGATATATGACACACATAAAATTCCCGTAATTTCGTATTTTCTTATTTACGATATTTTTCTACAATCTACAGCTAAACAATTTCGCTGCGAGTATGTGCAAACCCAGGAAACTTGTTGGGGGGGGGGGGGGAGTTAACATAAAAATTTAAAGAATTTCTCGTCCGATCGGGGAATTTTCAGCATTTACAAGCTACAACTCAACGAATTATCTGGGGGTATGTTCCTACACAGAAAACCTGTCCGGGGGGAGGGGATGACGCCAAAAGTGTAAACTCCCAATTGGACCAGAAATACTTTATATTTTATACGTTTGGCGTATCTCCCCCCCCCCCCCCGACACGTTTCCTGAGCCGGCACATGCCTTCAGATAATGTGTTGAGTTGTAGCTTGTAAATGCTGAAAGTCTCCCGATCGGACCAGAATTTTTTTATAATTTGCACTATTGATATCACCCCCCACCACCGACAGGTTTTCTGAGTCAGCACATGTGTTCAGACAATTTGCAGACTTGTAGTTTGAAAACCCTGAAATCTTTTGTAGAGTTGTAGATCATAAATATTTTATATATAATTGCATTAATTATCGCAATTAAGAAACGACGAAATTACGGAAATTTTACATAACTCAGATGAACAACCTCTGAGGATCGTGGCCACGAAGCGGTCAAAAACGCAATTTTTATACGACCCCTTAAAATTTTTGCGGCCAGTTCTACTACACCCAATTGACACATACCACTAGAAATAAGATAAACATTTACTCAGCTGTGTGAAAGTTCAAGTTGTGATAACGTATTTCAAAGAATAACTAATCTTGTTAATTTGCGTTCTATCCTTTTGATTCAATTTAGTTCTCGTTTCTCAGATCTACACATATTGTTTTTTATTCATTGACTGCTTATAAATTTTTGAGTTTTTTAAAGTGCAAACGTTCGCTGATGACTTGTGTGTATAACACGCATTACAATTATGAGAACATCGTACAAACGACATTGAAACCATTCCGCTCAAAGAATTATGAAACTTCAATCCTCCAACACCACGATTTTTTTCATAGGACATGATGTTTCTGTCTCAGGGGAGTGAGGCTAATTGTGTGCGCATTTTTTAAGGGTGACAATAATTTCATGTTAGCCTAAAGAAGTGTACACTGAACCATTGCGAACGATATATGTTTTTACTTTTATTTTTATTTTTTTTCAATTTATACAAAGGGGCTTAGAAAACTAAAGTTGATAAACCACAAAAAGTAATTTCACGAGAAATCAAGGTTACAGTAATTCTTAGTAAATGAAAGCTTAGTTTTTGATTGGTAGCCGGAGTTTCTGTTACGTTCGTTTATAACCTGAAGGAAGCAATTATAATCTCTACGAAAATAGCATTCTACGTAAAACGTTGAAAACATAGAGAAACATACTTTTTCTACGACTCTCTTTACCAGTGTTGTCTGCCCGCATTCCTCAGAAAGCGAAATTGGAACCCCTGCCTGCCATTATCAGGGGTAGG
Source organism: Macrothele yani (assembly GCA_039090855.1). Classification (NCBI taxonomy): domain Eukaryota; kingdom Metazoa; phylum Arthropoda; class Arachnida; order Araneae; family Macrothelidae; genus Macrothele; species Macrothele yani. The sequence continues at coordinate 35,829,605 of CM077032.1, read as the reverse complement.
AAACCATTAGCCTAATTCCTTTGTCACTGTTATTGTGGTTGTAAATCAGTGACAGTTTGCTCCACACTTTCGAAGGAGGAGGTAAAAACAAGCTGCCGCCGTTCAGGTAGAATTAACAGAAAGACCTGGCCGCTGATGAAACGATCGTTTGCAAAACACACAGCCGAAGTCAAAGCGAAACAGGAAAATTCTCTTGGCGCCGAGGAGGTTGAGATTACTCAAACTACAGAACAACTTTTTCTGGGCAAAACCTCCGTATTGCATTAACTTTATCACAGCAAATATTTAAAGAGGCTACTCAAGCTAGAGAACAACGTTTTTTAGGTAAAATTTCTGTATTAGGCCCGAATCAGTTCATGTACTGTGGAAATGGGACATGTATCCTTCCGCGTATTTTGCCAACGTTTTCCTTTAGGTTTGAGACTGTGATATTTTCGATATAAAGCACGGATTGTTAATTTTGAGGTAAGCTCAGCTATCCTCAGCTGTATCTCCTTCTCCCGAGGTTGGGGAGAGGGTGATACAGTTGACGACATGACAAGAAAGCACACAATATAATAGCTGTTTACTTTGCTATACACTTCCTCAATTACTGATTTTATATACTGATTTTAAAAGATGTCGAAGACTCCCTACAAAAACACCGCAAATAATGTTTAAGGAAAAACGAAAAGAAAAGCATACGAAAAAATCCAACAAAAAGTATTATACTTGTGCTTACGTACTGTCATTAATCATCCGTTTTGGAAATACTTGAGGGCCAAATAAGTAAGGAGACCCTTCTTTCGCTATTTGTTCAGTTCTCACTGTCCACTTTCTTCAAGTGCCGATAGCGAGAGCTGTGTTTTGCTAGTTCGAGATCACTTCATTTAGCTTTTCCTCTGGAAATACCTCTGTGGTTTTCCTCAACGCTTTGATGGTTTTTTGATTGCCTGATAAATATTTATCGAGAGAGAAAGCTATCTAATACCCTTTCAAATAGAAATTAAAACATTTTGTGTCTCCAGGGGAAGGGCCTCAAAATGATGCACTGCAAATCATTACGCTGCATTCTGACGATATCATGCACTTGTCTTGGAAGAAGGAACATAAAATTAGTAAGATACTTCTAAGTATAAACAAGTAATGATAAAAACAGCAACAATAAGACAACGATGTCACACTTCTATTACGGAGAACTTAGGGAAATGTTGATGTTTTATAGGCACTACTGATACGTGTTCTAACAAATAATCCCGAAATAATAATGTATTTTTCCAATGCATTTTTTCTATGGAAATTATGACACATAGAAAATCCTCATAATATGGGAAAAGGGTTGTCCTTGTTTTCGCCTACATACGTAAAAAAAATTTCAGAGAAGTAGATTATAATAAAAAGGAGAGTGCCCATATTTATCACAGGAAATCTAGGAAATACAAAACTCTACCATTTGTACACGAAAGGGTACTGTACTTCCGAAGTTCTACTTGCCAGAAGGCTTGCTAACGTTTCCCACTGTAACTCCTCGCGAGGCACTAGGCGAGATAAGCAGTTCCACGACGAAATACAAAGGAACACGTGAGTGCTTGCCAGTAGAATGATGGTACATCGTCATGAGGTCAAAGAGCGTTCTGCGTTTCTTCTGACAGTATTTAATATGCAGTTGGACTGATTTGTAGCAGGTCTTTTGTAAAAAAGATCGTGTTTATTATGCTATCGGTGTGTGCGTCCGTCTGTGGACACCATATCTGTAACTATTACTCCGATTTGAAACATTTTTTTGGCACTTAAAAACATGAAATGTGCGAATGGTGTTCCTTCATTTCGTGTTGTTTTACGAAAAATACAAAATGAGGACGTAAATGCAGATAATATGGAATCAAAATACATTTTATTCTATATCATCATCATCATCATTGTCAACCATTATCAATCCACTGCTGGACGAAGGTCTCCCCAAGTTTCCTCCACAACGGTCTGTCTTGTGCCAGTCTCCTCCATGTCACTCCCGCATATTTACGAATTTCATCCACCCATCTCCCATGTGGTCTTTTTCTGGGTCTTTTCCTGTCCCTTGGAATCCAATCTAAAATTTCGGCTGTCCATCTATGGTCTGTCCTTCTGGCAGTATGTCCAGCCCATTGCCATTTCAGGGATTTAACTCTGATCATGATGATTTCCACTCTTGTCATTTTTCGGATCCACGAGTTCCTCTTCTTATCTCTCCTAGTTATACCAAGCATGCACCTCTCCATGCTTTTTTGAGTTGTCTGCAGCCTTTGTATGTCTCTTTTAGTTAAGGTCCACGTCTCTGCACCATACGTAAGCACTGGAAGGATGCATTGATCAAACACTTTTCTTTTAAGACATAATGGCATATTGCTCTTGAAAATTATGCTGTTTCTTCCAAAAGCTCTCCAGGCAAGTTTTGTACGCCGATTAATTTCTTCATCAATGTGACCCTCACTTGATATCTGCTGTCCAAGATAAACATACGTATCTGTTATCTCCAGTTTTTCTCCATCAATCGATAAATCTTCATTTCTTGTAAAAGCATTGAACATCACTTTTGTCTTCTGAAAGTTCATTTTTAATCCCACTTCTTTACTGTTGTCAGCAAGTTCCTGGATCATACTCTGCAGCTCTGATGGGGTAGTTGCAAAAATGACTATGTCATCAGCAAAACGAAGGTGGGTTAGATAATCTCCATTAATCTTTATCCCTTTGTTTTCCCAGTTCAGTGATTGAAAGACATTTTCCAATGTGGCATTAAAGAGCTTCGGAGATATGGTGTCACCTTGTCTCACTCCCTTTCCAATTTTTATGTGTGTTGTATTTTCAAACAGCCGAATCTTTGCACTTGCATTTTCATAGATGTTATTAATAATATTAATGTATGCATCTTCAATACCGCAGGATTTCAGAGCCGTGGTAACTGCTGATGATTTCACCGAATCAAAGGCTTTTTCATAATCGATAAAAGCCATGCACAATGGAAGTTCATATTCCCTCGCTCTTTCAATTAGTTCTCTCAGTACGTGGATATGATCTATTGTGCTGTAGCCACTCCTGAATCCAGCTTGTTCTCTCGGTTGAGCCATGTCCAGTGTTACCTTCAAGCGGTGTGAAAGAACTTTAGTGAAGATTTTATAAACCACTGATAGGAGGCTGATAGGTCTGTAGTTCCTGAGATCCTCAATGTCACCTTTTTTATGTAGCAGGATCATTGTAGCATTGTTCCAATCCTCAGGAATCTTCCCTTCATTAAGGCATCGAGTGAAAATTTGGGCGAGTACTGTTTCAATTTCTCCACTTGCTTCTTGTATGATGTCTATAGTAATTCCATCTTCTCCTGGAGCTTTCCCCCGCTTCATGTTCTTGATTGCATGTGCAACTTCTGCTGGGAGGACTGGAAGAACTCTGGTACCTTTCATGATGTCTGGAGTACATGTATCATCCCTTTCATATAATTTGGAGTAGAAATCTTTCACTCTTTTCAAAATTTCGCCTCTATTTCTTGTTATAGAACCATCTTCTTTTCTCAGAGCCATAATCTGTTTTCTTCCCTTACTGAGATGTCCCTTTGCTATCTTTAGGCTTTGGTTGTTTTCAATTGCTTTCCTCACTAGCTCACAGTTGAATTTCCTTACGTCTTCAGTGATACTTTTTCGTGCTGTCTTGCATAGCTCTATATATTCCACTTTGGAAGTCACATCTTCTTTAGTTGTCCTCATCTCTCTTCTTTTTTGCATCAACATTTTGGTTTTTCCTGATAATTTGTTTACATGCAACTTGTTCTTAGACCCAGCTAATTTTGTTGCTGTTTCCATAAGAGCTTTGGTTACTTTTCTGTTAACTTCCGAAATATCCACTTCTTCCGATGTTAGGCCTTCTAAAGCAGAGAATCTGTTCTTCAGTTCGAACTTGAAAGTATTATGGTGTTTTTTAAGGTTGGTTATGTCAATACATTTTGTTTGTCTTATGAGCTTGCTACGTTCCAGTTTAGTGTTGAGGTGCATCTTACATCTCATCAATCTATGGTCACTACCTGTGTTGAACTTGTTTAGCACACTGCAGTCTTCGATGACGAATTTTTTGTTACACATAATAAAATCAATTTCACTTGTCGTCCCAATTGGATGTCCCCATGTCCATTTCCTGTGTGGCTTTTTCTTGAAAAAGGAATTCAAGATGAAAAATCCTTCTGCCTCTGCAAACTCAACGAGAGTATTTCCACGCTGGTTTCTGTTGCCGTGACCGAATTTACCTACTGAAGTTTCATTCTGTTGCCGGTGCCCTATTTTTGCATTGAAATCTCCCATAATTATCTTCAAGTGCTGCTTACCTTTATTATTTAGATGACGAATTTCCTCATAAAATTCTTCAATTTCTTCTTCAGGATGACTTGTGGTGGGTGCATAAGTTTGAATAATCTGAGCCTGGTATCTTCTCGATAGTTGGATAACGAGTCGTGCAGCTCTGTCCGAGGAACTTTCAACTTCTACCACTTTATCCTTCAGTTTCTTGTTTATTATAAATCCAACACCACTAGTTCTGCCAGTATCTGTCCCACGATAATAGAAGAGATGTCCACTTTTCAGTTCAATGAGATCTTCTCCTTATCTCACTCAGCCCGACGATGTCCCACTTGATCCTTTGATCCTATATAATTGCTTGTATCATCATCATCATCATCATTGTCAACCATTATCAATCCACTGCTGGACGAAGGTCTCTCCAAGTTTCCTCCACAGCGGTCTGTCTTGTGCCAGTCTCCTCCATGTCACCCCTGCATACTTTCGAATTTCATCCACCCATCTCCCATGTGGTCTTCTTCTGGGTCTTTTCCTGTCCCTTGGAATCCAATCTAAAATTTCGGCTGTCCATCTATGGTCTGTTCTTCTGGCAGTATGTCCAGCCCATTGCCATTTCAGGGATTTAACTCTGATCATGATGTCTTCCACTCTTGTCATTTTTCGGATCCACGTGTTCCTCTTCTTATCTCTCCTGGTTACACCAAGCATGCACCTCTCCATGCTTCTTTGGGTTGTCTGCAGCCTTTGTATGTCTCTTTTAGCTAAGGTCCACGTCTCTGCACCATACGTAAGCACTGGAAGGATGCATTGATCAAACACTTTTCTTTTAAGACATAATGGCATATTGCTCTTGAAAATTATGCTGTTTCTTCCAAAAGCTCTCCAGGCAAGTTTTTTACGCCGATTAATTTCTTCACCAATGTGACCCTCACTTGATATCTGCTGTCCAAGATAAATGTATGTGTCTGTTATCTCCAGCTTTTCTCCATCAATCGATAAATCTTCATTTCTTGTAAAAGCATTGAACATCACTTTTGTCTTCTGAAAGTTCATTTTTAATCCCACTTCTTTACTCTTGTCAGCAAGTTCCTGGATCATACTCTGTAGCTCTGATGGGGTAGTTGCAAAAATGACTATGTCATCAGCAAAACGAAGGTGGGTTAGATAATCTCCATTAATCTTTATCCCCTTGTTTTCCCAGCTCAGCGACTGAAAAACACTCTCCAATGTGGCATTAAAGAGCTTCGGAGATATGGTGTCACCTTGTCTCACTCCCTTTCAATTTTTACGTGTGTTGTATTTCAACCAGCCTAATCTTTGCACTTGCATTTTCATAGATGTTATTAATAATATTAATGTATGCATCTTCAATACTGCAGGTTTTCAGAGCCATTGTAACTGCTGATGGTTTCACCGAATCAAAGGCTTTTTCATAATCGATAAAAGCCATGCACAATGGAAGTTCATATTCCCTCGCTCTTTCAATTAGTTCTCTCAGCACGTGGATATGATCTATTGTGCTGTAGCCACTCCTGAATCCAGCTTGTTCTCTCGGTTGAGCCATGTCCAGTGTTACCTTCAAGCGGTGTGAAAGAACTTTAGTGAAGATTTTATAAACTACTGATAGGAGGCTGATAGGTCTGTAGTTTCCGAGATCCTCAATGTCACCTTTCTTATGTAGCAGGATCATTGTAGCGGTGTTCCAATCCTCAGGAATCTTTCCTTCATTAAGGCATCGAGTGAAAATTTGGGCGAGTACTGTTTCGATTTCTCCACTTCCTTCTTGTATGATGTCTACAGTAATTCCATCTTCTCCTGGAGCTTTTCCCCGCTTCATGTTTTTGATTGCATGTGCAACTTCTGCTGGAAGGACTGGAGGAACTCTGGTACTGGTATCTTTCATGATGTCTGGAGTGCATGTATCATCCCTTTCATATAATTTGGAGTAGAAATCTTTCACTCTTGTCAAAATTTCGCCTCTATTTCTTGTTACAGAACCATCTTCTTTTCTCAGTGCCATAATCTGTTTTCTTCCCTTACTGAGATGTCCCTTTGCTATCTTTAGGCTTTGGTTGTTTTCAATTGCTTTCCTCACTAGTTCACAGTTGAATTTTCTTACGTCTTCAGTGATACTTTTTCTTACTGTCTTGCATAGCTCTATATATTCCACTTTGGAAGTCACATCTTCTTTAGTTGTCCTCATCTCTCTTCTTTTTTGCATCAACATTTTCGTTTTTCCTGATAATTTATTTACATGCAACTTGTTCTTAGACCCAGCTAATTTTGTTGCTGTTTCCATAAGAGCTTTGGTTACTTTTCTGTTAACTTCAGAGATGTCCACTTCTTCTGATGTTAGGCCTTCTAAAGCAGAGAACCTGTTCTTCAGTTCCAACTTGAAGGTATTATGGTGTTTTAAGGTTGGTTATGTCGATAGATTTTGTTTGTCTTATGAGCTTGCCACGTTCAAGTTTAGTGTTGAGGTGCATCTTACATCTCACCAATCTATGGTCTCTACCTGTGTTGAACTTGTTTAGCACACTGCAGTCTTCTATGACGAATTTTTTGTTACACATAATAAAATCAATTTCACTTTTCTTCCCATTTGGATGTCTCCATGTCCATTTCCTGTTTGGCTTTTTCTTGAAGAAGGAGTTCAAGATGAAAAACCCTTCTGCCTCACTGCAAACTCAACGAGAGTATTTCCACGCTGGTTTCTGTTGCCGTGACCGAATTTACCTACTGAAGTTTCATTCTGCTGCCGTTGCCCTATTTTTGCATTGAAATCTCCCATAATTATTTTCAAGTGCTGCTTACCTTTATTATTTAGATGACAAATTTCCTCATAAAATTCTTCAATTTCTTCTTCAGGATGACTTGTGGTGGGTGCATAAGTTTGAATAATCTGAGCCTGGTATCTTTTCGAGAGTTGGATAACAAGTCGTGCAGCTCTGTCAGAGGAACTTTCAACTTCTACAACTTTATCCTTCAGTTTCTTGTTTATTATAAATCCAACACCACTAGTTCTGCCAGTATCTGTCCCACGATAGTAGAAGAGATGTCCACTTTTCAGTTCGATGAGATCTTCTCCTTTTCTCCTTACCTCACTTAGCCCCACGATGTCCCACTTGATCCTTTGTAGTTCCTCTTCCAATTCAAGAAGCCTTGAATCAGAAGATAGGGAGCGTCCATTGTACGTAGCCAAGGTCAGCATCAGATGGCAGCCTAGTCCGGTCCTCCGGGGGATTCTTAGCACCCTCTGCCTTCATGTCGCACTGGCCGCTGCCTTGGCCAGGTACATTCCAGCTGCCGGAGACTGAGGGCCAAGATTTAAGTTGTGGAATCATTTTGGAGGGTTTGGCCATAACTCACCACGCTGGCCAAGCGGGTTGGTGAGTGTGGGATAGAATTTCCTCTAATCCCGATGGTATAGTTATACCGCTATTGGCGGTCGTCAGAGCCCCTTTAGTGGGAACAGGATGCACCACGAGAAGGCGGGGTTGGCATTTGTCAAGGAGAGGCTGTGATGTTACGCATCACCTGACCTTACATCCCCTATCCGATTAAAAAAATTCTTTTGTCTTTCAATTCCATTTATGTCGAAGAGTATTTTAGGTATAGTCACTTTTCCAAGTAACGCACAGATTTTCCGCTATGAAGCGTAAAATTAAATTGCGTTTTTGTCGATACTTCGATTTGAAAAATTCTTTCTTCACCGGATACAGCTTATGATGGGAAGTGTTTGGCATATATTTTCTAATTTTTGGTAAAGAATGGTTTGGCCATCAAGGGGCGTAAGTACTTATTTCTTCTTCTGATGTATTTCCTGCAAAATCTGAGCTTCTTAAATTTCAATTGAAAAAATTCTTTCGTGGACCGATCACATTCACATCGGTAAACCTTTTCGGAATATTTTCTTCTTAAAATATTTCAAGGTTTCTCCGCCAGGGGAGTATACAATGTATGTACATCAGATTTTTCTCAATATCTCTGCACTAAAGGTCCGATTTGAAAAATTCCTTCTTTATTGGACAGAGTTCCCTGAGCGACATGTTTTTCATATAATTTCAAAATTTTAAAGTAATTCATGGACTTTCCGCTTGGGTAGTAAAGTTAAATGCGTTTCCCCGATATCTCAGCATCTAAAACTCCGATTTGAAAAATGCTTCCTGTATCACATACAGCTCCTCATAAGAAATATTTTGCATATATTTTCTAAATTTTGGTAAAAAGGATGGTTTAGCCACCATGGGGCGTGAGTCCTAATTTTTGCTTCTGGTGTATTTGCAAAAAAATCTGAGCTTCTAAAATGTCGATTAAAAAAATTCGTTGTAGACCAATACTACTCACGTCGATAAACCTTTTCTAAATATTTTCTTCTTAAAATATAATATTGTTTATCCGCCAGGGGGCGTAGAGCTATATCTTATTTTGTCAATATCTCTACTTCTAAGTGTCCGATTTGAAAAATTCTTTCTTTGTTGAAAAGCGTTTTCCGGTGTAACATGTTTTCCTGGACCGATACCGCTCACATCGAAAAACATTTGAGAATATTTTCTTCTTAAAATAATGAATATTTTTTTCGCCAGGATGCCTAGATATATATCTTATATTTGCCGATATTTCTGCTTGTAGGAGTCCAATTTGAAAAATTATATCTTTGTTCGAGAGTGTTTCCGCTGCGAAATATTACTCACATAATTCAAAATTTTCTTAACGCACAAGTATTGAACCAGAGGGGAAAGATCATGATTCTGTTTGCAACAATATGTATACGGGATTAAAAACTCGATTGAAAAAGTTCTTCCTTCGGTTAAATACTACTGTTTTCTATACCGGTTCCACTGACTTCGAATAACTCCCATAAATTTAATTCGCGCCAGAACCGATTCAAAAGACGTGCTCATTACATCCAAAAATTCGGTGTCATCTTTCTTGTTTAAACTTGCTTGGGTTTAGAAGCGTTAACCCATATAGTTTTTTCTGGGCAAGTGTTTATTATTGTAGACTTCCTAGTTACATCCTTAACTGTGTTAAAGAATTCAGCTGAAGTTATAACTTCCACTAGAATTAACAATTCGTGGTTTAAATACTAAGAACATCAAAGTCCCTCAAGAAATCCGTGTTGGGCAGGCTATGAAGATCACTAGGCATTCATCTTATAGAGAACGATTTTAATTCTAAACTTAAACCTTAATTCTGATCGTTACTGAGTTTTTAATTCGAAAAAATACACTGGTCACAAAAAGTTAGGAATATTGAGAGTGCGAAGGGAAAACGTGCTGAAATGCAAATTCTTCGACCACTGGAGATCAGTTATTAGCGTGGGTAGCTATGTCACATCTAAATTAACATTAAGACAACACAGCAAGTGGGGTGCAAGCTCCGATAAAGTACCCTGCCAGATATGGAGAACGGGACGTATTACCGCTTGGTCTAGAAGTTTGCTGAATGTATTGCCTTCAGTATGGGATTGAGTTGAAATGATGTCCAGACGACGTTTAAGCTCTTACAACAGAAATACGGCTGTTGGTATGTTACATGCAGGTGAAAGGGAGAGCGAGATTCGCAGTGTAGTAAGTCAACTACACAGATTTCCACATCATGGAAGTATTGCAGATCGACCGAGGATAAGGAGAGATGGCTACCTGACAGTAAGTGTTCCGAAAAGGCCTAGTAATAACAATAGCCAACTCCGGGAATCACTTCGAGTTGCTTCTGGTATCACAATATGAACTCAGGCAGTACGAAATCATCTTTGTGAGTACGGACTCAGAGTAAGTGTTCCGAGAAGGCCAAGTATCACCAATAGCCTACTCCGGGAATCACTTCGAGTTGCTTCTGGTATCACAATATGAACTCAAGCGGTACGAAATCATCTTTATAAGTACGGACTCAGAGCAAGAAGGCCTCTGAGATGTTTTACATTGGCATCACCTCACCATCGTCAAAGGTGTACCTGGGGACACTGAATACAGAGTGACTCGATGCACGTTTTAACAGGTAAACCCCATTTCGCTGTTTACTTTAACACTCGACGTGGACGAGTACGGACATACAACGCATGTCCATTATATACAGTCCGTCCACACAGAACTGACTCACCGAAGGCAATCAGTTCTTTGCTGGGCAGCAGTGGCGGCCCCGTAACAGTTTATTAATACGTCTACTAATTAGCATATTATTTAATAATTTTTGCCTGGCGTCACCTACACCATTGCAACTGTAGTTGCCGATCATATACAAATAAATGACCAATTTTCATATTTGTTTACTGCTTTTAATTAGTGACATCAAAAAGTTACTCTGTTAGAAAAAAATATTTTATGGTCAGAGATATTTTTTCAGCGGGAGAGCTGTGAAGAAATGTCTAAATTTAAATTTTTTCAAGATATTTTTCTTAGGAGTCTTGCCGCAATTTCGGATACAAGTAGTGAGTTGCAATGTATGCACGTTAGCCAGCTACCGTTCTCGGGAGTTTAATTGACACGTGTGTTTGCCGAAGCTGCCCACGCCTCCTGCACCGGAGCTACGATGATTGACATGGAGAGACATTTTAATCACCGCCGACCATCTGCTCGTGACGCCCACGCATGCGCGCTGGATGAAGGACAAAAGCGATTGTCGCTTTCCACGATGGATAACTGCCTTGTTGTTTCAGTATTGTTCCCAAAGTAGTGGTTTTATGTGCCGTACTTAGCCCTAGTCGAGTATATATTTCCTGATGAGTGGTGTGTTGTGTTTGTGGGTAAAATGACTTCACGTGATTGATATACCAACAGAAAATATAAAGAAATCAGCAGGAAAGGAAAAGAAGATATAGACAAAAAGAACTAGAGCAGCAACTCCGTGGTTTATTGAAGAAATATTTCAAAACTGATAAGGCTGTTGAAAAAAAGGAACAGGCGGGTGTTCAGTCATGTTCAACATCAACAGAAGGAGTTGCAGGACCCAGCAACCACAGCAGCACTGGCAGCAGAAGTGATGAGGTGCTGCATTCAGTGTAGCCATCGCAGCCGCCATCGCCAGCGCCTTCATCAACATCACCAGAAAATGAGGAGATTCGTGTGGTCAGCAAAGCCGCAGCACCCAATGTGGGTGATTCATATTTATGGCCATAACCGTTAAGTGACTTGTAATTGACTTGGATAATTCAAAACGGCCCTATGCGGGTCAACAACAAAAGTATTCCCAAAAATGAAAGTGGGTGCCGTTTTAGTGAGTTCCGTTGCACTAGAATTTTAATAAATGTTGAAGAGCAAGACAAGCGATGGTTTATTTATTCTGAATTAAAAGATGCTGTATACTGTTTTTCCTGTCGTTTGTTTTTGTTTACTTCCGGTGTGCTCTTAGTTTGAGTTAGGGAATGAGTGACAGGAAGGACTTGAGTGATGCCCTGAAATCCCATGAAACCAGCAAGTCCCCCAAAGACTGTATGTTAAAATGGTTAGCTTCAGAAAAATGTCTGAGTTGCGGGAAAACCATTGACTTGCTGTCTCAGACTGCGATTCTAGCCGAACAGCAGCGCTGGAAAGACATATTGGAGTAGTTACTGGTAATCGTGCAATTTTTGGCTTTCAGAGGGTACAAGAAAATTCTGGCCTCAGATTCCAGCTGCATTTTTTTGGATTTGGTCAAACTGATTGCTACATTTGATCACATTTTACGAGAGCATCTGCACCAAGTGATGAACAATGCGGTCGTTAGAAACCACTACCTCGGGGTAAATATCCAAAATGAGTTCATACAGCTAATTGCAAGCCGCGTTAAACCTAAAATATTAGAAAAAGTGTTAAGGAACAAGAACTATTTAATAACCCAGGACTGTACTCGAGATATCGCTCGGATTAAGCAGCTCTGTATAATACTGGGAACCGCAAACAAGGACACTGCTGAAATTGGGGAACACTTTGTGTTGTTTTCAGAGGTAAGCTAGGATGATGACTTTACCCGCACGTTCCAAATGCGGACTCCGCAGCAGGGATACGTGAAACTCTCTCAAACGATTGATTGTGAGGGCGCTACGCGAGCAATCTCTTCAGGATCCTGAAACCGGAGGTGGTTCACCCGGACAGGATCAGTCGAAGGACCGGCAGGGGTATGCTGCCCCCACGGGACAGGCACTTCTCAGCCTTCGGTAATAGCCCGCAATATGCGAGGTGCTAATGGGCGGGGTATTCTTAATTTCGCTTCTAGCTGAGAGATTTGATCGCCAACGAGAGATTTTTTTGGGACAAAAGCCCTTTATTGGTATCTCAGAAAAAATGAAATACATGCACCTTTTGGATTGAGCGCCTCATGCTAGCTCCCGCACAGAGTCATATAAGCAAAATATTCACAGGTGTAAAAATCACAAATATCACAAGTCACTAAATTATTTACAAAGTCCGCAAGACTAGGGTCTGTACTGCGGTGATGATTCCGGGCCGGAGTAATCGTTCAAAAGACCAACTTTCACTATGAGTCTATATCGACTTGTCAACCATAGTTAACTAGGTTTTTAACCTGCTTAAGTTTTCGCAAGAGACTAAGGCAGGTCTTACTGAAGCTGGAGTGAGCGACATTCAGCTTCAGTCAGAACGTGGCATTAGCAGCTGAGGAATTGCTGCACTTTGGCGTGGCTGCACGCTTAAGATGCTGGTGCCCAACCTCACCGCATCTGCCACACCTGTTTTCCGTAGCATTGCAGTTGCTCCTGTAATGGCCGAAGCCGTTACGGCGGCGATCAGGTGCCTTACTTCCTCAGAGGGAACGAAGATTTTCTGGTGGTCGGCGGGGATTTTAATTCTGTCGTCGATAACCATATCGACCGGCTGGGCACTCTTGACCACACGCAACCTTACAGCAGGGTCCCTACGGACTTGTTCACGAATCAGCAGTTGAAGGATGTGTGGCGCTGCCTTTATCCGCAGGTGCCGGGTTATAACTGGCGTAGGAAACACCGACCTACTAGGATCGATATGTTACTTATCTCGAAGCTTGAGTGGGTGACTGGGGATAGTTTCGAATCCTAATGTTGCTGAGATGGACGTCTGCGTACCAGTAACGAGGGAGAGAGGGGCGACACCCTTGCGCATAAACACTTCCATGTGTGAGGATGTTGAAGCGATGCTGCAAATTCAATCGGTCTTTGTGGAGGGTGCAGGGGCGGTCACCGATTATGAAATCGGGAGAAGGAAGAGATTCAGCTGGTTTCGAGTATTCGGGGAAAGAAGTTAGCGAAGAAGAAGAGAAAAAACTCTGATCTTTCTCATGAATCTTCTGAATCCTCCTGTTCAAGGTAATGAGAGTGAGTGTAACCTCAACGTCATTACTGAAATTAGGCTGGAGATTTCCCGGTTTTACAAGACGGTTGGTTCCGAAGTTCATCTTTAGGCGGCGATCAGGAGCATCAAGGAGGAGCGAGATATAAATTACATTTACCGTTAGCTCGAATTTGAAACAAAGAAAGAGAAATACTGGATTACGCCATATAATACAAATTTTGAAGATGACAATCCGATTTTTGGCGTAAATGTGACAAGGATGGTAAGTCAGATAATATCCGAAAACTTGAAAAAAATTTCATCGTCCTGGAGCGAGACTCAAACCCGCGTCACCCAGAAAGCTCCCGGGTATGCTAACCACTAAAATACCCAGAACGACCAAGTTTCAATTTTCCAATCAATCTGAATATAACCATCACAAGATTCGCTAGTCGAAGCAACCGGCATTCATGTTTAGCGAATCTGGAGGTTAAGAATCTTATCCCGTGTTTGCACGGAGAAGCAGAATCTTGTCACATTTACCCCAAAAATCGGATTGTCATCTTCAAAATTTGTATTATATGACGTTATTCCGTATTTCTTTCATGATTTATCTGCTTCTCCGGGCAAACACGGGATAAGATTCTTAACCTCCAGATTCGCTAAACATGAATGCCGGTTGCTTCGACTAGCGAAACCTGTGATGGTTATATTCAAATTGATCGGAAAATTGAAACTTGGTAGTTCTTGGTGGTGTAGTGGCTAGCATACCCGGGCGTTTTCGGGGAGACGCGGGTTCGAGTCTCCCAGAAAACGCCCGGGTATGCTAACCACTACACCACCAAGAACGATAAAGTTTTATTGGTTAGATTTTCAAGTTTTCGAATATTATCTGACTTACCATCCTTGTCACATTTACACCAAAAATCAGATTGGCATCTTTAAAATTTGTAAAGAAAGAGAAATTAAAAGACCTGGACATCGATGTATCATGAGAATTAGAAATTCTGGACAACCCTAACACACATTCAAAGACAAGGGCCAACCAAAATTAATCACGAAACTGAATAATTACACAACTCATGCGCAATACCTTTCAGAGTGAGCGATAGATGGTTGCAAGTTAGCGCTGACTCGTAAATTGCAGAAAGCGGTCTACGATTGGGAAGAAAATCGAACTTTGCCTCCATTTTGAAACTGAAACACAAACATTTGTACAATAAAATGGTATTTAACAACAATACCAGGTACGCGGAACAACCGCGAGAAAAAATTCCGATTACGGAAGAAATATTTATTCGGCTAAGTTCCGCTTCGAAAAATTTTGAAAGACAAAAAACATTCATCCACAATCGAAAGTTTGCAAACGAGGATATAATAGGGGTCTGAGGATATTCTTTTTGTCGGCAGGAGCAAAACAAAATCTACGCCTATCGTCGCAATTCTGGTACTGAGCCACTAACTAATTTGATAGAAAATGTGAAATAATTGTAAAAATAATATAAACCAATTCTGGATAATGTCCTAATACAGCTAACCTTGAAATCCACGAGGGGGATGAAGCGTACTGTGACGTACTACAGAAATGAAAACATGTGTCAAAACGACAAATCTGCAGTGAGACATTCTGTCCGCGTTGCTCAGTTGGGAGAGAGACTTACTCCGGAGTGAGGGGACCGTGCTTCGATGCCCAGCGCGAACAAACTTGTACGTTATATTGGCGCCCGAACTACAAAGATGGTCAGGCTGTTGAGTTTCACGCAATAATGTGATGTTCTTTCCACACCGCGAGATGGAGAAAATGACAATCCCTTCTTCAGTGCTCTGAAGAAGAAATCAGTGTAATGTTACGTTCCACACGAAATTTTCTGGGATTTCTGGAATGCACGTTCTTCATGGATGACTGCCTACAGAGACACGTGGTGTAGGCTGACCTGTGGGCAATGACACCGCCCTTTTGCAGGGGGCAGGGGATATGTGACGTGCGGTACGCACATGAGAGAAATGCAGATAGCAGTGAGAGCACATGTCCGCGTAGCTCATTTGGAACAGCGACTTACTCCTCAGTGAGGGGAACCATATGTGTGTTTTCACATTGGCGCTCGATTGCGGAAAATGAATCCACTGGCCGTTCGGTTCTTCGAAAATGTGTGATGTTTGTTCCACACATTGTTTGGAATTAATGAAAAATTCCTACTTCTCTTCAAAGACGAAAAAAAAAATATTCGGAGGGCGAAAATGTGGCGTACTACAGAGGTGAAAACACGTGTCAAGAAGACAAATCTGCAGCGAGACATTCTGTCCGCGTAACTCAGTTGGGAGAGCTACTTACTCCGGAGTGAGGGGACCGGATTCGATGTCTATCGCGTAGAAACTTGTACGTTATAGTCGTCTCGCGGCGAATACTGCGGTCAGACACGGGGCCTATCTTTGCTGAAGACCGTTGACTCTTGGTCATCTAAAGGGCCGAACTACAAGGATGGTCTGGCTGTTGGGTTTTGACATATATTTGTCTTAAGCAAATTGCGTTTTTAACAGAGACCTGGGAAACACAGCCAGGACTGGACCAACAATTCTCTCTTAAACACAGCACAAATAGGTATAATACACTAATACCAAAGATAGCATGTACCATCAAATGCATGCATGCTGATTTTGGAAACATTAAGTTGAAAAGTAGCTTTATTATCCCTATTTGCTTCACTGTTTTACCTGCTGTCAGGGTAGTTATATTTAATAATTTTTTTGGTATTAGCCCAAGGTACTCCGACAATATATTCGAGTAAGCATTTGTCTTAAGCTTTAAAACAAGTCGTATTACGTCTTTGTATCTTCTTTAGTTCGGGAGATAGCCTTTTAGCTTGATTTCCTCTGATTGTCGCACTGTTTTACCTGTTGTCAAGGAAAAAACATTTAATAACATTTTTGGTATTAGCCCAGGGTCCAGTCTGACAGTATATTACAGATAGCACTTTTCCTAAGCTTTAAAAGAAGGCGTATTACGTTTGTGTATCCTCAGTGATTCTGAAGATAGCCTTTCAGCTTTATTTTCTCTGATTGCCTCACTGTTTTACCTGTTGTTAAGGAAATCACATTTAATAACATTTTTTATATTAGCCGAGGGTTCAGTCTGACAGTGTATTAGAGGCCTAGTGGGCAACGTTCGCGATTGCCACGGAAAGGACCTAAGGTTCGATCCCAGCCAGGTACGAACGTTCGATCCACTAAATATCCGCCGTGCGTCGGATGGGCACGTTAAGCCTTCGGACCCCGGGTACTGGCACCCCTCGGTAATAAATAAGGGCGTCTTCCTCCCCTTTCTATTCGTTTCCGTGTCCTTTCCTATCGGGCACTTTAGCCCAAATCTCCTAGCTTCCAATTTCTAAGGGTTGTTTACGACCTGGGGTCAGACACTCCCTTAGTAAAATCCTCTACATATGATCATTTGACAGTGTATTTCAGATAGCACTTGTCCTGAACTTTAAAACAAGCGGTATTACGTTTCCGTAATACCGCTTGTCCGTCTTCGGGAGATAGCCTTTTAACCTTATTTTCTCTACTTGCCTCACTGTTTTATCTGCTATCAGGGTAATAACATTTTTGGTATTTTCCTACGGCACTCCAATAATTTATTCGAGTAAGCATTTGTCTTAAGTTTAAAAACAAAACGTATTATGTTTCTACATCTCCATTAGTTCTGGAGATGATAGCGTTTTGTGTCAACTCATTTGCATACCTTTTAGTTTTCTTCTCTGAGCTCTCACTCGTTTTCCTGCTGCAGGCATAATAGCCAGTTTTCTGAATTGAATGAATAAATGTATATATGCACTTTAGGCCAACGAAAGCAATTTGTAGACAGGCCTCTTTAGAATCACTGAGTCAATGGTCATCAGAGAATGAAGCTGCCGTGCGCTGCCAGCTACCTACGCCACGAAATTTCATTGCATTTCCTGGAGGATTTCAAAGTTGTCTGTATCAAGACATTACTCAAATTCTGTTGTGGTCTATTATGCTATTTTCAAAGTGGATAATACTTTCTCGCACTTTGAACAGAACTGCGACCATTTTCTTTTGAGCGTTATCGTAGTGCAACAGGGCTATCTTGATCAAAGCTTAACAAGGTTTAAGTACCAATACTAAATAACAAGTTAGTAAAATCATGCAATGCATTGATTATAATACGCTTTCCAACATTACAGAAATCATTACTCAAGTTATCACTCAAGTTAAGAGAATAATGGCTGTGGAATAAATCTCGGTCCTGTGCCCTGACCTTTGATCCCATTTCGATGATATTCAACAGAACCGGCTTGGTATACCTCCGAAATAACATGATAAAGTTTTGTCGCAATCAAAGCATTTTTACGCAAGTTATGATGCATAAGGGCTGTGGAATAGATCGTTCTCCTGTGTCCTAACCTTTAACTCCATTTAGCTTATTTTCAATAAGGTTTGTCTCCAGTTGGTCCCCTACCACATACTAATATTTCATCGAAATCGAACCTTTTTTACGTTAGTTATGGCGCATAACATCAGTGGAACGGATCCCTCACCTATGTACTGACCTTTGACCCAATTTCCTACACTTTAAGTAGGGTTCCTACTCAAGTGATTCCCTACCAGATACAAAAATTTCATCGAAATCCAACGGTTGCTACGCGAGTTATCGTGCTGACGGACATACGCACACAACGCATGACGTAATGAGGCAGATGGGAATCGCGGCCATCTGCCCGCCGCAAAAGTGTGACGTCATAAATCTTTAATAGGATAAACACACAACGCGTGACGTAATGATACAGATGGCGTGACCGCGCGCCAACATTCACAAACGCAAGTTGTGACGTCATACGTTTTCTAAGCATTGTTAACATTAATGGAATAAGGCCATCACTAAAAGCGTTATAATTCGGGGTGGTTATTTAACCCACTAAACGAATTCTTCTAAAGTCGAGATCAAGCTAAATCGATTTCTAGTACCAGAAAACGGTAGGTTAACGACTTTCATCAAAATTCTTAGAGCCGTTTTCAAAATAAAATGTACATACATACATACATACAAGAATTGCTACGTTAAGGTGGACGTCAAGTAACTTTGCTTCCTATACTTCCAATGGAAAAACTTTTCTACACATTTAATTCACAATTAATACGTTCTCAAGGATGAAAATTTCAACATCGATTAAAATAACTTCATTTGATAACTTGCAATACTTAATATTTTCTAAAACATAACCATAATTACGCAATTCAACATTTGTTTGTCTACTGACGTCAGGAAAATACAGGTCGCGCCATCTTTTCTCTGGACAATTAATGCGTTCACACGGATGAAAATTTGAACATCGATTAAAATAGCTTCATTTCATAACTTGGAATACTTAATATTTTCTAAACCATAACCGTAATTATGCAATCCAACATTTTTTTTGTCCACTGACGTCATCAAAGTACAGGTCGCGCCATCTTTTCTCTGGTTTCAACACCACCAAAGGAAAAGTTATTGATTTTTAATATAATTATGGTTATGTTTTAGAAAATATTAAGTTTTCCAAGTTATAATATGAAGTTATCAATGTTAAAATTTTAATCCTTGGGAACACATAAATTGTGAAGGAAATGTGTACAAAAGTTTTTCCATTGGAAGTATAGGAAGCAAAATTACTTGACGTCCATCTTAATAATCGGGGATAAGAGCGATGGAATGGATCGCAATCCTATGTCCTGACCCTTGACCACATTTTGTCCATTTTCAATAGGGTTCGTCCCAAGGTAGTCCTTTACTACATACTGAAATTTCATCGAAATCGAACCATTTTTACGTACGTTATGACGCATTAAGGGTAATAGAATGCATCCCGATCTTATGTCCTGACCTTTGACCCCACTTCACCCATTTTAAATAGGGTTCGTCAGCAGGCGGTCTCCTATGACATAGTAAACTTTCATTGAAATCGAACCATATTTACGCAAGTTATGACGCATAAGGGTAATGGAATAATCCCGCTCCTACGTCCTGATCTTTGACACCATTTGTCCCATTTTCAATAGGGTTCGTCCCCGGGTGGTCCCCTACCACACAGTAAACTTTCATTGAAATCAAACCATTTTTACGCAAGTTATCAAGCATAAGGGCAATGGAATGATTCCGCTCCTACGTCGTGACCTTTGACCGCATTTGTCCCATTTTCAATAGGGTTCGTCCCCGGGTGGTCCCCTACCACATACTAAAATTTCATTGAAATCGACCCAGTTTTACGCCCGTTATCGTGCGGAAAGACGGACGGACAAAGCTGGAGCATATACGCTTCTTCAACCTACGGTTAAAAAGCGTAAAAAACTGATAAAAACAAGAAAGATGACATTGAATTTTTGGTTGTAAGGAGCACGTCTTTCAAATAATTTTTGCATGCAGTTGTAAATTTATCAAAATCACTGCCCCCGGTCAATCAACAAACTTGATTTCTACAATCGGTAAAACGGTAAATGTGTAAATTAGCGTCCTAAATTATTTCGTCGGAAAAATATCAGTACCTGAAAACAGTGTGACGTACAAATTTCAGGGTATGGAAAGTAATGGCAAATGGTACACAAATATGATATTTTAAATGTGCTTTAAAGATTTTTATCGTAATACTTACCTGTAAGTGAGATGCTGTGAAGAAACCCTGCGGTAGGCCTAACTCATCGCTACCGAGACGATACCATGCTTTGTTCCGTTAAAAGGAAGGTTCGTTGCTGTACGGAAATGACTGGCGAAAGAGTAAAAGAGAATGTTTTTACGTGATTGGCAGGAGAGCGATAAATCTTGTAGTGATACTCTACAGAAAATAGGTCCAAATTATCCACCCTCTATTTTGTTGTATCCTGTCCGTTGATGGCAGGAAAAGCCCGAAGAATCCTCTTAGATTTGCAAAAGATAGGTATCAGTTAGGTAGAAACTGAACTGTGAACAAAGTATTAACAGGAGAATAATTACAGTGGCCCAGCAAACACCTACGAATGGAAGCCGTTCAAAGCAGAACCGAAAGTTATACTTCACAGTTTCTGTACAGAACATAATATCATATTCGTACTTTTTATTTGCAATGAGGGAATTATGGGCGAAAGATCGAAACATTTCTCAATATCTGTTTTAAAATTAAATACAAAACATGCTCGAACTATATTTTGTAGCGTATGATTACATGATGCTTCGCTCTCCTGGCATGAACGTATGCGGCTGTACTTGTAGTCATCCGCGCCACAGTGAATCTTCCTTTCAACGGAGCAAAGCTTGGCTTTGTCGCGGTAGCGATGCGTTAGACCTGCCGCGGCGACTCTTCACAGCATCGTACTTACAGGTGAATATTACGATAAAAATCTTTAAAACACATTTAAAATATAAAATGTATGCACCATTCGCCATTTATTTTCATACTCTAAAACGTGTACGTCGCACTTTTTCCATGGACTAATATTTTTCCGACGAAATAATTTAAGACGCTAATCTACACATTTACCGGTAAAACATCAGAAATGGAAACAGCTACTTACTTCCATCTGCGGCTAAGAAGTATGTTACGAACATTAACAAATTATGCGCAAAAGGTTTCGCATAGCAGAACGAAGGTATTGGAGAGAAACCGATTTTCAGATCAAACAGTTAACAAAAGAAATATAAAAGGAAACATGACATAACTCCACTCCTTCTACAACGGCCGTTCCATAAAACCTATCATACAAAATGAAAAAATATAGGTAAAGTAAAATCTAGCATATATTATTTTTTTCTCAAAGTATCTTCCCTCGGATGACATGCAACGGTCCCATCGTTCAGTCCACTTTTCAAAGCATGTGGCGAAGGCATTTTTTGGAAGCTGCTTTAGCGACCTCTGTACAGATTGAACAACGTCAGCATCTGTGTTGAATGTTGCGCAGCGGAACTTCTCCTTAATTTTGAAAACAACCAGAAATCGCACGGGGCGATTTCAGGATTGTAGGCAGGCTGTGGCAGGTTTTCAACCCTGCATTTCATAAGAAACTGTTGAACAGAAGTAGCCACATGTGAGCCTGTGTTATCATGGTGTAGGGTCCATTTGCCCACCAGTTTCGGTCGTTTAATTTATATGTGTCATCGCAAACGCTTCAAGACTGAAATGTAACACTCAGCATTGACAGTAATTTGTGGAGGAATGGTATGCTAGAAGACTGCAGCTTTATGATCAAAGAACAGTATCATCATAACCTTCCTATCTTATTTGGTTTAGCGGCTTTTTTTCCGGAGGAGGCGAGCCTGTGTGTTTCCAGACACTCGTTGCGCTCTTCATGAGGAAGTCGGAATAGTGGACACATGCTTCATTGGCAGTTGTTACTGTGTTTAGAAAGTTTGGATGCTTTGCAATAATTTGTTTCTACTCATGGTACACATGAACTCTGGCTAACAATTTTTCTCTCGTTAGATGATGAGATACCCACACGATGCAACAGTAATCAGTCACGTAGAATGCGCAATGCCCACGTTTTCGAAATATTAGTTGACGACGCTATGTCTTCACACGTCATTCGTCGATCTTCTTGCAGGACCCCCAAACAGTGTCAACGATGACCTGTGTTTTGCCGACCTCAAAGTGTTGTTAGTGATTAACAACACTTTCAGCTTGACTAGGCCTAGGAGCGAGTTCGACCGACAAATGCCCGTTTTAGAAATCATGGTGTCATCTAAAAATCGTTGACACACCTAAACATTCATCTTTGTAAACGTTTTTCATTAAATCAACTCTTCCTGGAGTCGTTTTACCCAAACGATAGCAAAAACTTATCGCACAACACATTTCATTTCTTAACTCTAAATCACTCACCTCCATAGATGTATGGCAAAAGGCAGATGCACCTTAACAACTGCGCAATAACAAAACCAGAGTCGTCTGCCACGGCTGATAACTATTTCCATAGACATTTCCTTAATTCATTTAGTCGTCTGCGTGTGGGTTGCTTCCATTTGCACTGTTGCCAACTCAAAAAAAAATTACTCTCAATTTTTACGGAACGGCCTTTGCAATCAAAAATTTTGCATAATAGAAAGGTGAAAAGTATTCTAATGAAAAACCCTGGCTAAGGAAAAAGAACTTTTCCAATACGTCTCCCGGAAAAAGCGAAAATAAAAAAAGAGATGGAACTGACCGTTACTCGTCCTAGCGAGAAATCTGGGAATAACTTAAAGACGATAATGTTTGACATCTCCATTGTAGCGAATGGCATACAGCTAAAAAAGAAGTTTCTTAGTAGGGTTTTTAGAAGTGGAGATGCAGGCAGAAGCACGCAAACACAACCTAGCGACAGAACTGGGAACTATCAAACTTTTCAAATACTGACCTACAGTGGAATCCGGTGTTGAAAGAATTTTTATAATCGCATATAAAAAATAACAGATATTGAGAAAAATGGATTAAATATTGATGTCCCCTAACGGCGAAATTGTACATTATTTTGAGAAGAAAATAAATACAAAGGGTTTTTATAGCTAATGGTATCTAAATGAAAAATATTTTTTTACATGGAATTTTTAATACCGCAGATATTGCTGTAAACGTAAGCTAACGCCCTCTAGTAGTAAACTAGTGGGCTAAGAACAATTTGAAATTATGTGAGAAACAATTCGCAAGGGAAACGCTTTCCCAAGAAGAAAAAATGTTTCAAATAGGCCTCTTACAAGCACAGATATCAGCAAAAATAAGATACATATTTTCTCTACCCCACCCCCCAGGCAGAGAACCTATGAATTATTTTAAGAAGAAAGTATTCCGAAACGATTTTCCAAGGTAAGCAGTATTGACCCACGAAAGAATATCTTCCGTCGCGTTTTAAGATTAGATTTTGCTGCAAATACATCAGAAGCTGAAATAAATACTTACGCCCTCTGGTGTCAAACAATTTTTCTATCAAAAATTAGGAATTCCAAGCCACATTGGGAGCTGTTTCGGATGCAAGAAGAATTTTTCAAATATTAGGTTTACAAGCGGAGAAATCGGGAGAAAGCAATTTACCTATACGCCCTCTAACGGAATGAAAATTTTGAAATTATATGAGAAACACTTCGCACCGGAAACACTCGCAAACAAAGAAAGAATTTTTCAAATAGGATTCTTGGAAGCAGAGGTATCCAAACAAGTAAGATATACTCCTACGCCCCCGGCGGGATAACTACGCACTACTTTAGGAAGAACGTAGCCTACGTATTATTATCATATCACATGTAGAGGATTTTAGGAAGGGAGTGTCTGACTCCAGGTCTTAAACAACCCTTAGAAATAGGAAGCTAGGAGAATTTGGCTGGAGTGGCCGATAGGAAAGTGACACGGAAGCGAAGTAGAAAGGAGAGGAAGGCGCCCTCATTTATTACCAGGGAGCCAGTACCTGGGGTCCGACGGCTTAACGTGCCCATCCGACGCACAGCGGATATTTTAGTGGATCGAGCGTTCGTACCTCCCTGGGATCGAACCTGAGGTCCTTTCCGTGGCAGTCATGAACGTTGCCCACTAGGCCACCCGCGGCCAGCCTACGTAATAAAAGAATGCCTGTTGTTTTCCGGAATTTCCTGGGCCACAGGTGGACTAGTAGGCAACTTTTCTGACTGGCGGGAAAATGACCTCAGGTTCGATCCCAGCAGGTACGTCCGCTCGATCCACTAAATATCCACCGTGCGTTGGATGGGCACGTTAAGCCGTCGGACCCCAGGTATTGCCCCCCCCCGTAATAAATGAGGGCGTCTTCCTTCCCTTTCTACTTCGCTTCTATGTCACTTTCTTATCGGGCACTCTAGCCCAAATCTCCTAGCTTCCTATTTCTACGGGTGTTTAAGACCTGGGGTCAGACATTCCCTTCCTAAAATCCTCTACATATGATCATCATTTCCGGAATTTCCTTTGTCCAGCCGCGGGACAAAACTCCGCGGAAACGGATGCCAGATGGTAGTGCTGATCCGCACAAACAGAATCGATGGTCGCAGCGGAGAACGGCAAACTTTACGCTTTTAGGAAGGTTACTGAACACGTAGGCTATGCTTAAATTATTCAAAGAAAAAAAAAACTTTATTTCTTAACACGACAGGGGTGGGCATCGCCAGCGATTGAGTTAAACCCCCTGAAATGGCCATTTTTTAATTGTTTTTTTTATATTGTGTTTTAGTGAAATGGAATATATATATACATATATTACATCTAGTTGCTGCTCAACATTTTTTTATTTTATTATCTTTTTTTATTATATAGAAGGATTTAGGAGATCCTTTCCCTTTGATTAATTTTTCATTTTTTTTATTTAGGATGCTTTGGGATATAATTACAGCCTCCAAACACAATAGTGACGTCATTGAAAATACCTGAGCATTAAGAAATAAAAATAAATAAAACCCATTTTTAAAATTAGCGACAAAAATCGTTCAAAACAAAAATAACAGCAAAGAACTGTTTTACCGAAAAATTCAAAATTTGACATTTTTGTACTGCTTTTTTTTTGGGGGGGGGGGGCGTTAGCAGTAAACATGGCAGGGGAAATTCATTCTGCAAATGGGATTACTAAAAACTTTTATTTTACATTAGGTAAATGTATTTGAAAACTATTTCTAAAAGTGAAAGTTCTTAAAATGAAAGTTCTCAAAACTGGAATCTATGGAAGTGGGCGGGGGCTAGTGCAAGGTAATGAAATTTTGACAATACCTTCTTTTTTTTCTGTAACCCTTCAATAAAGAGTTATCTTTAAAATTAAGAGAGTTCAAAATGTTTTGTGTATATTGTTATCTATTACAGCCTAAGTATCATAAGGCATCACTTACTACTAGATGCGCCAGACGTACACAATTATGGGATTCGTAACTCTGAGCATGAGGGTTTCATTATGCACAACCTATATACATTCTGGAATCATAGCCTACATAAATAGCTATGTTGGAAAATATTCGTTATTATGTAGGCTATGATGGAATACGTTTGCTTTTTCCTTAGGTTATGCTGGAATACACGTTATTACTACAACTCAATTTTAAGTCCAACATGCATTAAATGCTGCTATTCAAAGGATTCGCGGAATTTGAGATCCCCAACGCATCTATTACCATGACTCCAATTAATCTTACTCTATAAATAAAATAAAAAAAAATACATAGGCTTTCAGTTTTGTCTGACGAATCATGGCTACATGTTTAAGAAAATTTTCATTTTTTTTTTGCTTTACACGTATTATACACTGAAGAGCAATTGAATTAGAGATACCTGTCTAGTAACGTGTAGCACCACCATTCGCCCTGATGACGGCGGCGATTCGTCTCGCCATGGACTTGAGAAGACACCGGAAGCGTTGGGAAGCCATACGGATTCAAGACTCCTGAACAAGCTCCCACAGTTCACGAAGATTTGATGGAGGAGGTCAGAGCCTCGAACATCTCTCTCGATGACATCCCAGATGTGCTCGATGGGATTGAAGTCAGGTGACCTAGCTGGACAAGGAGCGAGGTCACGTCGGTGGAATGTTCATCCAACCATTCGGATACAATTCAGGAGCGATGGCACGGTGCATTGTCTTGTTGCAGGATGAGGTCCCCAGTGGGATGTTGAAGACGCACAAACGGGAGCAAAGGAGCAAAGGAGCAAATGGTCGTTCAGGATATCCCAATAGCGTTGACCTGTGAGGGACGATGTCACACGTACCAGGGGTCCCATTTCAATCCACGTAAACAGTCCGCAGACGAGAATGCCACCCCCACCAGCTTGAAGAGTACCCTGCTGGCAAGAAGGTACCTTCGCTTCATGTGATTTGCGTCGTACTGATGAGTCGAGATTCACCAACGTGAATCTCGACTCATCAGTCCAGGCAACATTTTTCCACATGTCTAGTGTCCTGTGGCGATGATCTTGCAGAGATAGTTTTACCGGATTCCATGTACTCACGGTGCACCCGTGACACAGTGACTCATGAAAATCTAGTGTCTGCACGACTTTGCTAATCTTTGCACCCTGTGATGCGCGGTCAGCAGCAGTACCTCTCGTGGGACGATGGCTTCTGTACCCCATAGGGAGGAGATGGTTCTGGGTGGTGTGGCTGCTTACACGTTTTTGTGCACCAGCGTTAAATTGCCGAGTGATTTCTTGCACTGTGGCCCGTCTATCCGCTGTTACAATGCGAACTAGACGACGATGGCGCCGCTCATCCACAAGCTGTCGTCCACTGCAGTTGGCCCTTGCAGTGATGGTTTTACCGGATTTCATGTACTCACGGTGCACCCGTGACACAGTGACTCATGAAAATCCCAGTGTCTGCACGACTTCCGAAATGGAATGACCCATTCGTCGGGCCTCGACAATTTGCTGTTACAATGTTACAATGCGAGCTAGCCGACGATGGCCCCGCTCATCTACACGCTGTTGTCCACAGCAGTTGGCCCTTGCAGGGATGGTTTTACCGGATTCCATGTACTCACGGTGCACCCGTGACACAGTGACTCATGAAATACCAGAGTCTGCTAGACTTCCGAGATGGAGTGACCCATTCGTCGGGCTCCGACAATTTGTCCACGATCAAATGTGCTTAGTACCTTCGTCTTATCCATACTGCGTTCGACTCTTACTGATTCCTGTCGCATCACTCCTTAAATTGTCGGATCGTTGCATACGTCATGTCATTTCCGTTTACAGGGCCACCCATAGCGCCGCGCCACATTTGCATAACGCCAACTGTCTCTCATTCAATTGCTCTTCAGTTTATATTCAATAGACAATCTCGACACTAAATGAGGTGTTCTTGTGCTGTTCTTAGTGCATAATTTTGAGCACAAGACGCTTTATAAGTAAACCTGGCTTAACAGAATTAAAAGTAAAATTAACTGTAATTATGTAATAATAGTTAACGTGAAGATTATGGTGCAAAATTCAGGGACGGAAAATTATAAAAACTCTAACGTACATTCTTTTTGAAATCAAAAACGATGCAAAACGAAAAAAAAAATTCATTGAGAAATCATTTTTGAAAAAGTTTTACTTAAAATTTACCTATTTATGAGGGAAACCGAAATGCAGTCATCGGCGAACGGGCACAAGTGCCGACAATCGAAGCAAGAAGACACTGCTAGAGATTACTGTTTTGGTGCAGCTGCGGATTCTCCTGAGTCAGACGCCATTGCTCTTCGCTGGCGGAAATAGCTACCTCCGTTACAAAAAATAGTCCCAAGTGTTAAGAGCAAAAGCAACAGAAGGATGGCTCAGAATCAATTTTTCTTTAGTCAGCAGTTTCCTGGACGAAATTGCTATGCAAAAGAAGTTTTTGAAACGTCAGAGCATTTTCAGAAATAAATCTGATATAAGTTATTCATCCTAGAGATGAATGAAGTGGTAGAAAACCTCCAACCCAGTGACAAAAAATCGGCAATCGGGCGGACTCCACCACACTGCTTCTCTTGAAATGGATACCTGTCTTTACCTTGTTGCAAGAGAGTCGACTTCAATATTTTTTTAGAGGAAAGAGGGGGCAATAAGATACACTACGAAATTGTAATTGCTCATTAGCAAATGAACAAGGAAACGGAAATATTCTTTTGGTGAATATTAATATTTTCAAAAATATGATTCAGACTGTGTTTTTATTAAGTATCGAGCGATTTTATTTTCAAATGTTTAAAAAAAAGCTAAAAATTAAGTGGGTTACTTAAACAAACAAGAAACGCAAAAAAAATATATACATAAAGGTGACATAAATCATACGCTTCCATCTTTTTATTTGTTTTATTTTTGATAATTGTTTTAAACATTTACCACATATCACGAGGACATGTAATGTCAATTCTCCGATCAATGTCATGATGACATGTACCATCGTGATGCATTATGGATCCGAGGTATTTTAATTCCTCAACTGTTCTCAATGTAACATTATCGGTTATTTCAATGAAGTCTCTGGGATCATAGGACAAGTGCTCATTTTTTTTAGGTCCCCAACGGTCATATTTAGAGATCAATTTATAAAACATATAAGCTACGTCATAAAAGCTAAATGTGGTTACAGTAACTATTTGGTTCCTTGTATCTCATGAACTATGGAATTTAAGGTTCTTGGTATCTATAAACTATGGAGATTAAGGCTCTTGGTATCTGATGAACTATGGTGTTTAAGATTCTTGGTATATGTACAGCTATGGAATTGCAGGTTCTTGGTATCTACTAAACTATGAGATTTAAGTTTCTTGGTATCTGATGAACTATGGAGTTTAAGGTTGTTGATATCTGAAGAACTATGGAGTTTAAGGTTCTTGGTATCTGATGAACTATGGAATCTAAGGTTCTTGGTTTCTGATGAACAATGAAATTTAAGGTTCCTGGTATCTGATAAACTATTGTACTTATGGTTCTTGGTATCTATGAACTATGGAGTTTAAGGCACTTGGCATCTGATGAACTACGGAATTTAAAGTTCTCGGTACCTGATGAACTATGCAACTTAAGGTAATTGGTATAGATGAACCATGAAACTTAAGGTTCTTGGTATCTGATGAACTATGGAGTTTAAGGCTCTTGGTATCTGATGAACTATGGAATTTAAGATTCTTGGTATCTGATAGACTATGGAACTCTTGGTATCTGATGACCTATGGCATTAAAGTTCTTGGTATCTGATGAACTATGGTGTTTAAGGTTGTTGAAATCTGATGAACTATGGAGTTTAAGGTTCTTGGTATCTGAAGAATTATGGAATCTAAGGTTCTTGGTATCTGATGAACTATGGAATTTAAGGTTCTTGGTATCTAATAGACTATGGAACTCTTGGTATCTGATGACCTATGGCATTAAAAGTTCTTGGTATCTGATGAACTATGGTGTTTAAGGTTGTTGAAATCTGATGAACTATGGAGTTTAAGGTTCTTGGTATCTGAAGAATTATGGAATCTAAGGTTCTTGGTATCTGATGACCTATGACATTAAAAGTTCTTGGTATCTGATGAACTATGGTGTTTAAGGTTCTTGGTATCTGAAGAATTATGGAATCTAAGGTTCTTGGTATCTGATGAACTACGGATTTTAAGGTTCTTGGTATTTGATGAACTATTAAACTTAAGGTTCTTGGTATCTATGAACTATGGAGTTTAAGGTTCTTGGTATCTGATGAACTATGGAATTTTAGGATCTTGGTATCTGATGAATTATGGAATTTAAGGTTTTTGGTATCTGATGAACTATGGAGTTTAAGGTTCTTGGTATCTGATGTACTATGGAACTTAAGATTCTTGGTATCTGATGAACTATGGAATTTAAGGTTCTTGGTATCTGATGAACTATGGAGTTTAAGATTCTTCGTATCTGATCAACTATGGAACTTGAGGTTCGTTGTATCAGATGAACTACTGAGTTTAAGTTTCTTGGTATCTGATGAACTATGGAACTTAAGGTTCTTGGTATCTGATGAACTATGGAACTTAAGGTTCATGGTATCTGTTGAACTGTAGAACTTAAGGTTCTTGGTATCGGATGAACTATGGAGTTGGAGGTTATTGGTATCTGATGAAGTATGAAGCTTGAGGTTCTTGGTATCTGATGAACTATGGAGTTTAAGGTTTTTGGTATCGGATGAACTGTAGAACATATGGTTCTTGGTATCTGATGTACTCAGGAATCTAAAGTTGTTGGTATCTGATTAACTATGGAATTTTAGGTTCTTCGTATCTGATGAACTATGGAATTTTAGGTTCTTCGTATCTGATGAACTATGGAATTTAAGGTTCTTAACACTAACTAGGAGACACAGTACGGATGTTGTAAACACAACGCAGACCTTCATAACCCTGACCGTTTGCTTTCAAAGATAGAATGTTGCAGTAACATTATAACCTTCGTATGTTTATATAAGATGTGCATGCAGCCTTTCACTCAGTTCCGTTTTATCTTGACTTTTTTTTAGTGCAGCTGGAAATGTTTCTATTTATTTTTAAAAGTTTATGTTTTAGACTTTTACAGCTTTCAATCGGGAAGTTTGCCTCAGAATCCGGCACTGTAAAAAATTTGATTGCAAAGAAACAGTCAGCACCGTAAGTCTTACTGTTTTATTTGCAGAAATTAACTGTGTACTTCAATACCTGAGCCACTGGTCTTCAAAAGTACATAATAGATTCTTCACTACACTCTGGTGATGAAGAAAAATAAAAGTCATATGATTGCAACTTTAAAACGTTTCTTTTCCCCACTATCTTGTAAAATTTTTTCTGATTGAATTATCTCTAAGTAGTCGCTTCTTCTTTTAATAGACACGTGCAATTGGTTCAAATAGCTAAACATCCTAATGCCTACTGCTATTCCACCAACTAATTTAAGTTCTTTACTTCAAAAATTGCTTCTTCAGCGTCACGATATTCAATACTGAGCACTTGGCTCCTAGTTGCCATATACTCGTCATTGTTAATTTTTTCCGTCTAAATTAATCAAAGAATTACATTTATATAAATGCACAAAAAATATGAAGTACTTAGCTATTTTCAATCATGCAATTGATTATTATTATGAAAATGTTAGTTGTTGCTTTCAAAAAAGCAAAAATAATTGAGTGGCAACCCTATATATGAGGGGCCGTTACAAAAATACACTCCTATGCCTCATTAATAAAAAAAGAACATAATTTCGTTTCTACCAAGGCTGATCTAAATGAGGGGTCGCTGGTGGCCTAGTGATAAACGTTCGTGACTGCTACAGAGGTAACCTCAGGTTCGATCCCAAGCAGGTACGAACGCTTGAACCACTAAATATCTGCCGTGCGTCGGATGGGCACGTTAAGCCATCGAACCTGGGGTAGTGGTCCCCCAGTAATATATAAGAGCGTCTCCCTTCCCCTTTCTACCTCGCTTTCATGTAACTTTCCTATTGGGGACTCAAGCCCAAATTTCCTTGCTTTCTGTTTCTGAGGGTTGTTTAAGACCTGGGGTCAGACACTCCCTTCCTAAAACCCTCTACATATGATCTGATCTGATCCGAACTGTATGAAAAGCAGGCTGTAACATTATCCTTGGAGACAATAGACTTTGGATGGTCGGCCAGTGGGCGTGAAAGACGATTTCAACCGATAGATGATACTCCGTCCCAAGGTCTAAACCAAGGCTGAACTGCATAAAGAACAGGCTATAACATTAATCTGGGAGACAATAGACTTTTGGTGATTGTCCAGTGGGCGTGAAAGACAATTTTATCCATTAGATGGGCTGCGTCACAAGATATAAACAATACAATTTCCGCATTGTCTGCATGGCTGGATTGTGCTTGTTAAAGAAATTCCACTACAGTTCACAGAAAATTCGTTGTTTTCACAACAAAATATAACCCGTGCTCATCACGGTTTAATACTCAATGCCGATGTGCTCGTCGTCTGAACAGTAAATTGTAGAAATGGCATTCCATGTGTTCCTATCAGATTAGAATCTGAAGCAAGTGCGATTGGTAACAATATTTTGGCAGAATTTTCAACCCAATGGCAAGTTACCATCAAGTGTTGTTTGTGGTAAACATTTTCAGTCTGATAATTAAGTACCTTACGTGAGGTACAAGCGACTGAAGCAAGACGCTGTACCATCTATATATTTCCAGATTGTAAACATCATATAGAAAAAATGCATTGTACAAGAAATAGTAGACGTGATCTTAAAAGAAGGAATGACGCTGTAGACTGACTGTACTAATACAAAAAGGAAAACGAGTATAACATACTTATATAATATATAATTATTAGTTAATTTTGTAAATATTGTCAGGAATGACTTTAATGACAGATTTTATCATGTATCATTTCATCAGTATCCATGTCAGACTTAGACATAAGTTTTGTAGAAAAAAAGTAGCCTATTCATGTATGTTCATCTGCGAACTATGTAATAGTTTCACGCAGAGCCCATATAAGTAGCCAGTTCATCTGTGAACTATGTAATAGTTTCACACAGAGCCCATATAAGAGGAGTACTAAGGGGCCGCAGCCCCGGGCCCAGCCTTTTGAAGTGGCCCCAGAATTATGCAGGTTGCTTAAAGAATTGACAGTTATACAGGTTCTTTTGTTTGTAGATTGCACAGCAAAAACTATAAGAAAGTGTCTTGTGAAAATGTTTTTGTTTTATTCTTTCAGGTTTTTTTAAGAGTCCGCAAAAAATACAGTTGCTCTCAGTCCATCCTCAAGTCTTTCGAAAGCATTACATATGTTCTTTCGTGCACATCTGTAATTAGGGGAAATTTTCACACATTACGAATTCGTTTGAATCATGACATTTGGATCATATTATTTTGCCCACTACTTCGATATAATGTCGACCGGGGGGATACATTTTCTTGCTGCCACTGATTCGTCCATAAATCATGGGATACACTCTTCAATATGTCAAAGATATTTTTATGGCTTCCTCATAATTTTTTTTTTTTGGGGGGGGGGATGTTTTCTCTTGGTTAGTTTTATTCATTCACGCCTAGTGAAATCCTAGATATGCCATTAATACCGGGGCCCCAAAATATTATCCAGCCTCCGGACCCCCTTGTCTCCTTAAATGTGCTCTGGTTTCATGAGCTATTAAACAAGGACTGAGCCTTATATATAATTTAAATCATTTCCTATAGAAAAATTCTCTCCCTTGATGATACGAGTTCAGAATGTAAGTGAAATCCATCAGTTCGAATGATGTGACACAGAAACGACGTTCTTGTTTCTTAGTCACACGTCAATAAATGGTGCTGCTTTTCGACTCCTAAAGATTTGTACTTGCTGTTTTCGTTTAAAGTTACGGCCTGATGCGTGATCTGCTAAGCCTTGCTTCTACATTCCTTCGATGAAATATTCCGACTAAAGAATTCTACATTTCGTGATCTCGTAACGCGTTAAACCTGCAACACACAACTCAATCTGGAGGCTACAACAATTCAAGGGATTAATGAGCATGCGCAGCTTCCCTGTTCTACTCCTAATGACCCACTGGTGGTGTCATCCCCACAATTGTACATTCAACAGTTTTAAACTGTTGAATATGTTTACGGCGTTTTTCTGCAACGATTTACAGTGATTTTACGTAAAAACAACATCTCTTTTTTTACAGTGTGGTAGGAAATTTTATCGCGGGACCAGCAGTATAATTTGACTGCGAGTCCTACAAAACAAGTCTCATATATATACTACAAAATAAGTTTAATAAAGTCGTTAAAAAAATTGTTGTCCGTGTAGAACACACACGAAACAATTACAAAGAAAAAAATATTATCTTAAAGAAATATTTGCTTTAAGTTTAAGAAGAAGACAATAATACGTATTTGAAAGGTCGAGGCCAGAGAACTGTTAAAATCTATGATATTCTTTGCGGAGAGGCGAGGGTTGAGATTGTGTTTCGATATTTATAAAAAACTCCAGCACAAAATCGTATAAAAGTAACTTTAACTAATTTGCATAGCGAATAATGAATATGCTTGTAAAATAAATTCGCGTAATCAGTTTGTTTTCCCTAGCGATTGATTTTTGATGCAAATTGGAGTTAGGTACAAATCAGTGACTGTTTTTTACGCTTTCCAACAGTAGGCTGAAGTAGAGTTTATGCTCCAGCTTTGTCCGTCTGCCTCTCTGCCAGTCCGCACGATAACTAGTGTAATAATAAAATTTCAGCGGAATCGAACCACGATAACTCGTGGTTCGATTTCGATGAAATTTTAGTATGTGGTAGGGGACCACTGGGGACGAACCCTATTGAAAATGAGCGAAATGGGGTCAAAGGTCAAGACATAGCAGCAGGATCCATTCCATTGCCCTTATGCGTCATAACTTGTTTAAAAATGGTTCGATTTCGATGAAATTTTAGTATGTGGTAAGGGACCACCTGGGGACCAATCCTATTAAAATGGGTGAAATGGGGTCAAAGGTCAGGTAATAGGAGCGGCATCCATTCCACCGCCCTTATGCGTTATAACTTAGGTAAAAATGCATTTATTGAGACAAAACTTTATCATTTGCTCCGGAAGTATACTTTACCGGTTCTGTTGAATATCATCGCAATTGGGTAAAAGGTCAGGTCATAGGAGCGAGATTTATTTTCCAGCCATTATCCTCATAACTTCAATTTTAACTTAAATAATGATTTCTGGTATGTTGGAAAGTGTATTATAATCAATGCATTGCATGATTTTACTAACTTGTTAAATTTTATATGCGGTAACATATGAAAATTGCTTACTTTTTTTAATTTCCAGTACTGGTCTTCAAAGTCAATGAACAACTGGCCCCATATGTATCTCAAAACAACTTTGATATTGTTATATTTTTTTTATTTTTTTTTTACTCTTTCCAACCATAGGTTGAAGAAGCGTATATGCTCAAGCTTTGTCCACCTGTCTGTCTGTCGGCACGATAACTCGCGTGAAAATGGTTCGATTTCGATAAAATTTTAGTATGTGGTAGGGGACCACCTACGGACAAACTCTATTGAAAATGGGCGAAATGGGGTCAAAGGTCAGGACATATAGCGGGATCCATTCCATTGCCCTTATGCGTCATAACGTCCGCAAAAACCGTTCGATTTCGATGCAAATTTAGTATGTGGTAGGGGATTACCTCAGGAATATATTGAACACTATTATAAATGGGTGAAATGGGATCAAAGGTCGCAACATAGGAGCGGGATCCATGTCTTTGCCCTTATGCGTCATAACTTGCGTAAAAATGTTTCGATTTCGAAGAAATTTTGGTATGTGGTAAGAGACTAGCTACGGACAAAGCCTACTGAAAATGGGCGAAATTGGTCAAAGGTCAGGACATAGGAGCAGGAACACTTCCATTGCCCTTAAGCGCCATAACTTGCGTAAAAATGCTTCAATTGCGACAAAACTTTACTGTGTTGTTCCGGAGATATACTGAACCGGTTCTGTTGAATATCGTCGAAATGGGGTCAAAGGTCAGGGCACAGGAGCTATATTTATTCCACAACCATTATCCTCATAACTTGAGTAATGATTTCTCGTATGTTGGAAAGCGTATCATAATCAATGCATTGCATGATTTCAATAACTTGTTAATTTAAGTACCTGGTTTACACAAAAATTGTTTAATATATAAAACCAGGGAGTCAGAAAAATATGAAATTTAATTTATTTCATGTATGAACAAATATTAAGGTAGTTACAATAACTATATGAAATCTTAAAATCGCAGAATCGGAACAAAGAAGGGCAATGACCAATTTTAAAATAATGGGATTGGAAACAAAACACACACACACAAAAAAAAATATTAAAAAAAAACTTTTCTGGGGACCTCTTGCACCAAAACGTAAAAAAAGTAATTATAAGAAATGTAATAGATTCTATGGAAAAGTATTTTGTTTTTATTTCCAAAACTGTGGAGACGCATGAACGTTCAGGACCCGGGGAAACTGCCCCTGTTGCTCTGACGGTCCAGCCGGCTCTGGCTTACTTACTTGATGCTAATATTATCAATGTACTATCCGTCCACGAAGGCATTTGTCTCTTGTAAAATTGTTTTTTTCGCAAATCCATTTTTAATTAATTTCAACATTTAAGATAATTTCTTACTGTGGCAAAAATGGATATATTTATGCAAGTGAGAAATCTGATTTTCCAAAAGGAGATTTATTTCTGTAGTAATCACTAATTTATCCAAAAAAAAAAGAATATTATATGAATTTTTTACGCTTTTTTAATGACAGCTATATTGTTCTAAGGTACTCAAGAACGAACTTCAAGTTCGAAATTAGAAAAAGAAGCACTTTGCCGGAGAGGGGCAGATCAGTGAAAAACCAGAAACTTAAAGATACCCAAGAGAGCACTTTCTTCCGCGGAAAGCGACCCTGAAGATGACCAAAGAATATAAAGCTTCGCGAGAAGAACGGCAACTCTCGAAGAGATAACTTAAAACGAGCGACAACAGCGCCACCGCAAGCTATTTGCTTAGAGCAGTTTTTTTTGTTGTTGTTGCTGTTTTCTAATTTCCCGTCCGTCCCTTTATTTTGGTGAAAAAACTAGCAATAACATTAATACTGCTATTTAAATTAAATTTTAGCAAATATTATAGTTACGCCTAAGGAGCCGTACAAATGTAGACATTCTCTAGTATTTGGCATTTCTGTAAATGTTTCTGAAAAACTGAAGAACATGCCAAAACCTTAACTAACTCGATTGGCGTAACAAAACTAGCATATCCGATTTGCGAAGTGATTATGCTACCGAGAAAGTAACAAGTGCTGTCAGTAGCTCGGCTGACTGTTCTTTACCAAAATAATGGTGTACTAGAATGACTGGTGTCGAAAGCGCGCTATACGTCCCATGTTAACAGATGTCACGGTTTTTAGAACACCTTTTGGTGGCGCTGTTCTACAGTTGTCCCCTACTTTTCTTGTTGTCGTGCATTGCTGTGCTGTTGTTTATCTGTGTTAGAGTGGACTAGAATTCGTTAATTTTTTTTTATTTATTAACGTTTAAAATATAATTTTCCAGGGCAGTAGAAGGCTTATTACTCAGTTAAAAATGCGATCGACACTTTCCAGAAAATGCGTTGTACCAAATTGTCAAATGGTTACAAAAATGCCGCCAAAGCATCATTATTTAAAACACCTGTTGATGTGCTTTTACTATCCCAATGGGAGAAAAATATTTCGCGTTCTGATCGTAAGCTTGATAGCCATTGTTGTGTGAGTTGCACCTTGAAAAACAGTTTATAGAAAGAAACAGTTATTATAAAGTGAACGGGTTTATTACAAAATATTAGTTATTATATATTTGTGCACTATTTTTATCACATATCAATGTTTCCTATCCAGCTGTCAGGGAGCAAAGTCTGTTGCAAACTCTACCCTCAATTTTTTCAAAGCAACCCTGAGTATTTAATTCTAGTTAAGTCTCGGATGGAGCTTGTGATATATTTGTAATGAATAATAATTCAAAAACATCTTATCTGACAAATTTTGAACCTTGGTGCTATCTAACGTGACTGTGATCTCCTGTACTTAGACGCTTACGAAACTATAACAGTTGAAACTATGTTCTTTCTAACTATTTGAAACAGATATTTGCGATGGTGAAAAAAGGTATTTGTACTGAGTAAATAGAATAAGATCTGTAAACTCAATTTTATAAGTTTTTTTATTTATCAGTTTTTAAAGAAGGGGTCTGCTTTTCGAGGGCGAGTGATAAAATTAGTTGATTCTATTGTGAACGACAAATGCAATGAAACTTGGGGTGTTTGTTTAGCAACTCGATTTTAAGCTTTTTTGATGACTAAATAAAACAGAAATTCCGTTTCCATTTTGCCACTTGCACTGAAAAAACAATTCCCTTTCCCCCAAAAAAAGTTAATTGAAAAGGCAACCTTGGTGCATTGAGTTTATAGGTCTTACCCCTCTATTTATTCACTACAATTTCTTTTTTCTTCTGTTTCTTTAATTTATACCTCATGTCCCACTCTAACAAAAGGCCGACGCATGAAGGACTGTTAAGGAATCTATTAATGTTTTACGTTATTTTTCCATTCAGAAACTCATTCATTCATTTTTTTAGTAAACTAAAATGTTTAATAGATACTTTCTTTAACTTTTTAAATTTTGTTTAACTTCAAGTAAGGATCCTTTAAAAATGCCATTTTCACTTCTTTCCACACAGATCAGTCAACAAACTGAAAGAGTTTTTCTAAGTAGATTTAAGATTCACCATAGTAAGTGTACGAACTTGCATTGTAGAGAAAAGTTCGTAGATTCGAATTCTTGCAAAATTACAAAATAACTATTAATAATGGCAAAAGTGTTTAAAATAATGCTTTACGTAAATAAAAGATAATATTCTCAAAAGGGGATTTTGTCAATCATCTTTAATTAAAAAATTAATAAATCTTGAGACTGAAAACACCAGTGCTCCGTACATTTCCCTATCAGAAGTAGGGGACTTTTGCTTTAGGCCGCCATCTGGTGGCTGAATCATGAGAACGAGGCACAGAAATCCGGCGCTTTCGGCACCAATCATTCTAGTCCACCATACCAGAATTGAAGTCAACAGAAATAAGCATGCGCAGTCTGCTTCGGCATCAGCCTGTATGTTGGTTTCTGTGCACTGCATCGTGTATCCTAGTGGCGGAGGGCTGACTGTTTGCCAAAATTGAAGTCAGCAGAAATACGCATGCGCATTCTGCTCCGGTATCGGCCTGTATGTTGGTTTCTGTGCACTGCATTGTGTATCCTAGTGGCTGTGGGCTGACTGTTTGCCAAAATTGAAGTCAACAGAACTACGCATGCGCAGTCTGCTCCGGCATCAGCCTGTATGTTGGATCCTGTGCTCCGCATTTTATATCTTAAGATATGGGGCGCTAGTTACCTCTCGCGGAGCATTAACATCTTCTCAGTTAGATATTCTTTTCTGTAGTACGTCGCATCATCTTCTTCTTACTTTTTTTTGAATTGAAATTGGAGTTTTTCATTCATTCCAAACAATGTGTGGAACAAACATCACACATCTTTCAAAGAACCCAACGGCCAGTGGATCTATTTTCCACAATCGGGGGCCATTGTGAAAACAGAACTTTGTCCGCGACAACACCGAACGCGTGTTTTCTCACTCCGAAGTAAGTCGATGTGAGCTTTGCGGACAGAATATCTCATGACAGAATTGTGGTCTTGACACATGTTTTCAACTCTGTAGTACGTCACATGATATTAACGCATCTCATTTGAATCTACATCTTCAAATAATAAGATGCATTATTCCGATAATAAACACTTGCGTAGCAGGGAACTGGAGTGACATTTTGATTTCTAAAATAATAATTATAAATGTAGTTGCGGAATGAAGTGTTTGCTCTTAATAAATCAGTGCTGCCGGAATGCAAATCGGAGTTTAAACTAGCTTTACTCGGATGGAAAAGTGAAATATTTGCAAAGTTAAACACAGATCAGCTATAAATTTACAGGAAAGGGCGAATGAAAATGATTAGTCAAAGAAATTATGAATTTCCCCAGAGGTGAGAATGTCTTTCACACAGTGAGAAAAATCGCTGTAAAAAGTGATTTGCATAAGATCCAACCACTCTCGTAGGAACCATGAGAACCAGAAAAAATATATTGATAAACGTTTTGTTTTAATAATTAAGCGAACCGATTTTAACAAAAGCAATGCTAAAGCTTTGTACTATATTTTGGAGAAATGATTTTTTAAATTTTTTATTGGGGATTTAATGACCACCTATAAGCAGTCGCCCGTCCCTAATTTAGGGCCACCTGCTCCAGGGAAGGGAGAGAGCCAGTGCCGTAAGCAAACACAATATCCATGCCTCACCGGGATTCGAACCCGGACCCATCTCAGACGAATGATCAAAGGCCATCGCTTTGACCACTGCGCCACCGGTTCTGCGGACAAATGTTTGTTCTGATGCTTTTGGAAATCATAAATTGTTCCGTTATATAACATAGTGCAAGAAACTTGCAAAAACGTGACTCCCACAGTTGATTATATTTCTGTAAATATATCCCAAAACTTATAAGAATGTGTCAAAAACATTTTTTGCTTATTCCTTAAAATATTCCTGTTTTAAGTGTAAATGATGGCTAAACTAATACATGAAGGAACTGTTTGAATAGTTTCCTGTTGGAAGAGTCAAATTTCACAATATACTAAAGTCTTAGAAAAAAATTTATATATAGAGAAATGTGAAACAATTGTTTTCTGTATCCAAAATCGGCATAATGACGTTCCAGATCGGGTCTTCGGGCTCAGTTCCTTTGATAGGACTGGGACATTCGAATCTTGGTGTTTAGTGCTCGAGCGATATTTGTTCGAATTTTTGTCTTCTGACAGAAGACGATACAGAATAATTGCAGGAACAGGAAAATTTTATATTTATGTAATTGATGACACAACATAGCAGAATCATTATTTTGTATTTGTTTTTTTCATTATAATTGGTTGTCGGAAAAGTCATGACGTATTTTGGCACCCGATGGCGGTTGGGAGGTTTTGGAAGTACTAGAGGAATGCACAGCTCTGTTATCGCTATGGCATTCGACAGGTGTCAGTTCTAGCTGCAGTCTAAATGTAACAGTGAACGATTTGGTAGATTTGTGGAGCTGTGACATCAAGTTAAGGATCGAAGACCAAACTATGCATTTTCGCCATATTTTACTGTTTTACTTCCATAAAGGGAAGTACGCGCGTCAAGCTTGTGAAAAGTTGCGCAAAGTGTACGGTGATAATGCTCTACAAGAACGTCAGTGCCAGCGGTGGTTCGTAAAATTACGTGCTGGGGATTTTGACTTCAGCGATGCTCCTCGGTCAGGGAGACCAACCGAGGTTGATGACGACCAAATCAAGGCATTCATCCAGTCAAACCCACGTTACACGACACGAGAGATTGCAGACATATTGCACATCCATGATTCAAGCGTTCACGAACACATGAAGAAGCTGGGATACGTGAGCAAGCTCGATGTGTGGGTTCCTCATGAACTCATATTAATGCATACATAATAGAACAAATGTAGTAAATTTCCAAGAAAAATAATCTGTTCTCGGAATAAAATTCCTAGACATTTTGGCAGAAAATTCATATATTTTTACATTTTATTTAAGTAATAAAAAAATTATGTTTAAAGAAAAAATATCTTAGAAAAACAAGAGCTAGAATATATAAATTAAATGACTTAAAGAATGATTTGTCCTATATCAGAAAAAAATAAAAATATGCTAAACATTTTTAGGACGTTTGGTTTTCAACTCCAATGACTATTGTTTAACACATTGCTTGCATTTATAACAATATTTTTAAAACCTTTGTATTTTCTTATGTGTTTCAATAGGATTTTTTAAGAGTAAATAATATGAACATGCTTTCTGGAGATAAATTCGTCGAGGAAAAGGATCCTTTTAACGTGAGGAAAACGATCCTTTTTTGAAGCGACTGATAACTGGTGACGAAAAGTGAATTGTGTACAATATTGTGCT
The DNA here is from genome assembly GCA_039090855.1 of Macrothele yani. Classification (NCBI taxonomy): domain Eukaryota; kingdom Metazoa; phylum Arthropoda; class Arachnida; order Araneae; family Macrothelidae; genus Macrothele; species Macrothele yani. Next base: position 35,788,112 of record CM077032.1, on the reverse strand, counting down.
GCGCAAACGGTCTTGGTCACGACGTGCTACTTCGCCTCAAACGACATCTAAAGCAGACATTCATCAGCGAAAGGTTCTGGTCTCAGGGTCGTGTTTTTCGAGTTCCTACCACGGAACCAAACAATCAATTCGAATGTGTAGTGTCGGCAATTGGACAGTTTGAACGAATCCATCATCCAGAAACGTCCAGAACTCGTTCATGGTAAAGGTGTTGTGTTCCATCACGACAACGCGAGACCACATACAAGTTTGACCATCCGTCAAAATGTTTGGAGCTTGGGTGGGATGTGTTGCCACACCCAGCATGCTCGCCTGACCTTTGCGCCGTCAGACTTCCACTTGTTCCGCTCTCTTCAACAGTTCTTGCGTGGTATAACGTTCAATTCAGATGAGGCTGCAAATCAGCACCTCGTACAGGTTTTTGCCACGAGAGACAGGTTCTTCTATAAACGAGGCATTCAGCAGCTCACTGAAAAATGGCGAAAGGTTATCGAACAAAACGGGCATTATATCATTCATTGATCTTTGTTCTTTCTATCAATAAATGACCTTTGCGAAACAGGCTAAAATACGTCATGACTTTTCCGACAAACCAATAATTACAAGAAGCAAAGCAAATGCCGTTTGGATACAGGTCCAAAATTATAAGGAAAGTCTGCCCTTTCATGTGTAAACATAATGAATTGTACAATATTATTACCTTTAATAGGTGGTATGGCCAGCTTTGTTCTCTAGACACTGAACCATTCTGTTAGGCATACTTTCAAGGAGTTTCCGTAAATATTGAGGAGTGATCTTGTCCCATGCTACTAAGACTTCCTTTTCTAACTCAGGAACAGTGGAAAATTGTCTGCCATTAGCATATACCAATCTAGCCATTGCACCCCAAACATTTCCAATGACGTTCAAGTCTGTAGAATTGGGTGGAAAGTTCAGAACATGGGCGTTATTGTCCGAAAACCATTGTTTACAAACTCGCGATGGGGCATTGTTCTACTAAAAGATGAAGTTATCACCACCTAAGGGCCACGAATATGCTAACAGTTGTTGATCTAACACTTGGATATACCGCTCAGAATTCATATTTGAAGGAATCAGGACTAAATCGGTCTTTCCATTAGCAGAATCACTACCCGAGAACATTAACGACGTCACATCTTTTTCATTGCGGAGATTATGCCAGTAATAGTGTAGGCCGTCTGGGCCATTTAAATTAAAAGTTTTTCGTCGGAAAAAATAATTGTATCCCACCTGATGTTATTCTGCATCCACTGGAGTTCAGCTGCTTTCCTCATCTCTTTACGTCTTGTGGAGAGGGCGGATCCCGCTTTCGTTTCAAGTATTTGACAACAGTTGAGGCGTAGAGCACACGTGACACATTTCGACGGGAAACATTGACGGGTATGGGGCCAGCAATTTCTGAACAAGGCAGTTTTTCCCTGGTTGCCATGGACATCATGCGTCAACTATGCGTTGACGGCAGCTTTCGTTTGCTCCCGGAATGCTTTGTAACGGATACATTGATACCTCTTTCACTGCATTTTCTACGTCACCTTTTGACTCTTTAATTGCAACAGCTATCTCACGATATGACTTCCCTTCACCGCGAAGTTTTCATATCTTTCGAACCTCTGCTGCAGTTAACTCCTTTCCACGAGGCATTCTGTTATTACACAAAACGACATATGTAGTGTCTTCGAGAACACGTTCACCTACACCATCCCCTTTGGCATAACAAATGTTTCGTGTTGTTTGAGCAGGGTTATGGCCGAGTTCAAACTCGTAAAGCAAATGTTCCCTAATTAGCCGGTTGTAGCTGTCCATCTTTTAGGCGTCCCAACCACAGACAGAATATATCTCTTTCCCCACATTGATCCATGCAATGGGTTGTCGAAAGAAAAAAAAATACACTGGTTGACATAATAAATAGCACACCAGAAAAGTATATATGAACTGAGAGTAAACTTAGCACACATGTAAAAAAGTAGCAGAGAAGTGATTTGAGTTTTTGATGATTACATAAATGCTGTGGGTGAGGATAATGTGACCTGAGTTAGTAGGTGCTATCTGTAACTCTCAATCTTAAACTCTTACTTGTAATGCTGGGCTTTTCATTCGACAACACGGCGCGTCATTAAATGGAAAATACTAAGATGGTGTCCTGAATTATCTAGAGATTGCCTTGAACAGGGCAGTACCTGGACACTTTGTAGACACTGATTGTTGATGTTGGAAGGATGGGTGCGGGAGTAACCTATTGAAATTGGACATCACGTATACCACTGAGGTGCTGCAACAAAAAAGAGCAGTAACACTATATCTACATATAGTCGTATCGTTACTATGCCTGCTATGCGTACAAGCTGTGAACGGCTGCTGAAACTGATAGAGTCCCAAACGGTGACACAAGGATGAGGAGACCAATGACCCTCAACGATGGCAGCCAGAACAGCTATAAGGCCACTTCTTCTTTAACTCTCAATCGGCAAACGTAGGCACTAAGACAGAAGGAGAAAACTTGATAATGCACCACTGTAATGTTGCGTGATGATATGCCGCGGTGAGTGGGAGTCCTCGCGGTGTTTATCGGGAGCACAATTCGTCCTTTTACAATCTGAGATACAAGTATCTCCCTAACGGCCTGCAAGACTAGTCGAATGCCCTTTACGGTGGATTTTGGGGCTCCTGTGACTTGTCGTCGAATACGGTGACCCCCACGGTCCCCAATCCCAGTATTCCAACGCACGTTATTTTATGCCAAACACCGTTACCATTTTCGGCCAAGAATTGTTGCACCGAGTGGCATTTGAAGTTCTATGATGTAGACTCCGGTAGAGAAGTTCTTGCAACGTTAAGTGCCCTGATAACGCAGTCCCATTTTATGTGTACTTCCACACACGAAACGATGACAACCGAATCTTAGAAGTTCTATGATGTAGACTCGGGTAGAGAAGTTCTTGCAACGTTAAGTGCCCTGATGACGCAGTCCCATTTTATGTGTACTTCCACACACGAAACGATGACAACCGAATCTTAGTTACGACAAGCCGTTCTGTCCTTTTTATTTTCCTTACCTCCCACATGATTGGTTCTCAATTGCAATCATTTATATAATCCAACTGCCCACATATACCCCCAATTTACATGACACTTCGACAGATATTTGCTGTTGAAATTTCTACGTTAGTAGTGTTATTCGACGTGACTCATCATTTGTGCTAGCAAAAACGCCCGAGATATTATCTGTTTTCAAATATTGTTTCTATAAATGTGAACCGGAAAGGGTAGACTGAAATCTTATTGCGACGTATTATTATTTTTTATATTTCGGAAATTTCAAAATATTTTTGCATTTTGCAAAGTAGAGATTTTGCCCTATTCCGAATCTTTTCGGTGCTTCGGATAATGTAAATGAATTCTGGTGGACCCCAATTTCTCCTGCAAAAATATGAAAATCGGTGGACACCTATATTCATTATCAATAATGAATACAGGTGTCCCCTATCAATCGATTTGAGTAAAAATGGAAAAGCTAGGGATTACTTCGTTCTTTTACATGCTTAGCAACAGAAAATAATTCAGGCGTGTATTTATCCAGCTAAAATTAAATAAAACTTTTTCATGTCATAAGTTTGGCACATGTCCTGTGTTCAATTAGAAACCACCTCTTATTAGAATCAATGTCCTGTATTATTACTATTTCCGGACTATTCATTATACTAAGAGCTGACCTGCATGGTTTTCAAAAATCGTAAATTCTCCATAGGAAAATATCCTTGATTTTTCATTGCTATTGTCTTTATTACAAATTTTGTGGCTAATTCTTTTTTTCAAGCGGCAGTAAACCTTTTCCGGAACACATGCGTTACCTTGCATCATTCACACTTCCTGCTTAGTAACACGATGAAAACTTCTTTACCATTTGTAAAGGGGTTAATTAACTTTTTGTCTCGATAAATATTATAATTTCAGCCCGGAGACGAAGTGTCATTTTCGGTGACATCAAAACCAACTCCATTGGAAATCCGAAGCTGAGAGAAGATGAAAGAATAACTCTATCTCAACTCACAGCCACTTCAAACAAGCCATGACTCTAAATTGAACGTGTTGTAAGCAAGTTGTGCCCTTGATTTCAATGATTTTTCTACACAAATTTCTATATAGGAAACAGAAGACTATTAACATACTCTTATCTTTCATTGGCTCTAAGAAAGTTAATGATTAAAAAATGACGAGCTAAGTTATCTTGATTGAAATAGATGTTAAAGGATCTCATAATATGGGGCTTTAAACATGTACATTTCTAGAGCAAAATTTTTCCCAAATCGAAGATAGATTTCGATAATTCGGGTTTCCTCCTAAGATTTATCAAAACCATAATGTGCATAACATCATTTTGTCTGGATTTTTTCAAACAACTTTGGTAAACCAAATTACTTTTTAACTTTCGTTTCTTTCAGTAGAGTGTCAGAAAACTTAAATATAATTACCTGTTCAACATTAAATTACACGTTCGTTACTATCTATCACGGCAGTTTAGCACGAGCCTTCTGGCTTTCTGTAACTAATATCTGTACTTGATGGTGATATCATCCTACTTTGGCGTGCCCCGATTGATAAGGGAGCTCTTGCGTTGAGTGCGGAAATTTCGCGAACCTGTGGCTGATACATGTCTTAAAGATGGACAAAACGACTCTTTCGATTCGACTCACTGAAATGATTCGTTCGTTTGACTCTCGGGAATCGTTTCAGAGTCAGACTCGAACCGTTCGTTGTCTCTCTGAGTCGGATCGGTTTGGTGAAAGGTTTATATGTGCAACAAATTGCTATCGTGATGCGAATTCGAATCCGTGTTTGATCGGATTAGAAACTCGTTGTTGGAATCGGTTTGCTCATTTGATTACGTTTCTCTGATGGTCTTTTGTCCGGCGCTTTATGGCCAAACATGGCCCTTGCGCCATAAAAATTAACCTTTGATTCAGGCTTTTCTTTACGGTTCACTGACGATTTGTACAACTATAATACCATATGTGGTAAAAAAATAATATATATATAGGCTATTTATATACAAAAGGTTTTACGAAATTGTGGGCAAAACACTTCGTGTTGCAACCTAAGACGATCATTATAAATTTTCCTTTTGGGTCTGCATTGGTTGTTATGAAATTCTTTGAATACTGGTTGACAACCGTGGTGCACCCACGGGGGTGGCCGATGGGGCCCGAGCCACCCCATTGGGCAGTAAGAGCAGAAAATTATTATGTCCAAGTTTGAAACAAAAAGTCACGATACGGGATTTACACATATTTCTTAATCATGTACCGTATAATTATAACATATAATAATTATAACGGAGTAGTTCTGTTTAATAAATTTAGAAAAATCTAACCAGAAAAAGAATTTCATCAACTGCTTCTTTTAATCATTTAACTTTCTTGTACTGTAACATTACTAGTAACTCGATAAGAACAAATGTACAAAAGTCATCCTCCTTAATTGTTATAGCACCTGACTACTTTTCCCGGTAAATATAAGGGTGTCACCTCCACCTTGGGAAAATTATGTGTGCCGCACCCAGAAATTTCCCTCCCTTGGGAAATTTCTGAGTGCGTTCCTGGCTGACAACACAAATTTTGGAAGAAAATATTATGCATATAAATTTTCAAAGATAATGAAAGAGAAGGCTAGCAATGCTTTATCACTATGCATTGTTTCTGCATAATCCTTTGTGCGAAGAACAAAAACCACAACAGATTGTCAAATGAATTAGGAACAACTTTAAGTAAATTCATGAATAGATTATGTCAGGATCAGCTTTTTGTTACGTGAGCAGATACTGGAAAATTTAAATGCAAGTTTACGTCTGATGCAAAACAGAATGTAAATATTGGGGTGTCCGAAAAAAAAAACGGCGTTCTTGCATAGAACGTATCCACGAAGCAAATATGCATAATTTTTGCAGGGAAGTCTTTCTGTGATACAGATGACTGAAAACGCGTGCTGTTGGGAGTAAAACGAGGCGAGAAGTAAATGTCACTACCCATGCGTTGAACTACATGTAGTACGGAGGCTAATTGCAATGGCTACAAAGTTTGAAATATTCGCTACGTTCCGACATTAGCAGATCCAGGGTTCTTTTGCATGATTTTGTTTAATCTATACACATTACACATGTATTGTTACAAAAACAAACTATATACCATGTTTTTTTAAAAGGCCAGATTTTGGCACTTATTTTAGTTTTTTTGTTGTTGTTTTTCGATTCGGAGTTTAACAACAAATGTCAGCAATTCTTTTGGATATAAGTAGTCCCCCTTCCCCAATTTAGGGTCACTGGTTCCAAGGAAGTGAGACAGCCAGTAACATTAGCAAACACAACTTCCCTATGCCTCAACGGGATTTGAACTTGAACTGATCTTAAACAAATGGCGCCAGAACCCAACACTTAAGACCATTTGGTGGCTTTTTAGTTTTTAAATCAAATAATAAATATACATAGGATAATTTTCAGTTTCTAGAGCCTTTGGACTTTGTTAAAGCAATGCATCTCTCTCATGACAGATTTTCTTACTTCGTTTAATAATCAATGTACAACAACAAAAACCAATTACCTCCTGTTTTTAAACTTGAATTATTAGATGCTGATGCATTCAAAGATTTCTGTTTAAAAATAAAATTTGGTCTGTTGGTGAATGGGTATTCTATCAGGACCAGCTTTAGGGCAGTGCCACTGCATCAAGTTCAGGGGCTGCTGAGGTTAACATTTTTATGTGTGAAATGGTAAAGCACAATAAAAAAATAGGAAAACAAAAACACCCTGCGAGTATAGTCATTTCAGACAATGATTGGAGACAAAAGATCTTGCCCTCATTGGAACAGTCCAAATCATCACAATAGAGTATTGTTACAATTAAATGCGAAAAACAGCATTGTTTTTGGCACTGATCCTGGTATCAAGGTAAAAGCTCATAATTATTATGTCATATTGCATATCTTCCATATGTGACAGTGAGAGGTGTCAACAAATATTGTCACACTGGTCATCACAAATGCTATCGAAATTAGTTTGTTAACCTCTCTTTAGAATGTAAATACTGAATTTTGTTCAGTAGTACCGTCATCATACAACAATTTTATTTTTGAACTGAGTACCATTAAAAATAATTCAAAGCCCTACAGGCAAAGTTAAATTTGTGCTGAAAATGCTATTTTCAGTTTTTCTTTCTGACAGCAACATTTTTCTGCTTCCAGTACATGTTTGTATTCATAGGAAAAGAAGTAACATGAGAGTGACAGGGGGCCAGGATCCCCCATGTATTTGTACCTGGTTTTATGGGTACTTAAAAGTACATCATTTTGCTTTGATTGCCAAGATGTCAGAGTCCTAGGTTTCTGGTTAATCATTCTATCTAGGTCTGGGTCAGAGTCTTAAAAGAGCTTTGCCATTGCTGGTCTCACTTCTCTGGAACCAGTGACCCTACATTAGCAGCTGGAAAATTGCAGTCCCAATAGTCTTAGGTGTTCATAAAGGTTACTAATGCCCAAAAGCAAAAATCATATGTAGGTAGAAATATGTATCTTACTTTGATATGTACTTAAATCACGTACTGACAATTTTGCTAATGATATTCATAGGTCATACAGAAATAAGAAAAGAAACTAGAAATGGTTTAAGACATCTGACTGTTTGGTTCTGTGTGGTTTCTAAAATAATTACTCTATTTTTGCATACATATATATATAGTGAAACCTCAGTTATACGTTTTTCTAAGGGAATAGCTTTAAAAAACATGTAAAAGAAATTTATAAATAGAAAAATAAGTGTGGGTGGGAAGGGAGAGACACGTGATTGTAGATTATGCTAATTTATAAATGGAAGACATACATGTATATGCATATATATGAAATACTTTGTTACCTCAAGCCTACGTCTGTTTTGACTTTTGTATAAATTTTTTAATTCTAATTTCAGTAAAAAATAGGTAAAGAAATTCTGTATGTTCCATATTTTCAAAAATAAAAAAACCTTAACTTTCAAATACTAGGGGTAAATCTTAATACCATTTTGCTTTATGCTTAATACTCCTACTACACATTCTTTAATTACAAGTATTATTCTTTGTGAAGCGGTCTTAAGCACTACTGCAGAGTAAAATATTTACTAATCTTTGCTTTTTTCAAATTTCTTAAATTTAGAGAAAAATATAACTGTGAACTTATGTGATATGTTTTTAGTTGCATCATCTATTTTCTGGCCTGCAAAAAATGCTGTCTCAATTCTCGCAAAGTTGTAACTTAACAAGCTAAGTATCAAATAATCAAACAACTGTGTATTTTTGTTAATCTGAAATTTATAATTTAACATATAATCACTAAGCATATAAATTAATTACATATAACCAAATTAAACAAGCAATACTAAAATATTGGGGTATAGCACAGAATTACGTTCCAAAGTAAGTAATGTATAACCAGAGAATGTATAACTTAATACACTTCTAAATAACATTTAATACACTTTCAAATAAGGTTACATATATTTGGCTGATTCTTTTCATGAGTCGGTTCTTTACGGTATCGACTCGTACTCAAGAGTCGGTTCCTTGAGGGAATCGATTCTTTTCAGGACAGAACCGTTCGCGAACGAATCTCTTGATTGATTCGTTCAAATATAACGAATCGTTCGCGAACGACACATCTCTAGTCTGCGGATCCCTCCGATTCCTGAAACATCTCGTAGTTTTGTTTAAAAATGTGGGCTATTTGATATCTAGCACTACAGGGAACATTGATGAGTTAAATTCTTTTCAGTGTATTGGTAGAATCTTCGATGCATTTAATGTCTACTACAAATCTGACGATGAGGAGATATTCCTTCCTTTTCATAAGACTACACCAAAGAAAACTCCACTTACTTAACGCAGAAAATATTCCTAAGCAGTTTCAAACGTCGGTCGTGAAACCTAGATGTACTTGAGATGCATCGGTTCCTGTAACATTCAGGAAAAGAATTCCATCTTCGCCAACGAAACTTCGACCAAACAGCCAATTTGTGATATAAAGTACAATTAGCTTGATGGGATTCCTCTGCGCTGGTGCAAATACTCCATTCCAGAACAGAGATGAATTTTCTGGAATGTTAAATGTAGAACTTCATTTAATTCTGTTAGTTTGCTAATTTAAAAGTGATCATTTTTGCTTTATCCTCCTTCGTTAAATCGGATGATTTCTTATGTTTTATTCGTTAAAAAGTAATAAACGTGTTTTCAATAAACATTATTCCAGACAAAATGTCTTGTATTACTCGTTAATTTCGGGTACGCTACAAGCGGGCTCTGTTCTGCTATTTTCTCTTCAAATGATGCTGAGCTTGCCCATTTCTAGGCAAAAACCTGTACTAGATATTATTTTTTCGAAATTTTTCCTATTGATCCATTGGGAAAATTCCTGTTGCTCACGTATTTTTGGTTATGAAGAACATATCGTGTGCAACTTATAACCTTTCGCATCCCATATTCTTATCGACAGAAAGCTTAAGGTGGCCTTTTTAAATCAGAATATCTTGAGGACCCTTTGTTACAATACTCGCTATGCCAGCGTTGCTGACTCCTAAAAGTGATTCCTTCAGGAATAGCAAAGCTTAAGGTGGCCTTTTTAAATCAGAATATCTTGAGGACTCTTTGTTACAATACTCGCTATGCCAGCGTTGCTGACTCCTAAAAGTTATTTCTTCAGGATTAGCAAAGCTTAAGGTGGCCTTTTTAAATCAGAATATCTTGAGGACTCTTTGTTACAATACTCGCTATGCCAGCGTTGCTGACTCCTAAAAGTGATTCCTTCAAGAATAGCAAAGCTTAAGGTGGCCTTTTTAAATCAGAATATCTTGAGTACTCTTTGTTACAATACTCGCTATGCCAGCGTTGCTGACTCCTAAAAGTGATTCCTTCAAGAATAGCAAAGCTTAAGGTGGTCTTTTTAAATCAGAATATCTTGAGGACTCTTTGTTACAATACTCGCTATGCCAGCGTTGCTGACTCGTAAAAGTGATTCCTTCAGGAATAGCAAAGCTTAAGGTGGTCTTTTTAAATCAGAATATCTTGAGGACTCCTTGTTACAATACTCGCTATGCCAGCGTTGTACTCCTAAATGTGATTCCTTCAGGAATAGCAAAAATTCGGAAGAACGCTCTTATTTGCATTTAACTGATTGGCTGAGAAAAAGGCAGGAGCAGAGCAAACAGAAAATAAACACACACCAAAAAATATAAGGATGGGAAGGACTCAGCACCAACACCAAATTTATTTATTTATTACAGTTAACAATAAAAATTACTACTCAGCAGAAGAAGGGTGTTCGCCGCCTTACTTCTCTTCACCATTTAAGCCTAGCATAAGGAGATCTTACATTTGGCACATTAAGACGTCGGTTCCCGGGTACTTTCCCACCTATAATAAACAAGAGCGTCTTTCTCGACCTTTCTATCTTGCTTCCGTGTCACTTTCCTATCGGACACTCAAGCCTAAATCTCCTAGCTTCCTATTTCTAAGGGTTGTTTAAGTCTTGGGGTCAGACACTCCCTTTCTAAAATCATTCACATATGATCTGATCAGAGTGGAGCTTAGAGTTATATGACTCTAAATTGTGAAAAAGTGATATGGCTCCAATTTGTTATTTTCGAATTTTTCTCTAAATTCTACATTCTGAGATTTGTTTGGCTCTAAGTTCTTGTCCTGAGATTTTCTTGAATCCATTATTATTTGATCCAGTGTCATGACTAAAAGAACGTTTAGTGAATAAATCCATCGCTCTTTCCACGTTAAGCAACGGACAGCAACCAAAAATTTTTATTCGGCCGACGTCGGGGAATCGAATCCGGAATCTCTCGATATCTAGCGGAGCGCGTTAGCCTTACACCACGGCGGCCAACAAGTCACGGTGCTATTTGTGTTTTTCTTTTTTCAGTCAGCATCTGACATCATAAATCCGTAAGATGGGCTCAGCAACTTATACGTCTCCATCTGGTGGGCATTAACGGCACTGGCTATATATAATTATAGTAATAATCCAGAGGGCGAGATCCAAGGTGAAAATCATCTAAATACGTGGCGTCAGTTGCGTTGCTTAATGTGGAAAGAGCTGTTACCGCGGAATTTTCTATATCCCCGTAACATTTAAATTTCATCCGTATAATTTTGATCATTTATTATTTTTTTTACGTTTACTCTAAGGCGGTGGGAAATAAATATTTAAATTGCCAAAATAAAATATCAATGATTAAAAATTACTTTCCGGTGAAGCTGAGCCAGGCTACCCGAAAGTTTAGGTTGATAATTAGATCAGTCCTAATTGCACTCAAGCCAAACGAAAAGGGGAAAATTATATTTTTTTTTCTCACGGAAACTTGATGAAAATCCCAGATGGGAAAGAACAGAAAAGGAAGACATTCACAGTTTTTCTTTCTCACGAAACTCAAAGAAACTGAAGAGAATAGAAGGAGCGCAATAAATCCTTTTGGGGGTGTCACCCCTTTTCTTAAGCAACTGTAGCGAGCGTCTCTGCATTGTCCAGGGTAGCGACCAAATTTAAGATAAGTCACGTCGCCGGAAATACCTACGTGACAATCTTCGCTTCTAAGTAGCTAGGCGAGGTCAATTAACCAAAAAGGTGCGAGGACGAGTTGACAGTTGAAAGAAGACATAATTTTTGGGAAAGTGACCCGAACTGAACGGATAGCCAGCGAATCGCATAGCAGGGCTATCTGTGAGGGCCAATGACATAACCCGACGCGATTCGGACGGCCGGGCCGTCACGCCCCAAGATGGACACCGGACACGGGAAAAAAGAGATTTAGGAACTGAATGAAGACTAAGAGGAGAGACGACTACTCAGAGATTTTTAAAAGAACGACAGAGGGAACACTGGAGAATTGCAGTCTGAGCAGAAGAGAGGTCTCAGCGGTTTCGGAGGAGAGATGTTTCCAAGATAGAGATATGAGGTAGTAAATATTTTAGAGTATAGTCTAGATATACCGCCAACTAAGATGGAGAGTTGACTCTACGACCAGCCGGCAACCCAGATTTGCGATCGGGGCTTCTCAAGGCAAAAGGGTATGATGACATTTGTCTTACACATTTCTGATTCGTGCCTCATAGCTCTGCATGTGCTATGCAGGACTAGTTACCCGAAAGTCTCTCACATAGTGCATTAACAATTTTTTCCTCTGGCGCACCGCGCCGTGTTTAAACCAGTAACTAAAGTTTAAAGTCAGTTATATAATGTTAAGTGCATTATACCCGGTTGAAATTAAAACTAAATTGTTCAGCTAAAGCAAGCAACCTCACCGGTACATTGTACCTAGCTTTAAGACCATATTCTAAAAAGAAATAAACAGGTAAATTTTAATTCACGTGTCACTCTGATCATTTCTTCAAATGTCATTAGAGTTAAATTTGTGATTTTATTATTGTTATTCATGCAACTTTTTATTTTAACTTCTTTGCGGCATATGAGTGAGCATGGGAACCCCATGCTCAATCATATGAAACACAACGCGATGCATTTGTCGAACCTGAGCTTGGAGACCCTTATATAGGGAATCCAAATTCATTGTTGACACCACTAGGCGTAATTTTGTAGGTGAATTGATTAGTATTGAATTTTGACCTTTTTAACTTTTTCCCACTACGGCGAATAAAACGTAGTAGTGGTTCGCTGATACCCGACAGGGAGCGGTAATAGTTTTATCACACACTTTAAACCAACACCACATTTCATTACCTGACTGACTTGCGCCACTGGATACCAAGCACCGCTCAAGACACCAGTAATGTAAGTGTGATTCGGAGTATTTCTCTTGGACAACCGCTTTTGTTTTGTGCAAATCTGTGAATAAGGAACGAGGATGTTGTGCCATCAAAATGCGTACTAGTGTTTTTTAAAGATTACAAAATGAAAGTTGAGCGTACCAACCGGCCTCGGATCGAAGTCCAGCGAACTACATTCAGCTATAGTAGGCTTTATCTTAATTAACTTATAATAGGGTTCTTGTTCCAGCTGTACTTTTCTCACAGAAGTTCAGAAAAATCTGTTGTGCCATTGCGCAGAAAACAGCCACCATAGCAGAAAGTATATATATTTTTTTATTTTCAAAGAAGTTTTCTTACAGAAATAAAGCACAAATGAAGCTATATTTTTTTAAATAATTGGCTCACTGCTTCCGAAAAATAAATAAGTGGAATTGGCGGACCATTTCAATACGACAACTATACGGAATAAATATTTATAATGTGTTTTCGTAATAAATAACTAAATCCTAAACGAGTATAATTATTAGGACCTTGAAAAATATCGTCTGTGTTAGAAATTGAGCACTCTGCAATTCCTAATTCAGATTTAATGAAATTACACTGGCGTTCAAAAATTAAGGACGAGACGGTTTTTCTAATGTAACGTAGTGCAGAAGTGCTCCACATCGACTCAAATCATACCATAAGATCCCCAAGATGTAAGAATATGGGACAAGTGACTAAAACCGTCCAAACAAGGAATCCAAAGGATACAAAGGCACATTATTGAAAAGGTAGCTTCGAGCACAACTGGACAGAAAACAGAAACGTCCATGTGACAGGCGGCTGCCAAGAAAAATCCAGTCTTTAGTAGGGGATATGATCACCCCTGACTGTGTTGCAGGATTTACTACGTCTGCCCATGCTGAGGACGAGGTTGTCAAGGAGCGTTTGAGGCATCCCGGCCCATTCCTCTTGTAGCGCCATTCGCAGCTGCGGAATCGTTGTTGGCGTCTGGTGACGTGCTGCCAAGCGTCTCCCGAGAAGGTCCCACACATGTTCAATTGGATTTAGGTCCGGGGACCTTGTGGGCTAATCCATGCATTGAAAATCTTCACTCCTCAACAGCTGTGCGACAGCCACTGTACGGTTAGGGGTAGCGTTGTCGTCCATGAAGATGAACTCAGGACCCACACCACCTCTAAACAGACGTACGTGAGGCAGGAGAACCTCGATACAATAGCGGACACCAGTGACTGAACCTGCTTGAAAGATGTGGAGGTCAGTACGGCTACAAAGCATAATACCGCCCCAAACGAGAACTCCGCCACCTCCAAATCGGTTCCTTTTGATGATGTAGGAGGTGTGATTGCGTGTTCCCTGATCTCTCCAGATGTGTATACGTCCAGAATCACTTGTCAGACTAAATCGACTCTCATCCGTAAAGAGAACTCGACCCTATTGCTGATGTGTCCAGATCTTCTGTTCCTGGCACCACAGAAACCGCCGTCTCCGATGAGCAGGCGTTAATGGCACACACCGTACTGGTCGTCGTGCAAATAGATCACTTTGTGCAGCCTCCTAGCCACGGTATAATGCGATAACGGACGTCCAGTTGTCTGTTCCATGTGTCTTGCGATTTTTCCTGCTGTCTGCTGTCTGTCTCGTCTGGCCTGTAGGACAATATACCTGTCGTCCGCCGCCGTGGTTGTTCGTGGACGACCACTGCTAAACTCTCGGACAGCTGTCCCTGTCGTTTAAAATGCTCTCCAAGCTCGTGAAACGATGCTGTGATCGATCCCGAACTCCTCGGCCACACTAGTCACACTTCGACCTTCTTAAAATTTCCCAATGACGCGACGTTGGGTAAAGTCATCCAGATGTCATCTAATGGATTGCTTGTTGTCCATATCACACGGTGGCAGCAACTCGACGTCGTTCAAACCGATGTACACCGTGCAATAGCTTTCACCGAATTGCTGAGCATACACCGCCTGTGAGCTTCATACACTTCCGACACTCCCCCCCCTACGTCATGCTGCATATATGCGCATGCCCTACCGTACCGGGCCCTAGTCTATCTCCGGAGTGGTCTTTCGGTCCGTTCTGCCTGTTCGTTCCGCTGTTATGCTAATTTCTCCTCTTCGTCCTTAATTTTTGCACACCAGTGTATAAAGTAATATCGAAAAGTTTCCGTACTGCGTCGGCAAGCTAATATAGGTAACAGATATTAAAAGTACTGGCCATAGGTGTTGAAACAATTGTTCGATCCAAGAAAGAGGTTGAAGTTGCCGTTGTGGTAAAATGTCTGTTGTCTGTTGAGTACAAAACTCCAATCCAGCTTGTTTCACGTCATCGTTCCACTGGAACCTATGTCCTTTCATTGTCAATTTCAGCGGACTTCAGAAACGGAAATCGCAAGGGATATAGGTTGAAAAAAGGAAGCTCCAGGGACTGCCATTTAAGGGCTTGCAATTTGTCCTTTACGGAGTTGGCAACATGACATAGCGTTTGTCGTGCAGTAAGATCACTCATTTACTGAGTTTGCCGTGACGTTTATTCTTAATAGCACGACACAAATACGTGAGAGGTTCGGAATACTGTGCTGCACTGATACTGGTACCTGACTCGTTGAACTCTACCAGCAACGGGATTTCGTGTTCCAAAAAAACTGTGCTATCACTTTTCTAGCAGATGCTTGCCCATTTACTTTTTTGGACGAGGAGAGGACGGATGTCGCCGTTAGATGCTCACACTCTTGGATATTAGTTGGCACTGGAAGCCATAGATTTCGTCGACGGTCATAATGCTTTCCAAGAATCCGTTGCCCTCCACGTTGAAAAGCAGCAAGTGTTGCAGAGAGACTGCCTCACGATTTATTGGGTTGTTGGAAAAGGCATGACGTATTTTGGCACCCGATGGCGGTTGGGCGGTTTTGGAAGTACTAGAGCCATGCGCAGCTCTGTTATCGCTATGGCATTCAACAGGTGCCAGTTCTTGTTGCAGTCTAAACGGAATAGTGAGCGATTTGATTGATTTGCGGGGATTTGACACCAAGTTGAAAATGGAAGACCAAACTGTGCATTTTCGTCATATTTTACTGTTTTACATTCGTAAAGGGAAGAACGCGTGTCAAGCTTGTGAAAAGTTGCGTAAAGTGTACAGTGATAATGCTCTACAAGACCTTTACTGCCAGCGGTGGTTTTCAAACTTTCGTGCTGGTGATTTTGACCTCAACGGTGCCCCTCGGTCCGGGAGGCCCACGGAGGATGATGACGACCAAATCAAAGCATTGATCGAGTCAAACCCACGTTACACGACACGAGAGATTGCAGACACATTGCACATCCGTTATTCAAGCGTTCACGACCACCTGAAGAAGCTGGGATACGTAAGAAAGCTCGATTTTTGGGTTCCTCATGAACTCGAAGAAGCTCAATTGACGGCGCGTATAAAAATCTGCTATATTCTCATTAAGCGTGAGGAAAACGAACCTTTTTTGAAGCGACTGATAACTGGTGACAAAAAGTGGATTGTGTAAAACAATGTGCTGCGCAAACGGTCTTGGTCCCGACGTGCTGCTTCGCCTCAAACGACATCCAAAGCAGACATTCATCATCTGAAGGTTCTGGTCTCAAGTGTGGTGGGATTTTAAAGGTATCGTATTTTTCGAGCTCCTACCGCGTAACCAAACAATCATTTCGAATGCGTACTGTCAGCAATTGGACAGTTTGAACGAATCCATCATCCAGAAACTTCCAGAGTTCGTTCATCGTAAAGGTGTTGTGTTGCATCACGATAACGCGAGACCACACACAAGTTTGATCACCCGCCAAAAGTTAATGGAGCTTGGATGGGATGTGTTGCCCCACCCAGCATACTCGCCTGAACTTGCGCTGTCAGACTTCCACTTCTTTCGCTCTCTTCAACATTTCTTGCGTGGTATAACGTTCAATTAAGATGAGGCTGTAAATCAGCACCTTGTACAGTTTTTCGCCACGAAAGACAGGTCCTTCTATGAACGAGGCATTCTGCAGCTCACTGAAAGTTGGCAAAAGGTTATCGAACAAAACGGGCATTATATCATTGATTGAACTTTGTTTTTTTATCAATAAATGACCTTTGTAAAACATGGCTAAGATACGTAATGACTTTTCCGACAACCCAATATATCCTGTTACTATTGTGCGCTCGCGGGATCCATTGACAGCTCGCTTTACGGCTCACTAGACTCTGTATCATGCTTTGAACGCTTCCGTAGCTCATGCCGAAGTCACTGACCATTTTAAGAAAAATTGCTCGCCTATCATTGAGAATAGAGACTTTCGCATTATTTATGTTACTGGGCGTGTTTGATGTGGTGGTACGCACAGACAGCAATAAAACGTTTGTCGTACCGCAACCTTCACTGAATTTTGTCAGAATTCCACAAGTCTTCGGCAAGCACGCATCAACATACACTGCCACCATTCTGAGATTATGTCAGTATTCCACAAGTCAGTATTTTGTCAGTATTCCACAAGTCTTCGGCAAGCACGCATCACCATACACTGCCACTATTCTGCGATTATGTCAGTATTCCACAAGTCAGTATTTTGTCAGTATTCCACAAGTCTTCGGCAAGCACGCATCACCATACTCTGCCACCATTCTGCGATTAATGTCTGCAGGTTTCTTTCCTTCAGCGGACAAAAACAGAAATCTGCTTGTTGATTTGCTTTGGATGCGCTTGGTAACAATGATGATTCCAATATGTCTACGATATGTTCAACAAACACAGCAGTGCGAAACAATTCGACCGTTCTCCTCAGAGATTTCTAATCGTCTTTATATAGCCTGACTTTCGGCAGCGTTTATGACATACGCTGTCTTTTAAAAATCTTGAACGGAAACTTTTTGATCCCCCCTTACATATTAACAAATGTAAAACTCCGTGCTTTTTCCAATCATAATTTAAACTTTTCGCAGAGTTATTTATTATATACGCGCAATTCCTGTACAGATATTTATTCATCAGTTCAACAAGATGTAGAGGTCATGGCACCATGCTTTTAAAATCCGCTTGATTAGTTTGTATGTTGTTTTAATGAATTTACTGTAGCCTCTTGGGGCTGAGAGAGATCGCCACATACCAATCTACAAATTCTAACAAATCTATAAAAAAAAAGTGAAACTGTTTTGGGGAGTCGGAATTACTTGGAATAATCAAAGCCTTCTTTCAATCTACCCATTTCGTACATGAAGAGACCGAAGTTTCCCTTCCTTGAGTTTACATTTTAAAGAAAGCTTTCCGTAAATGGCCAGGTTTTTCCCCATTGTCTTGCTTTCTGAACTCGTACTTGTATCACACTGTAGTGCAAAGTGCATGTATTTATAAGAAAGTTGCGTTCACTAGAAATGCAAAATCCATAGATTAGATAAACAATACGTAACAGGATTCGATGAATTTTCGTTTAGACACACTTCCAGTAGCCCTCGGGTTCATTCGACCAATGAGTTGCTCCACTGTAGCATGTCGATCGGCCCTCACGCACCTCTGAAGCCGATGTTCACCTCTCACATAAATGGCACGTGATGCACCGCAGTTTCCACGTCGCTTATTCGCAGTGGTGCTATTTCTCCAATCATGATACACTTTAACCACAGCAGCACGCGAACAGTTCATAAACTAAGCTGTTTTAGAAATACTGCCGCTCTTTGCCCGAAAGCCGAAAATCATCCCTTTTTGCAAATCTGATATATCGCTCCTCTTATCCATGACATCAACGAATGATATGTTTTCAGATTTCCTACAGAAACCTTATGTACCCTCCATACCATCTCACGACACGTGACTTCCTTATTGCCTGCGCGCTGTTGACTAAAAGAAGGAGGTGGTCACAAAAATGTGACTCGACTGTGTATAAAGGCAAAGCAGTTTCATAAAATATCATTTGTTTTAATTTAAATTTTATTTAATTTACTGGACTTTAGTTTTAACCAATTCAATTTTAACCGATTCTAATTTCAAACTATTTAAATTTAAAGGACTATAAATGCAACTGAAGCCAGGAGGAAGCGTCGCAATTGCAGTGTTTTAGGTGTCATCCGCGGAAAGGAAAACCGTACTTCACCTCCTGTGGAAAATGTTACGAATTTTTTTTGCTTTTCGTTTATTTGTTTGTTGGTGTTTAATGCAGCGCAATTCCTGAACAATATGGCAGCGCAAATCATTCTGAGTAATTTACCTTCACGGACAATATTTAACAATCATTACGATATCTATGTTTCCACTAGTGGTTCTAACAGAACGCAATAATTGTTCTCAAATTTCACAATCTTGCATTATCTTTCTAAACACGTCGAACCAACCGATTAACAGATCGCTGCTCTACTTTGACAAGGTTCTAAGTGACAACATTTTCAAATTCGGGGTTATGTCTTCAATATGTACTATTTGTCTATTTGTATAAAGGGACTGACTTTAAACAGTCTAGGTTAGTATTTTATGGAATAAGCAAAAGAGACACATTTGTAACTGCATTGCATGTCTTCAATATGTACCATTTGTCATTTTGTATCCAGGGACTTACTTTGAACAGTCTAGGTTAGTATTTTAAGGAATCAGCAAAAGTGACACATTTGTAACTACAGTGCTACCAAAAGAAATCACAGTATGACATGGTTGTAACTGTTAAAAATACATATTATGGCGTTTTAACGAAAGCCAGTAGTTTGACAAACATATTATATTTTGTCCAACTACTCACGAACTTGTTCGGGCGGTATTAGCTTTTCAGTAAAACGCTGAGTCCGACCGTTTTGTACCGCCAGGGCGATATATTTGCGTATCCACAACATCGGCGGCAATTTGCATTTAGTCCCGCAAGTGAGTCACGGAGCACCTGTACCTCGCTGCTTCCTGGTGGCCAATGGTAAGAGTTGTTCAATTTGACGTTCGGATTTGAGTAGGTATTACTGCTGTTACGTAAATAATTGCAATGGACAGAGAAAGTGAAATAGAAAATGTGAGTTGCGTTTCTTTCCGTCATCAACGAACTGCAGCGACAAAATTCCAGATTCCCCACGGAAGAGGGTTACTTAAGGTCATTTGTGTATCACGCTGCCTTCCTACGATACGAAAAACCCAGCTTTCAAAATTGCAAATGAAAACCATATTTTTTTACAAGTCTAAAAGTCAGTTAAAAAAGGCAAGATCTTTTCGGAGCTCACTAGGCTCCATCATCAAGTCAAGTGCCGACAAGACACTTGGAGAGCTTACATTATAAGCGCCTGCGGTAGACCCACAATACATCTGGTCGCCATGCTCGCCTTTCGGTGATGCTAAGTTGATATGGTTAAATTTCAAAAGTCGATGCAAATCAAAATAATTCCTCACCTTCAGACCGTCGCTCCGATGGTTCAATCAAACGTCTCCACTTACGGGACACAAATGACGGAAATTCCAAATTACAGCACGTTTCACCAAACTTTAGAATAAACAGGCTTTCTGTGAAAAATACAGTTCGTTTAGTGACATTAGTGTTGAGTATCTTCACTTCAGACCAGTTCGGAATATGTTCTCCCTGGTTGACAGCAACTGTAAAGGCAGTAGAGGTATTGCCCGAGCGTAGAGCATGTTGATGCTCAGACAAACGGATCTTCAATGTCCTAAGTGTAGAGCCAATATAGTATTTTAAGGGACCATTCATGTCCCCATTGATATGGGGGATACAGTAAACACCAGGTTTCTGCAAGGTAGGCACTGCATCCCTGTCGTTACGCACTAAAGAGAAAATATTTGTGGTGCTTATACCAAAATCTAAGTTATTTTTGTGACATACCCATTTTAAAAAGGGGACAATCATAAGGTGGTAATCTAGTTTACCAACAAATTTAACTTGTTTGGAATTAGGTGTTAATGTCGTGAATCTGAGCTTCTAGACTTTTTGTACCAAACTTTGAATATAGTGGGTAGAGTAAGCAAAGGAACGGGCTGAGGTCGTAATCGTAGACATTTCGTCCCTCCGAATTCTGCTAGACTAAGAGTGCGTGAAGGCCCTTTTAATTAGGAACCGTAGGGCAGAGGCTTTATGTTCAGGAGGGTGAGCTGACGAAAAAGGAATGATACAAGGTGTGAACGTTGGTTTACGATATACAGAGAGCGCAAGCTGGTTGGTGTCCGGGTTGCGGGATAGTAGAATATCCAGAAAGGGTAATTTACCCTCAACCTCAAGTTCTTTGGTAAACCTAATTGTTGAAAACTGGGAAGAGAGGCAATCCTTAAAGTCTTCAAGGTCAACTATTGAGTGAGGCCAAAATATTAGCATGTCATCAACATAGCGAAGAATGAGAAAACGTTTATACGGGCAATCAGTCCAACCTCTCTGTTCCATGGTCTGTAAAAGGATTTCAGCCGAAATGGGGAGAGGGGTGGACCCCATTGGTGCGCCGTCTAACTGTTGAAAAAATCTACAATCAAATCTGAAATACGAACGTTTCGCTACTAGCTTTAGGGCCGAAATCACGGCTTCACGTTCGAAAAGGGAGATAGACAAGTCTTCCTGTAATTTTCCGGCAATAATTTGATAAACTTGCTCAAGTGGAACATTAGGGAACAACGACACTACATCTAATGACGCCATGGTGAACGCTGTTCCATCAGAATAAAAAGATTTAATTAAATTCAAAGCCTGTGTGAAACTTTTTATAGAAACAGAAGAACAAAGGGTAAGTGGTTTTTAATAGGTAGCCAAAGCCGATTCGAGTGGACGAGTCAATTTGGCATATACTGAGACTAATAGCCTGAGAGGTCGATCCGGTTTATGAATTTTCATTTTCCCAAATATTTCAGGCGTTCTGGGATCTACAGGTGGTTTCATCCTGGTGTAAATGGTTAGAGGTAGTTAGCCTTGGTTCCTCAGTTTGCTTAGTTCCTTGATGGTAGCCGGTGTCGGATCATACTTGATAACTCCTTGTGGAAGTAAACTAATTGCCATGTTCATTCTTGATTAATAGTCAGAACGGTCCAACAAGACAATTTGCGTGGTTTTATCTGCTCCCACAATGAACAGGTTCGGGTTTTTGGCAAGTTGTAACAATCGTTCTTTTTCATATTTCAGCGCCGGTGAAATTCGATTCGGTTTCGAAAAAGCCTTGGCCAGAGAGTAGCGGGTTGGATCCCTTTCCTCTTGTGGAAGGGCATTGACAATGTTTTCCACTTGAGAGAGAGAGAGTGTATGTAATGGACTGAAGGGAGGCAAAGGAAAACTGTATTTTGATTTTCGGTTAAGGGCTGAGCGTTGACCTTCTGAAAGTTGAAGAGAGCTCAGGATAAGGTAGGGTTATGAGGAGAAATGTCCATTAAATTCATACTGGAGATTGGTTGTTTCATACATAATAGGTCGACTAGAAACAAGTAGACAGTTTTCTGATATGACGTTGGTTAATGTTATAGATTTCATTTTGTAATAAAGTGAAAAACATCATTAACTTCTGGTTCAAAATGATATTCTGACTGAACTTATTTAAGTAAGCATAAGCCCTATAAGCTCGTCTATTCAATACATCTAAGAAGCTTCGTTTCATTCGTATTTCAGAGGTCAGGCGTTTTCCCTCAGCTCTTTTTATGACCAAAGTGTCCCTATGTGAAATCGTAGAACATCTAATGGTAAGGAATTGAGGCAGCAGCTTGAGGCTACGACAATTCATCAAGAAGTTCAGATGAGTATCGTTAATGCTGAGTTTTTGCAGATCCCACAGAAGGCTCGAATAGCTCTATATATGTTCTTACACCATATAAAATGACATGGTATGTTCAACTGAAGTTACCACAAAAACAATCTGCACCTTCATTATGATAATAATTAAAATTATTCGCACGTCATTGTCATTTGAGTATCACGCTGTCTTCGTACGCTATGGCATAGTCATAGTCATTTGAGTATCATGCTGTCTTCGTACGATATGGCATAGTCATAGTCATTTGAGTATCACGCTGTCTTCGTACGATATGGCATAGTCATAGTCATTTGAGTATCACGCTGTCTTCGTAATATGGCATAGTCATAGTCATTTGAGTATCACGCTGTCTTCGTACGATATGGCATAGTCATAGTCATTTGAGTATCACTCTGTCTTCCTCCTACTTTGCAGAAACCTGGTGTTTACTGTACCACAGTCATCAATGGGGACCCGTATGGTGCCTTAAAATACTATATTGGCTCTACACTTAGGACTTTGAAGATCCGTTTGTCTGAGCATCAACATGCTCTACGCTCGGGAAATACCTCTACTGCCTTTACAGTTGCTGTCAACCAGGGAGGATATATTCCGAACTGGTCTGAAGTGAAGATACTCAACTCCAATGTCACCAAACGAACTGTATTTTTCACAGAAAGCCTGTTCATTCTAAAGTTTGGTGAAACGTGCTGTAATTTGGAACTTCCGTCATTTGTGTCCCGTAAGTGGAGACGTTTGATTGAACCATCGGAGCGACGGTCTGAAGGTGAGGAATTATTTTGATTTCCATCGGTTTTTGAACTTTAACCATATCAAACTGGCATCACCGAATTGTGAGGCTGGCGCTTATAATGTACGATCCTCAGGTGTCTTGTCGGCACTTGACCTGATGATGCAGCCTAGTGAGCTCCCAAAGATCTTGTATTTTTTAACTGACTTTTTGACTTGTTAATAAATAAGGTTTTAATTTGCAATTTTGAAAGCTGGATTTTTCATATCGTACGAAGACAGCGTGATACTCAAATGACTATGCCGTGCGAATAATTTTAATTATTATTATTTTCTAATAAGTTATTCCATGGTTTTTTTAACACTTTTAATGAGAGTTTAATGTTTGAATCGTATGTATTTATAAACTATGAGGGAGGTTAATAGTTGGCGTTCAAAGCCAGGCCGCTAGTGGCCTACGTTTGTGGTTGCCGCGTAAAGGACCTGAGTTTCAGTTTTCTAAATATATGCCGTGCGTCAATAAATAAGGGCGATCTTTCTATTTCGCTTCGGTGTCCCTTTATTATCGGGCACTCTAGCCCAAATCTCCTAACTTCCTATTTCTAATGGTTTTTTAAAACCTGGGGTCAGACACTCCCTTCCTAAAATCCTCTACAGTTGATCAATAGTTGGCGTTCAGCGCCACCACGGCTGAAGTATGAACCCTTGAGCAATGTCAGCAACCACTGATCACATTTATCCGTACTCAGGTTAACCCGCACGGAAACATATTGATATAAATTTGCATACTACACGAGTATGGTAGGTAAAATAGGGTATAAAATCCGAGATTTTCTCAATTTCTCGGTGAACACAAACACATGCCCTCATTATTTTTCTTTTTCTCTTTAAGCGGCATAAACGAAACCTTAATATTTCTTCTTTATTGATCGCGTACTTCCCAAAGTCGGTTTAGTATTAATACAAGGACTAGATATCCATTTGTTAGTGCATCAAATGGTTCTATACATGCGACGTGAAACGTTTTTAAAGTAATCTAAATAAAGTGCACTGTTCTAAAAAAATATGTACTTGTACTTGCTTAAAAGAAATTAAATATTGAATAATGAATTGTATAATTTTGCAGACCTACTTTATTTGCCCTGTTAATGAAACTACTTGAGATGTTCATAACCGTAAATCTGTCCATTGAAAGACCCAATGTATTCTATCGTCTGATAGAATTAGAAATTGTGATATTACAAAGTAAATATTTTATATTCTGTTCTCTAAATTAAACGTAGCATTGTTACGTGTACGATGTATCCTTTCGCCGAGTTGGCGGATCTTTGTTTAGCTTCTACACCGTGGTACACCGTGAACTAGTACGCCATGTAGCTCATGTAATTATAAAATGAAAAAGACAAAAGGACGGACTTTATCAAGAGTAAATATAGAAAATTACTCGCATTGCTACCTGTATACTTTCGCCGAGTTGTCGGGGATTGCTACCTGTATACTTTCGCCGAGCTTAGCTTTTAGACCGTCGCACGCAGTGAATCAGTACGTGATGTAGCTCACGCAATGGCGAAATGAAGGATGGACTTGATCAAAAGTAAATATAAGAATTTCAGTAACTCAAAAGTAAAATAAGTGGAGCAGCATGTGAGAGATTTGATTTTCTGTTAAACTTCGGCATTCGGCTGCCAAGTAGTTTAAACACTGTCGAAATGTTTAGTGTATCCCTCTGCGGGGTTTCTTAGATTTAAAACCGTGGATTTTACGATTTAAACCAGAGATTGTTCATTTTGAGATGAGGTATATCTTCGGCTGTGCCCCTCCCTTACTGGGAGAGGAAGGGCACAACTGAATATTTAGCCAAGGATCCGACAGTGTAAACGTTTTTTTCTTATCTGTGTATTTGCTCAAAGACCCCAAACCAACGAACAATAGTCGTGGTTACGTGCTGCCACCAATCGTTATCTTTGGAGCCAAGCAATCCTCAGTTTTAGGGCCGAATACCGAAAGTGACTATACAATTTCCTTCTGTCTCTTTCTGTAGCATGTTTAATTCGAAAAAAATTGGAAATATATTTTGCAGAAAATATAGGAGTGAGGGCGAACAGGAGATGTTGCAAAAACCCTTAATGCTGTTTTACCCAAATCACGCCAAAGTCGTAATGAATGATAAGGACATAAAAATGAAATATTTGCCTGTCACAAAACTCAGACAAACGTTTCTGATTTTGGAAATGTGTTGAGGCGCTCAACCTGTTGGTGAAAACAAAAGCCTTAATTACTGCACGAAACACACAAAGACATAAAGAAAGTACGCACCAAATTATGGAATCTACAAAAATGTGAGCAATTCGACTAATTGTTTGGCTTTATGCTATGTTTCATGTAAAACAGAAGTGTGTCCTTTTTTTTCAAAACATGGTGCTTCTCTTGTTGCCCCGCTTTCATATGCAGCATACTACAGATTGTTTAACTGTGTAACTTAGCGTTTGAATTCTAGTTTCTCCTCATGTAACTTGAAATAGATTTTGTAATAATACTTTGTTGGTTAAATGTTAGAGGTATTTAGGTTTCCTAGTTTTGGCAGTACTGTTTTGGCTACCTTATTAAAGTTGATAGCTCTCTGCATTTCCAATTCTGATATCTTGTTCCTCTTATCTTTGATTTTTCGTTTTTGGTGAGTACAGCTTCCTTATACCAAAGGAATCCTTGTACTAGGTGACATTATATCAATGAAAGCAAAAAGCAACAGGATGGAGAATCTCGTTCATGCTCGAAAAGCCTCCTTCATACGTTAAGTCATATAAGCATTTCTGGTGAATGACGCTTTCTTATACACACGGAATCCTTGTTCCATGCGACATAGCAATGAATGCAAACAGCAACAGGATAGGGAATCTCGGTCATGCACGAAATGCTTCCTTCATACGTTAATTCATATCTCGGAGTCTTCCTGTTATTATTGGGTAAAATTCGTGCAACGGTCAAAGCCATTTCCATTTCTTAAAGTATTTCCACTTTCTGCTAGATACATTACATATTTTAGGCAAATATGTGTTGAACTTCCTCAAACCGACGACGTCGCTTTAAAGTCATCCTTATACACACGGAATCATTGTACTAGGTGGCATTATAGCCATGAATGCAAAAAACAACAGGATGGGGAATCTCGGTCATACACGAAAAGCCTCCTTCATAAATTAAGTCATATAGACGTTTCTGGTGAATGCAGCTTTCTTTAACACATGTGAGACTTTTACTAGGCGACATCATATCAATGAATGCAAAACGAATCTGGATGGGAACCTCGGTCATATACAAAAAGCTTCCTTCATACGTTAAGTCACCTATCGTTGTCTTCCTGTATTTATTGGGTAAAATCCTTGCAATGGTCAAAGTCATTTAGATTTCTTAAAATATTTTCGCTTTACGCTAGGTACATTACATATTTTATACAAATATTTGTCGGTCTTCCTCAAATCAAGGAAATAGCTACAAAATCACCATAACACAGAATATATAAAATTCCAAACACAAGTTCATTTCAACATTTTGTGGGCATGATCTCCAGACCTTGTAGCTACTGATTAGCAAATATTTTAGAGGAATACCATGTACTTTAAAAAATCTATTACGAAAAGCTTAAGTTTAAATTTCAAAGGTTCCAAATTGCGTTATTATAATGTAACTAAATCCCAATTCGGATTTGAAGATAAACCAAGTTTTACGGTGGACACTTTGGATTTGTTAATCAGAAAAACATAACTTTGAGTAAGAGTTGGCACTTTATTATAAAAAATATTGTTACATTTTATATAAATAATTTCTAAAGATTGTTGGGC